>CM029460.1:0-352630 GCA_017140185.1 Eucalyptus polyanthemos subsp. polyanthemos | reverse complement strand
TTTGCATAATTGATGCTTGTAAACGTAAGAAAATCATATATTCACAAAGCATTAACTTACCACAGGTGATGAAAAGCCGTATCTTTGCATGAACATGTTATTCTTCTGGCTGCCAAGGTAATTGATTGTCATCTGTCAAATTGAAAGACTCAACAAAATTACAGTCTATCACCATTCCCATTGTTCATTTACAGGACAAAAATGACTTTTTCAAAAAGCCTTTGCCCCACGGGCAATGATATAAGTAGCTGCTCCAGATCCAGAACTGTATAAGCTGTGAAATTTTAAGCAACTTCACATTTAACATGTCAGAATCACCAAGTGTTGGTTCCGGCTAGCAGGCAAAAAACAATGCCAATCATCTAAGAATAATTATTAACCAAACCACCATACCAACTGACATTCCATGACATGTCAAGGCCTCGGTTCATTCTACCAAATCTACTAATTGACGGTTTAAACATTCAGTGCCTAACACTTAGATTCACTGGCCTGCCCCTAACAATTACAAGAAAAATTATTTTGTTGAAAGGTGAATGTGCCATAGAGAAAAAATGTAACTGTTACCTCATCTCCCTTTCTTATCCTTTGTCCAGCATTTATCATCACCTCAAGCATGCGATCCTTAAAGCGCCAATGTAGAAAACAATTTGGTTCAAAAGAATGATTCAGCATGTCTGCATGTCCACCCAAAGGTATTTTATAAAGTCAAGTCAGTCTGACAGCTGTTAACAAAAGTGGGAATTAATGAAGAGAATACAACAGATGCAACAACATATACAGCATTGACAAAATACAAAAATTCAAAGTAGACAGCAAATTCCACTGTGAACAAATGAATCTTGTAACGTAGAGAAAATAACAGATAAATACCATTTGAAGGCATGTAAAACTAACCAGCATAAGGAATTAGCATATTAGAATCCTGAACGAGAGCGCCTATCCTTATTTGCAAGCCAATACTTCGTGACTGAGCCACGCTCACTGCCCAAGTGAATCTCTCAGGATCGCGAGCAAGACGCTTAATCTTGAGTGGTGCACCATTATGCTACGGGATGTTAAGACCACAGATAAATATTCAGCAAAAGCGAAAAGTATACCATTCAAAATTATAACTAAAGAACATACAGACAGCATGGGTCAACTAACCCAATGCTTTTCCCAAAAGTCCAAGGCACGCCTTTGCTGTTGTTTCATAGTTGTAGCAAGGGTTGGATCCTGCAGCTCCAAAAGATCACCCTGTAGCAATTAATCCATGAATGAGCAAGATACATTCTAAGAAAAAGCTGGAGAAGGAAGCAGTGTGTTCCCCAAAAACGTAATAGTCCATTATAGTGGCTACAATATAGCAGTTGCGGCCATTGCGGCTACCAAAATCACCAGTATAGTGCTGAGCTAAAAAGTCACACTATTAGCCGTCGGTAGAGGCTGCTATCAGCGGTATTTCAGTGATAATGCCAGTCCCAGTGTCATTGCCATCATTTGCCGTTCAACCGCAGAATGACCCCAAAAAAATGGCACTAAAATTAGAATCAATCCAATCTTAGATCAATGAATTAATAATTTTTTTGATAAATCTGTCAATTCAAATTCAGCATTTCTGTTATTATTACTAGAAGCAATGGAACCACCATAAGATATATTCCAAAATTACAGCTACCTAATAGATTCAAATATTCATATAGCTTAGCCTCTTAACATCTTTATATACATTGAAAAGCAAGCTTAACATTCTTAAGAAATCACAACGGAATGTATATTTGACACATGGAAGTATTATGATTTTACCATATGTTGTGTGAATGCTTGAAGAATTTCACAGAGAAACCTAACTACAAAGAGAAACAAGTTAAAGATGATACTAGATACGGAAGCAGGTGTAACAGCTCCATGTTGATACGTTAATAGATGCATATGTGCAGTGCTCCAGCCTTTCATCAGCCAAAAGCTTAATGACCAAGACATATTGCACTAAGATTAAAATCAGCGGATACTCATGGAGACAGGAAGTCTGACATAGAGTTTACATAGAATTTGAGGCAAAAATCTTGTCAAAGTCCAAGTGAAAAAAAAAAAGAGAAGAAAAGAGAGATAACTCAAAAGATCTCATTGCTTAAAGAATTAAAAGAACTCAGAAATTCATCTAAATAGAAAAACAATTCAAAGCTTAAAGGAAAAGATAAATAATAAAAATAATGACCTCTGTTGCTAGAAGCAAGCTAGTGCACTCATCTGCACCTGGTAAAAAGTCCCCATATAACTGCCAGAAGTTGTCCTGATTATCAAATGCATATAGAAGAAGACATGCCATTCTCAGGTCCCAGTCCGTCTGCATGTAAATTATCACATGTAATTATCTTGTCAGTGATATACATGCTACAAAAATAAATAAATAAATAAATAAAATTGCTGAAGCAACATCTGTTTTGGGGAACACAAGACTAGAGCAAACGGTCATTTATGTCACTGAATAAGAACAGCAGCAAATTACCTCTGGATCGGTTGAGTTAATAATATCAAAAATGGGATGACCGATCGGTACTATATCTGGGAAGAACATCCAAGGGGGCTTTTGTCTAATGGTTAACATTAGTTCCAGCGGAATTTCCATGATTACCTGAACAAAAGCAAAAGACCATCATGCCTTATCTTAAAGTAGCCTCGAGACAATCCAACTGTAAATTACCAACAGCATGACAATAGATTTCACATCAAACACCAAAAAGAAGAAGAAGAATAAGAAGAAGAAGAAGAATGCAAGCACATGAAGATTCACAGTCATCCTTGGGTTAGTGATTCAACGAAATGTCTTATGAAGTAAACAGTCCACACACCCTAGCACGGCGCAGTGGCTCAACATCTTTGGAAGCGTAGACTCCAAATCCATCAGGCCCTTCCTTGAATTCTATTCCATAAGCTCGCATACTTCGAACATATCCAATCTTGTAAAAGTCGGGGTCTGCTGGTTCGAGCTGTAGAGTACAATCCAGAGTTGAAATCACACTTAGCAAATGAAGTAGACATGCATCGATGTATCCCCTTAGATTTACGTACGACGGTCAACGTAATCCTCTAGGCCTTCCTAATCGCAGTAAAAGACATAAACATGCATGTAATATAGACTTCTTACAAATAGATGGCGGGCAACTTCTGCTGCAATTCGAGATAAACGGGCAGGCAAACAGAGACCCTCGAAAGTGTGCAGTGAAAATGGAAGAAGCAAACAAAAGAAACAGCAAGCTCCTTCATTTCCTCACAATTCGATAGGCAGAGCTAGCATTGCATACAGATGAATCTTGGTAACTGGGTCGGGGGCTACCTCGGAGAGAGATTCTTGGGCAGGGGGAGGCCGATAGAGGGGGAACGAGGAAGGCGAGTCCACCAAGGAAAGAGCAGCTGTTATGGGTCCAACGTTAGACGCTCGCCGGTCGCAGTCCAGGTGATGTCCGGGTCTTGCCGGTGGTATTCCCCAAGGCAAACGCTTCCACTGTCGTGTACAAAAGGTGACTTTTTTAGTGTCTGCCCACAATATCATTCAATACCCAGAAAGAGAGAGAGGGAGAGAGATGGGTTGGACCTGTTGAAGGGAAGAGGTCAAGAAGTGGTTTGGCTGAGGGAGAGGAACAGAGAGCTTCATGTTTGACAAAACACGCCAGCAGTGATTCTCCAAGAAGAGGAGCAGCAGCAGCAGCAGCAAACGGAGATGAGACGAGCTGAGCCGATCCAGGGGAGCTTTACCCTGTAGCAACAGGAAATGGATAATTCCCCGCCCGGTCTAATTCTTTTTCGTTTGTATTTATTTTTATTAGCAAAAGGAAAGAACTTTTGTGGAAATCGACTATATATATATATATATAAAGGAGCGACCTTTCCAAACGTTCTTCAGTTCGTTGGGCCAGAACTGGATCGTCGTCCTCTGCACCGCGCCGCTTGGCCCCGACTAGAAGAAAGCCGCCACCGAGTCGTTGTTTTGCTAGCGGTGGAATCCCAACGCAAAGCCCTGTTGTTAATTTTTTTCTTCTTGCCTCGCCAAGATATGCCACAAGGTTCGTCTCAGTATCGTCCTGGAACTCTCTACGATTCTGTTGGTTCTGTCTCTGGCTTTTGTGGTCTTTCTTGGGTATTCTGTTTCTTCTTCTTCTTCTCTCCTCCTTCTTTGTGTTGATGGGTTGTTGTGGAATGTGGTGGGAACAGAGCTTCCGGGGTACTACTTCGATGCGGAGAAGAACCGGTACTTCCCTATCAAGGGCCCCATTCCCGGCTCCAAATCAAAACCCCCCAGCTCCAGCTCCAGCTCCAGCTCGACTCCCGCTCGGGTACTTTCATTCTTGCTTTTTTTACATGAGATTTTCTCATGTCAGGAAAAAAAAAGTTTTGATTTTGCGGTCATGGCATTGGAGTAACCAGTTTCCCTTGCATAATGTTTGCGTGATTAGTTTTTCCCCCTAATGGTTTCAGCGTAGACCCGTCTCGGGCCGAACGTCCACTCTTCTTGAGATGAGGGAATTGAATGGCAATCCTTCATGGTTGAAGCATGCCAAGTGTAATTTCCAGGACGAGTTCCTCAAGATTCAGGTTTCCCATCCTCAGGTACTGTTATTGCTTCTGTTCTTTCACCAATTGACCTTCAGGTGTGAATCGCACTGCCTTCAATGTCACACGCAGTTTCTTAAGTGGATGAGAGTATGCTTGATTGAAACATTCTTTTTCCAACTTTATAAAGGGCTTGATTAAGAACCCGGGATGTGAAGTTTGTTGTGAAGATGATATGACCTGCTGCAGTTGCCTTCATGGCTATCTAAACCCAATAGGATCCCTGTTATCAACCAACCCAGAGCGCAGCTTTACCTTTATGCTTTGTTGAGCAGGTGTGGGCATTTCACGGGACAGATAAGATGGCTGATGGTGCTTTGGAACAGATGCATCTCCATATAATGACACCAGAGGGTGAAACTGCAACAGTTGGCCTGCTGGCTGGGGGCATGAATGGCTCTTTGAGGTGTGTTGCTTGCCATGCTCTCCATATCTGAGTGTTTTGATCCCCAATCAAAATTGCGGGGCAATAAGCTAGTGTTGTCCTTCCTCCAAGTTTGCTCCGTGGGTATTTGGAATTGGAATGCTGAACATGTGTCTGCACAGAAGTATTGTCAGCCATTGTCTTGTCAGTTTAATTTTAAAGTCAAGCTGATGTAGAATGATTCCTTTTCGATTTGAATGTGCTCTTTTCTTGCTTGACAAGTCAATGCAATAAATGTCCTATGAACTCTGTAGCTTAGTCTACTACATCTTTCAGTGGCTTCTTTGAGTCTCGCTCGTCATTCTCACATCACTGTCTATATGCTCTCACCTGGCCATCTTTGTTTAATCTTGTCCACATAATTGATGCTAAAGATCTAATTTGGTATCTAAGTCCTCTGTTTCTTATAGATCAGTTGCAATGGAGCATCTGTACTTTCGAGCACTTTCTGCTTGAGATACCTGTTGTCTTGACAACCATCGAGGTGTAGATTTTGCATAGTTGCTCTAAAGTATGGCCAATTTATTGCCTTGTCATTCCATGCACGCCTGCTTGAGGACACTATTTCATAATGAATGGCTGCACAGCTTGGTTTGTTGGTTTTGGATTTTTGAAAAGGAAAAAAGAAAAGAAAAAATGAGCCGCATCATTCTTCTTTTATGTTCTTTCTGTGGCCATTTTCCTTAGCTATATCTAATAATATAATCCTTACATTGTGGAGTACATGGCTGATGTTGCTGCTTCATTATTCTTTTCAAATATTTCTCTATCATAATCTGAAAAATTATTCTGGATGTTTTGCAACTTTTGGGATATGAAGAGATAGTCTTGCTAGATAGAGACACAAAGAACTATGTGAAAGAATAAGGATATTGCTTTTTACTTAAAATGTTCATCCAAGAATATAGATGAGTGCAAGAAACTTGAGATTTTGGACTGAAAGTTCAAATGCTGAGCTGTGTGTGGCATGAAGATCATTCAGTAATAGAACTTCTATTACTCTTCAGAGAACCCCAAGTCATTGCCTCAATGGAATCTCAAATCAAGACAAAATGTGTATCTATCTTTTTTAATAGATGAGATGAACTTATTACAAGCTATTGCATCGAAAGTTTGGTGCTTTTCGCAGTTTTTGTGAAGTTGGAAAAGTTGGCCGACATTTTGATTATGGGGTGGATTGCATGCCAGAACATGTGTGGCCTCTTAAAAGAGAACATGAAGATTGCAAAGTCCCTGTTCATCTTTGGAGACCTCCAACAGCACAATTTCCTTCAGGCGTCTCCTGCATTAAAATGCCAAGAAAGCGATCCACTACAGTTGATGGCAATCATTTTCAACATGCATTGTATCCTTTACTCAGTTGGATGTGCTGTACTCTTTAGTCACAGTTACATGATATTTTGCCTCTTGTCCTTCTCAATTTATATAATCATTACATACTCACTTGATCTTCTTGTTTTTCTTTGCTTGACTTTCAATCTGGTGTTTGGCACTTCTCTGTAATTTAAATGATCGTGTTTAATGTTCTTTGCTTAATGACTAGATTTGTGATCTCTTTACCTTTGCTTCCCACTGTCTTATGCTCCAATTCACATGTTGAGGCTGGGCATTGTGAACTGAAAATAAAGGTTTATTCAATGGATCATGTTCTTTGTTGTTTAATGTTATGTTCATTCTTTTGTTGCTCTCTAGTAATTAAATGTCCATAAATGAATGGTTCTTTCTTTTGATACAATAAATTAGTCTCTAGGTGCATGTCATCTATGTTCTTTAGCTAATTTAAATATCTTGGTCTATTCGTTGGCTGTTTTCCCCGAGTTTGTTGTTCATATTTGTAGTAAGCTATGAACCATTGTTTTGAAGTGACAATTTTCTGCTTTCAAATCTCTTAAAGCAGCCAATTTGTGTGCTGATAATAGGCAAAGGCTCTTTCTATAATGTCATTGTACTTTGATGTTCCAGGTTTTTTCTTGATTCATTTGCTCCAAATTCAAAAAAGATCATATTTAAAAGCTCTGGTGTGCCTTAGTTCTAATTATCTCGTCTGGATTAGCAATACTGTGACTTCCACCATCTTATTCGAAACAATTTTAAATAGTCATTCATCCAGTTTGTTTCAATACTCTGAACAAATTGAAAGGAAAAAAACATTCTCTGTATTCAGCAAACAAACTTGTTTAGGATTTTGTGGTTTTGATTTATGAAGACATTCTTTCAAGACGAGATACCTTAACCCACATGCAGGATAAGTACTTTAGGTTCAGATAGATCCGGTGGTTCTGTTCATATCCTTAATCTAGCTGAACCTTTTGATTTTCCTCTACGTGCTTCAACCCTATGGCAGAGGCAGCGTAGTATTGCTTCTTTCCAATGTACCATATGGACAGCAGATTGCTCTTCTAATGGCAATCGAGCAATTGTTGGCAAGTCTCTCTCTCTCTCTCTCTCTCTCTCTCTCTCTCTCTCTCTCTCTTTGACACTCGTCCAGTGCACACACAAATATTATCCTCTTTGGGAAGCTTCCATTAGTTGCTGAATCTTTGAAACTGTGAGAACTTAGCAATTGCTCAAGCATGAAGAACCTACTGTAGTATGTCAGATCAGGTTCTTGGTTGGCTGATCCCTTTGCATGACCAATGATATACATAATTCTTCTTTGGCCTATCTTTTATTTTTTACTTCTAGATTCATGTTTGAGGGTTTTTTCTTAGTGGCACTTATTCAACTTGTGGTTAAGAATATAAGTTAGTTCCTGGTGCCAAGTTTTGCTCTGTGCACTGTGGATGCATTTTCACCATTGGATGTTCGTATGAAGCTCAATCTTTAGCTATTAAACTAAAGCAAGGATGTTTTTCTAATTCAATTTGGACTTTTTCTGGCTAGTTCTTCCATTATTTATATGTTGCCTTTGTATATCTAGGCACGAATTTGGGAGCTGCGGTGGTCAATTTGGAAAATGGGGTGAAATCCTGGGTGTGTCGTGGTAAAAGTGATGTTCTGGCATTGCAATTTGACCAGTCGGTAATTCTTCATGTCTTTCAAGATTCCAAAGATATAGAAGTGTGATGTTTTGTGCTTTTCCTTCTTTTTAGTGGATTATTATTTTGGCAATCACAATGTTTATCTTTTGTTGAAAAACAAGCTTTTCTTTTTTTGCCTTTAATGGATAAGCAGTCTCCTCCTTTCTCTGGATGCTGACACCTTTAATCCTTCTTGAAGGGAAATATTGCATTGTGTGGATTCAGAAATGGGGCTATTGTTACAGTCGATGTCCGACAAAACCAAGGGGTGTCTTCTTCTGACTGATCAGTCATCAGATACCTTCCTCTCCTTCAGAAAAATTTCATGGGCATTCTCAAAAGCAATGGTTTAAGGTAATTGTTAGGGCACTTTTGTTTAGAATTTTAGAAATGAAAATTACTTATTTGCTTTCCCACCCAACTTTAATTAATGATTCTAATTTCAAAAAATAATGAAAAGACTATGTGCAAATTTGAGCGCTGATGTTTGTCTATCATGAAAGATTAGTATGTTTTGGGTTAAAAAGAAGTCAAAGTGCATGACCTGTGAGATTTACAAAAAAAAAAAAAAAAAGCAAAAAGAAAAAAGTAAAATCTTCTTGATGATGTGAATTATGAAGTAGATGTGCTGAATGGCCATTATTTCGATCTTCTTCCCTCCATTCAGAAAAGCTGTTGGCTTTCGACCCACATTTGTGACAAGAACTGCCTTAAGCTCTTGTAGAATCTTGGATTCTTGTGGTTTTTTCAGGCTTGGCCTAGAGTATTTTTATTTTCATCTTTACTTTCTCAACTTGGCTTATATAATTTTTGGCATCAATGCTGTCTGAATCTCTTGTCAGAGTACAGGAGAGTACTAGAAAAATGTCAAGTGATACGTTTTGCTTATGCTTTTGTAAATGGCTTTTCCTGTAACATTTCGTTTTTCATATTTAAATCTTTTTTGAAAATTTCCTTGTCTTGATGTCTTTATTTGAATGCATCATGGGTTTCTCAAGTCATTGGTAATGCAACTTGGGATTTGATACCTGCAGCTCTCTGGAAAAATATGTCCAACCAATACAACTTATATGCCGAAGTCTATTTGCAGGTTCATTTGCCTTTAATGTCATTGAAATAATTGTTTTGATTTGTTTCATGCAATGCTTTTGCTAACATTTACCTACTTCGAAACAACTAGTTTGGTGTCACTCCAGTTGTACGACCAGTACTTCTTAGCGAGTTCTATGGATGGCTCGGTTAGTGTCCATAATCTATCTTCTTTTATTTGTTTACCTCTGTAAAATAGTTTACTTTTCCTGTGCAGTCTGGTAATCTTTTGAAATTTATGTCTATATGAGTGGTATGAGGTCTTATTGATAGGTCATTGTACACTTTAATATGAACAATGGCTGCTACACATTCCCAGAGAGATTCGTTAACATTTTTGTCTCATTAATGAACAGATCAATCTGTATGATCATCGTCAAATAAAAAAAGGACCTGTGCAGTCCTATGAAGGGCAAGTGAATTCCCATACCCGTACACAGCTTGGGACGGACCCATCAGAGAAATTTCTGTTGTCAGGTGGTTATAGCTATTCTCTGGATGTTTTTATTTTAAAATCGTCACTAGAATCTACTGACTTCCTTAGCATGCCTTTGACCTTAGGTGGAGAGGACTGCTTAACGCGGCTCTGGAATATCAAGTCTGGGAAACTTCTGTTTGAGGATAGATTTTCAACTTCAGTCCCCTTAGTTTCTTGTTGCCAGTCGACTGAAAGTAATACAACTTATCTTTACTTAGATTAAGCCCAATTTCCATGGTTCTGTTGGTTTTTGAGTATTATTTACTAATTATGCCCATTGACTTGATTGTTTTGACTTGTTCAAAGGATATCCAAGCGAGTTGTATGGCAGACAAAACCATATGGGATACTCACATGGGCAGCATGAGAGCTTGGGGGTCATGGCTTGGGTCACAGGATGGATTATACTATGTGCAATGGTACTGATTCATCATTCTGATATCTGACTCTCAACTAATGATCCATGCATCTGGAAAATGAATGCTGAGTTGGATGCTTAAGCCTTGCTGGCACCTCCGAACGTCATTCCAATTTGACCTGTTATACTCCTGAGTTGTGATAAGCACTTTTTGGGTATCTTGAGGAATAACTCATTGTCTGGAGGATATAAATTGAGGTTCATCCAAGAGACCTTTTTTTCGGCCTAAGGCCAGTGCTGACTTTGTATAGCTATAACTTTGCTTTTTAGTTCAACGATAGCGAGCAAAATCTTAAACCGGTTTTCTTAGGCCACGTGGTGCATTTTTTCCCCTCTTTGTTGTTCTGTAAACAGACATGATTTTATAAGTAGGCATCTGTGCTTTCTAAATTGTTTAAGCCTTTGCGTGGATGTAGGTGTTTTTGTAGTACTATCTTTGTCTTCATTTCAACTGGCTTCTCTCTATTGCGAGAGAATGTAGCTCTTATACTTGTGGAATGGAGTGATGGAAATTGTTACGGAGAATTTTGGCGTCTCCTTAATGGCTCAGCTTCCCTGTAATCCGCTTTTTTTTTTTTTTTTCTGTTTGAGAAGATGCGATAATCAATGATTTTTTGACCTCTCAATGTGGAGGAAGAGTTGCTTGTATGAGGCCCTGAGAGCCCGCAAATGCGAGGATGATGTCGGAGAGACGATAGAGATCTCTCCTAGGATCTCCTGTCTAGGCTTTATGTCAGATTCAGGTTCACCTGGCTTTCGATTTTTTCGATTTCAAGCCAAGTTGGATTGAGGAAGTTAAATTATTTGATTTGCGCGGGTTTGGATACGGTTACAATTCTTTTGCAAATTGTCAAGACTTTTCTTAGTTATATCTGGACGGATCAAATTTGTGGTCGAGCAGTTTGGGTAGTGTGCTGGGATCATGTATCATTTTTGCTGCTGCTACTTTCAGTGAGAAAAAGTAAAGCACTCCCAATGAAAGGCAGCAAAAGCAGACACAATACCAACTTTCTGGATTTGGCCATGTGGCAGATGCATCGATACAACGGATATCACCATGACTTGTGCTTCGATAATATTCACTCCCCAACGTAGTTAGAAGATACTTGGAAGCAAACACAATGCAATGATACGTATGGAGTTTCCGAGTGTCAGGGGACAATGTTGGAAAGAAATCGAATACGGTCGGATATTTCAATCATATGTATAAATGTACTTGATAATCGGAGCCTGTGATACCCAAGTTAGCCGCTTTAACTTACGGTCCAAATGGAGACGGATTTGCTCGTCTTGTCTCCTGGTTCAAATGGAGACGGATGTTATCCATCCATTTGAAAGCAGAGCAGAGCCAGAGCAGAGTCGTCGTCGTCGTCGTCGTCGTCTCAAACGGTAAATAACGCCCCGCCATGTCCTCCATTACCGCTCCCGTTCCGACTCACCCCGTCTCCGCCTCCTCTTCCATCGTCCCACCCCACCACCACCCTTCTCACGTCTCTCCTCCGCCAGTACCCAGCAACACCTTCCCCATTTCCTCTGCCTCTCTTCCTCCTCCTCCGCACCCTTCGCTTTCGACCCCTCCTCGCTCTTCATGGATCGAGTCCCTCCGCTCCCAAGCCAGGTCAAATCTTTTCCGAGAAGTCATTTCCACCTACGGAGATATGATGGCTCTCGCCGGTATCCCCCCGACCACTTTGCTTTCCCTGCTGTCCTCAAGGCCGCCGCGGGCCTCCGGGACCTCAATCTCGGGAGGCAGATTCACGCCCATGCCGTTAAACTTGGGTATGAGCAATCTTCCGTTACCGTTGCCAATACCCTGTTGACCATGTATGACAAGTGCGGGGATATCGGGAACGTCTTTAAGCTGTTCGACAGAATACCTGAGAGGGACCAAGTTTCTTGGAACTCTATGCTCGCGGCACTCTGTCGGGATGAGGAGTGGGTTCTTGCGTTGGATTGCTTTCGTTCAATGGTGTCGGAAAATCTGGAGCCCAGTTCCTTCACTTTGGTAAGTCTGGCGCTCGCTTGCTCAAACTTGCCGCAAGTGGATGATGGCTTAAAGCTCGGGAAGCAGGTTCACGCTTATAGTTTGAGGAAAGGGGATTGGAAAACGTTTACCAGCAACTCTTTAATGGCTATGTATTCGAAGTTGGGAAGGATGGGCGACTCAAGGGCTTTGTTTGAATCGTTTGAAAACCGTGATTTGATTTCGTGGAACACCATCATAAGCTCGTTCTCCCAGAATGAATGCTTCTTGGAAGCTTTGATGCTCTTAGTCCGCATGGTTCGTGATGGAATTAGACCTGATGGAGTGACAATAGCTAGTGTTCTTCCTACATGTGCCCAATTGCAGATGACAAATGCAGGTAGGGAAATCCATGCTTATGCCTTGAGGAATGAGGCCTTGATTGGGAATTCTTTTGTGGGCAGTGCTTTAGTTGACATGTACTGCAACTGCGGGCAGATTGAAAGCGGTCGTAGAGTTTTTGACAGTTTATCTGATCGGCAAATTGGGGTTTGGAATGCTATGATTGCTGGTTATACACAAAACCAACAGGATCATGAGGCTTTGATGCTCTTCCTAGAGATGGAAGCAATTTGGGGGCTTAGTTCAAATGCTACCACCATCGCAAGCATCTTGCCTGCTTGTGCACGCTGCGAAGCATTCTCTGTCAAAGAGAGCATTCACGGGCATGTCATAAAAAAGGGCTTGCAAAGTGATATGTATGTGCAAAATGCACTCATGGATTTGTATGCCAGAATGGGGAAGATAGGAATTTCGAGAATCATCTTTGACAGCATGGAAGTCAGAGATTTAGTTTCTTGGAACACAATGATCACTGCATCTGTTATTTCTGAATGCCACGAAAGTGCACTTGCTTTGTTAATGGAGATGCAGAGTAGAGGGAAAGATGCTAACAAGGAGGAGGATATGTACAATGATGAAAAAGCACATTCTTGGAAACCAAACTCGGTCACCTTAATGACAGTGCTTCCGGGTTGCGCTTCACTAGCTGCTATTCTGAAGGGAAAGGAGATCCATGGTTATGCCATCAGAAATTCATTAGCATTAGATGTTGCAGTGGGAAGTGCATTAGTAGATATGTATGCAAAATGTGGCTGCTTGTACTTATCGAGAAGAGTGTTTGACCAAATGCCGGTTAGAAATATAATCACCTGGAATGTCATTATAATGGCCTATGGCATGCATGGCAAGGGTGAGGAAGCATTGCAATTATTCAACAATATGGTGGAGGATGGATCCAGAGGTCAAGGGGTGATGCCCAATGAAGTTACCTTCATTGCCGTATTTGCTGCATGCAGTCACTCTGGAATGGTTGAAGAGGGAATGCAATTGTTTTACCGTATGAAAGATGAATATGGAGTCAAACCATTGCCAGATCATTATGCTTGTGTTGTCGATTTACTTGGTAGAGCAGGTCAAGTGGGTGAAGCCTTTCGGTTGATAGATTCCATGCCATCTGAATATGACAAAACGGGTGCCTGGAGCAGCTTGCTTGGTGCTTGTCGAATTCATCAAAATCTTGAGGTTGGGGAAATCGCAGCTACGAATCTCCTTGAGTTGGAGCCGGATGTGGCTAGCCATTACGTGCTGCTGTCAAACATTTATTCTTCTGCAGGACTTTGGGACAAGGCAATGGATATCAGGCGGAAGATGAAGGAAAGGGGAGTAAGAAAAGAACCTGGATGCAGTTGGATTGAGTTTGGTGATGAGGTTCACAAGTTTATAGCAGGGGAATCGTCACATCCGCAAAGTCAGGAGCTCCACCGATTCTTAGAGACATTATCAGATAGAATGAGGAAAGAAGGATACGTGCCTGATACTTCCTGCGTTCTGCACAATGTTAACGAGGAGGAAAAAGAGGCCTTACTTTGTGGACACAGTGAGAAACTCGCTATAGCTTTTGGGATCCTGAACACTCCTCCGGGAATGACCATCAGAGTTGCCAAGAACCTCAGAGTTTGCAACGACTGTCATACAGCTACCAAGTTTATCTCCAAGATAGAGGAGAGGGAGATCATCTTAAGGGATGTGAGGAGATTCCATCATTTCAGGGATGGGAAATGTTCTTGTGGCGACTACTGGTGAAATTCGCTGGCTGAAGTCCATGAGGAAGAGTCGGACGATTGCATTGAAAGTGCAGGGCGCTTGTTCTCTTTCTAACGAAAATAACTGCAAGTTGAGAGAGACACGTCGGCTCACTGGTTTTTTGGATGCTGTGGAGGAGCAACATGACAAATGAGGGGATATTCGAACAAGCTGTATCCTGTTGTTGTAGTTTTAGTCTAAAGCCAATTTATTGTCTATCAGAGTCTCGCGTGCTAACGCAGGTACCATATTTTGAGTGTAAATGTTTAGGATTTTCTCTGTTTTTCACTAGAGGACTATGTATGCGTTTATAATAAATCAAAGATGCAAGTCACTAATTGGCTTTTGGTGATTTGATGCTGATCAAGTAGTACATAATTTAATGAAAAAGTTGGGGAGAGAGAAATAATTTCCTTGCAATAGTGAATGAAATCGACAATTGTTTTTAGGGTTGAAATTGCAACTAATGTTTTGTTTGACCATCAACCTTCATCCTCAATCTTTCTTTCTTTCAAATCACTTGTTCTAATTTGGATAGTCCAAACTAAATTAACTAATCTTGATTGTAAATTGCCCAAATTTCAGATGGTGTTCATAAGGATCCCCACTAAGTGAAAATCTAGAGACGATATCTAGTTTGATTCTTACTCTTTATTTATCTTCTGTGGTCAGATTATAAGAAGACCATTAATCTTAGTCTTGACATGAATGATGAACTTATGTCCATAGTAGATATCCATATGGCAAAACTGTAACCATGCATGGTAATTGTTAAGAAAACCTCCTATATCTTTTGAAATCAACAAAACTATCCATAGTCGATCTTGATAAATAGAAGAAGTGTTATTTTCAAGTAATACTTGCGCTGAATGGATTATTTATGACAAAAAATCTACATGAACAAGTTTAGAAAATAACAATGTTTTTGTTTATAGTATCTTCATCTCTATCGTTGTCAAAGTATATTCATTAGAACCATCGATCATATCCAATAATCTAGAAGCAACCGGCTGCATGAACAGTTATTAAATCCGCTTGCCCTTGTCTAAACTTTAAACTCAAGTAAATACTTGATAATCATACTCATTCATTGCTCGATAGATAAACTGAACTCAATAACATCAATATGACCTAAACCTGCTCATATTCATACTCTGTTTCACTTGATCCTCCAAATATCGATATTGACTCTTGAATTTACTATATTTACTTAAAATTTATTGAAATCACCTATTCAACCCCCCTTAAGTGATATTGTTAGTCACTTTTGATAAAGACTCAAATAGTTTCCCAATGTTGACCTAATATGCAATGTAGTCAATGAATTTTCAACTTATTCAATGTGACTTTTGCACTATAGCCCAATGTATAACATCTTTATTGAGTTTTTATTTTGTTCAATATAGTCCTTGAATGTTTGGTACATGTTTAGATTAGTCTCTAGATCATATGAGAACATTCAATGTTGCTCCCAAACTTAATTAATGAAAAAATAACATTGAACATATTCATATAATCATGAGACTAGTTTGAACATGTACCAAAAAATCAAATTAAAATTTCAGAAGTGGAATTTCACATTGGGTTTAAGTTCATGGACTATATTGAATAAATTAAAAGTTCAAGTATCATAGAACTATAGTTCTAAGTACTATTTGTATAATTTTACGCCCCTTCATGCAACCGCAGTACGCATCAAACAACCCATTGGGCTAGTCCATAACGGAAACGGGCCTGAACGAGGCCCATTAACACCGGCCCGCACGTCCCTCGCCGTCACCGCTTCTGAGCTCTCTCTCTCTCTCTCTCTCTCTCTCATCAACGAACACGACGCGCCTCCGCTCCCCTTCCCTTCCTCCGTCTGAGTCCCTCGCGCTGAAGCAGACCGCCATGGCGTCGAAGCTCCTGAGCCGTGTCCGCGCCGTCCCCGCTCGTCTGGGATATCCGCGGCCGTTTTCGCCGACCCTCGCTGCCTTCGCTCCTTCGAGGCTCCTCTCCGACGCGGCTGCGGCCGGGGCCGGCGATTCTCCTCCTCCCGCTTCCGCCTCGCCGGCTCCTCGACCTTCCGGAAGCTCCGGGAAGCTCGAGCATAATGCGGGGAGCTCCTCCGTTCGCTCGTCTCTGAAGGATCCCGAGCTGGCCAAGTTCTCCGCCATCGCCGATACATGGTCAGTTCCTCGATTGCCCATTCGTATCTTTCGTGAACGGTGACTTTCCTGATTTGGCGGCTTTCTTTCGTTCGCCTGAATTCGGCATTGTACATTTGCGATTGATCACAGTGGCGCCGCCTACTGTATTTTTTTTTTCATTTCATCTCGTTTAGCAGCTGAAGCAACTTAGTTGAAGTTAGTTAAAGAATCGAGGCTCCTCGATTTTGCTGGAACTATTAGAAATTCAAAGTCTTTGAAATGCGTAGCTTTTATAGCTTTTAAGTTACGAGATTGCTGCAGAAGTTGCGGTGATTTCTTGTGCAAATGTGATGATAATTGGTCTCTCCGCGTGCTGTGAATAGGTGGGATTCTGAAGGCCCTTTCAAGCCTCTGCACCGGATGAATCCTACGAGACTCGCTTTCATTCGCTCCACTCTTTGTCGGCATTTCGGGTATGTCAAATGTGATCCTTTGCTATTAGCAAGTTGTTTGCACGATCAAGTTTAATTACTGCATATATTGGCTTCGTGCCTAATAACGGGGATGAGGTTTCAAGCTTGCCACATTCAGTCGAACTCATTAGCTCGAGACAAACTTCAATAATATTGCAATTTCTGCAATCATTTCAGTTGATAGACTTCTAGGACTTGAAACTCAGTTGTTTAGCATGGCTTCCATCAGATACATTGAACTCTGTTCTTCTTTTGTCAATAATTTTTTTTTTTTTTTTTTAATGAGAATCAATTAGTTTGTCCTTGCTAACCATATTTTGCAGATTTGTCTGACTTTTCTTGATTTAGGAAGGATCCATCCTCTGCAAGGCCTTTTGAAGGTTTGAAAGTTGTAGATGTTGGCTGTGGTGGTGGAATTCTTTCAGAGGTATGAAGTCTGTTCTTTTCCTTGTTTTCCTACTTTGGATGAATGGCTATATAGAAGATGGGAGTAACCACCTTCTGGAAGGTCCTAGACAGCAGGGTTTGTAGGCTTAATGTGTCAAATACTGAACGAGTTTGTTGGTCTTATTTATGCTTGTATAATGAAATCATGATGCACCTACAGCCATTAAATCTGTCTCCTTTTCTCTACTGGAGGATTTTAGTACACTTAGTTCTGTCATAGTCATATGGTGTGCAGCTGCAAATGGTATCATACTCAATAACGAGGTCTAGGTTTCTTTTTCTTTTTTCTATCTTGAAAAGGTGTACAACTGTCAATTCCACATGCTATCCTATTGGCTGATTTTGTTATTTTACAATGTGAACATTTACTTAAATAGTAGTGATAAGGAGTTCATCTTAGGCCATGGTGACATTTCTTCAATAGTTCTTGTATCTAGATATCTCTATCATTCGATGCCGGAAGCTGGACTTTGTGGTAGTTTCCATCACAATAATATCAAGAATATGGACACAAGTCATTAGCAATGGTGATGTGGCAGAGGGAATGCAACACCATATGTTGGGTTTGTTTGATAAAATGTCTTTTTTGGCAAAAATGCTGGTCCCCAACCATTAAGGCTGCTGGTTTTGCTCGATGAGCAACATGAGGGTTTGACTTGGGGACTGTTGCACTCATGAGGCTTGTTTTGTGCTGTATTTAGTTTATTTAATGCAGATGGTTTGAGTCATATAAAAAGCAAGAAGGGAGCAGCATTTATTTAACAAAGTAAAGAAAGCTTTTATTTACCAATGATATCATAATTTTGATAGGGGGATGTATCTGCCTTGTTGTTACTAGTCATGCAAGTGGCCAGTTAATCACTATCATACTGTATAGCAACTGTTGCCGATGTGCTGGCTGGTGTGAATTGTAAATTGAGTTCCCTTTCATTGCCATGGGAACATAAAAGGTGTATGAACTACAATTGTAATTTATGGTTAGAATTTGGTCTGTAGAGAGGATGGTGTACTCATTTTACTGAAATAACACGATTTTGGTTTGCTTTCAATTCCAAGTATGTTGCATTTTGAGTTCCTTCAGTATATTTGGACATCATAATCCATCTTCAATTGTTCAAGTGGAAAGGTGTATTGGTTAATAGTTGTCTTTTGCCTTTTCAGCCGTTGGCCAGGATGGGAGCTTCAGTAACAGGTGTGGATGCTGTGGACAAAAACATCAAGATTGCACGCATTCATGCTGTATGCTCATTTCTCCAGCACAAAATGAACATTTTCTTATGGAAGTTCCTCAGCATAAGTACTACAATGATCAACTTCTGTTATTGATAGAGTTACTTCAGAATGGATTCTATAGAAATTAGAAGATTTTCTTGAAGCTCTAAAAACATTTTTTTAATAGGTACATGCATTGAATTAATCTAATTCTCAGTGTAAAATCCACAAAAAACCCTACAGATGCCATTATGAATGCAGTTTATCTGTGAAGCTTCAGACTGAAGCATACAATCTGAAGATTCTGAGTAATATAGAGCGAGCTAGATACTTTAAAATACTTTGAAGTTGCCACCAATCAATGCTTGAAAATAGTCTCTTAATCTATGAGTTACTCCAGCAATCAAGAATTTTCTGGCAGATTGTGCGATTGACTGTGAATCCACAAATCACTTTACTATTGTCCAATGCCTTTGTATTCTGATTGTTCTTGTTTGATTATCACTGTCAATCACTATGAAGCCTGCGATAAGTTTGACTGACAATTAAGTTCTGGATTGATGCTGTGAATCCTTTTCAGATTTCCTGGTTGGCATTTAATGTTCTGGCATAAATAAGTATTGCTCATTACAGATTTTACTTTTCCTGATGATTATTTGGACTTGAGTGATATTACAAAGTGTAATTTCTTGGTTAGCTGAAGCAATTTTTGCTACTGATCATGATCAACTTTCAACTTTTTCTGGACACTTGTAATGTTCTTTATCAACACAGGATTTGGATCCAGTGACTTCAACGATTGAATACTGCTGTACAACAGCTGGTATGTTCATCTCACAATTTGCTCAAGCATTTTCCTCTGGTAGTGATTCACATAGATTTAATGCATATTTTCATGTTTTAGTTGGATTGTTTCCCTCTGAAGGGAGAACTCCAATTTTTCTGTCAAGTTTTTGACTTGTCCAGTCCTAAGACTCCCCTCATAGTTATCATTATTTGTAAATGCAAAGACCAAGATGTTCTAATTTATGATTAAGAATTCCTAGCTGGAAGTTTCGAATAATAACATCATGGTTGATGATTATAACGCCATAAATCCAAAATATATCATGCCTACTACTTGCAAGTCCTGTAGTTGGCAAAATATTGGTATTCAGATGCATAAAATTCTCTTTCTAAGGTAGTTCTCTCTTTCTTTCTTTTTTCAACCAAAAAAAGGAGGTAGTTCTCTCTTTGGTTGAGATTAGCTTGCGTTTTTCAAAGGTCTCCTAACTAGCTGCTTAAGGTATTTGGATCACTATCCTTAGTGCTATAGTAACTGTTTGCAGGATTCTATATCTTTTGAAATAACAGTGGTGATTTACATCTGGAGTATATAATTTCAGAACTCAAAAGCAGTTATACAGAGAACATTGGGTTAAATGTCAGTATAATATAGGGATGGTAGAAGTGCTATAGCTTTAACAAGGCACTTGGGCATGGACTGAGGCTTACTTTTAGAAATTTTTCTGTATAAGTGCTGTTTTGGGTCTTTTGGCTCACACGCAGTCATATCACCATAACATGATTGTATATCTCTTGCCTTTCTTCTTTGCAAAGGGAGGAAAAAAGGAGGATAATCATAGAGAGAGTAATATATTTCATAATATTACGTCAGTCAAAACATGAGTCATGAAAACTTATGTGATTCAAATAATTGGCAGAAAAGCTTGTTGAAGAACAGAGGAAGTTTGATGCAGTGATCTCTTTAGAGGTATCTATTCTTTGTCCAAATCACATGCTAACTCCTTACAAATCTTTTTCTTTTATGTTAACTTAGATCTTTCATATTTTTGATGAGACAAATTTACTTCATTACTTTCTCTTCCTTCTACTTTTCTGCTTAATCATGGAATGAATTTTCAGGCTACAGCAGCACTATCCTATCTAACTTTCTTGCATGGGTGCTTGATGGACATCTTTTTATTATGGATGTGATAAATAATGAAAGGGTTTATATAAGTGCACTTTTGAATGATTAAAGGTAATAGAGCATGTAGCAGATCCTGCTGAGTTCTGTAAGTCACTCGCGGCATTGACTATTCCTGAGGGAGCTATAGTGATTTCAACTATTAACCGTTCTATGAGAGCTTATGCTACTGCTATTGTTGCTGCTGAGTACCTCCTCCGTTGGGTATGTTTCTTTTCCTTTCTCCCTGTCTTCATCTCTACTATTGATTCCATTGCAAGATTATACTCATAAGTAATTTCTGCTGTTCCTTGACACGTTTCAAAATGCATGTTATATTATAACATAGCACTGGAGACAATGGTCTGTTTTGCCTTGGCTCTTAATTTTGATATCTGTCTAGACAAAAGAAAGAGATGCAGCTAGTCATCTTTTGTTGCTGGGTTAGGAAGCTCCTGAGTGGCTAGATATTTATGAATGGATCTCCTTGGTGAAATTGCATAGATAACTGCAAAATTTAAACTGGACAATGATTCTCCCAATTCAGCAGTTTCACTTGCAGTTTTCAGCTCTTTCATTGGCCTCTAGATATAATGGTTGGTTGATCAGTTGATAAATTTACTATGAACTGTGAAAATAATTTAGCTTGGAGACATCACTTCTCGCTTGTATCTAAAATTTAACAAAGCAATGCATCTTCCCGTTTCAACATTGCAGCTTCCGAAAGGTACACACCAGTGGTCGAGCTTCCTTACCCCTGAAGAGCTAGTGTTGATCCTACAACGTTCTTCTATCAGTGTAAGCCACGATTGCATGCTTGTCCATCCTTCCGCATGCCTCAGTTATTTTTAATGTGATCAATATACTTTGGCTGAATTGTGGTCGTCCATCCTTGGATTCATCCAGGTCAAAGAGATGGCTGGATTTGTGTACAATCCCTTGACAGGAAGATGGTCTCTTTCCGATGATGTTGGCGTGAATTTTATTGCTTTTGGAACAAAAAACAGCCAGTGAATGAATATCCATGAGAAATATCTTCTGCCAAATGTTAACAGCTTTCGTGTTAGGTTTGTGTCTTATACATGATTTTAAATTTTTCTTTATGGAAAAAATAAAGAAAGAAAGAAGTCGTTTTCTTGTACTTTCTCAAGTCAAAACAAATCCTCCTCGGGGATTTTTTTTTCCTTTGTAGGGGTCATATTTTCTTCTCCTATTCTAATTACTTGAAGTGTCTGGGTCATGCTGATATTAATCTCGTCCATATTAGAGAAACAATGGGGGCATCGTCATCGTCATCGTCATTGGCATTGTCGTTTTCATGTTGGAAACGAGCATCTACGGCAATTTTATATGGCAGTTGCCCCTACCCGATGGCCACGTATCGGATAGTTCCAATGCTTCATGGGCTGGAGCGGAATCTTGGATTGGTTGCCCTATTGCTGATAATTGTGGAATTTGTGCTTTTCTTAATGATATTTCATGGCCCATCGAACGGAACAAAAGATAAGGCGGGTTAGATTGGACATTAATTAGGGCGTCACGGGAGTTGAGAGAATCCTCACCGTGTGATTTTGGGGGCAATTCAACACGCCGTGCTTATCAAAACGGATGGGAGTCCATCATGCACCAGCCTAACTCCTTGGATTACACTGACCATCCATAATTGAAATCAAAATGGAGGCTAGTTTGATTGATCCTCTCCAGCCAAATCCCCTTTTCTTTAATGGGATTCTAATGATCTTTATCGCCCTTTGTTGTTCTTTTTGGCTAGAATAGTATCATGTCCATCCTTTTGTTTAACCCAGTCATTCAAATCATTAATACACCGTGTGACCTTACATTAACGAAAGATGAACCTTTTGAGCTAGAAAGATCTACTGGCCAAGCATTCTTGACCTGAAATTTTTATTTGACGATATGCCCAATCCAGATGATAACCATTTTACTATGCTCAATCTAATGGTTGAAGCTGACCTTGTGCTAGTGTGAAGTGTCGAAGTTTGATTCCTACTCAACATAATTTAAGCTTTACTAAGAATTATTATTATTTTCATTAAATGGTTTCCCTTTGAAATCAGCAATATGAGATTGATCTTATGCCTAGTTACTTGTCCACTGGATCACCACAGTTCCGTGTCTTTATAGTTGTACCGAAGTTGAATCAGATTCCTGAGTGAAAAGCTTGGTTAATCCTAGTAACGAGGAAAATTCATGTCAATACTTGGTTGATAGGCCAGTTCAGTCTGACTTCCCAAACAGTGTTGCAATTCCACCTCGTCTAATCTTGTATCTGCCCCCGAGTAGAAACTTATCTACTTGTGTCAAAAGTTATTGACATGCTCTACACCCTTGGCAGAGATTAGCTAAAGATCAGGATCAGCTATTCGCAAAAAATTGTTAACAAAAGGGGGTTGGTAAGACAAACTCTGGAGTTTTTATGACCGGTGAAGTGAGAAATTTTCGAGATATGATGAATTTGAGATGAACTTGTGAGTCTGGCTAAAGGAGTTGCATTTGGCATTTTCCATAGGAATTGTAGGGGCCAAATCGAGTTGGGTTGGACTATTTCTGGGAAAGGCCATTTTTCTAGACAAGATTTTACCTTTCCAGACCAAGCAATAGTTGATTCGTATCAGATCACAGCTTTTAACTATAGCTATTTAGTGGCGTTGGAGGGGGGGGCATCAAAGGGACTGTAGCTCAGACAATGGAGAAGCTGGGAGTCCAAAGGGGAGAGGATTTGATAAAGGATAAAGAAAGAGAAGAAGTCAATCAAAGGGACAAAAGAAGAAAGAATGTTTAAGTAGGCAGCTGAAACCAGCAGGAATTTGAAAAGGTTACTTGTTGGTATTATGGTCGTGAGCACTGAATAATGAAGGGGAGAGACTTGCAGGACAATAAAGAGAGGGGGGCGTATTCATGGTGGAGTTGGAGTTTGTTGCACTTTGGAAGTTTGCTGCAGGGTACACTAAAGGAATATCACAGGACGTCGACGTGAGACATTTTAGGATGCTTCGGGTGCATGTGCGGTCAGCGCATCCTGACCCTCGGATCATATGGATCTCACTCAGGCCCCTTCAATATCAAGGGCTCAAATGCATCGATCTCGCGCACACCAGAATCATTTAAGAATCGTTTGTGGATGTGGACGTGGTGGGGTCTGCTTTTGACTTGGTGAAGCCTTTCAAACCGTTCTATGGTATTCTATACATGCCAAAGTTTAAAGAAATGGGAAAAGTGGCAACTCAACCGCTCTCTTTCGAACGGAGGTTTCGTTACTCCAGGAGCTAACACACTCAGAAGCAGCAAAGAACTAGAACATCAGCAATTCAACCACTGCGTCTTTCCTTTTCTCTGTTCTTTGGACTTGGACGTTGGAGTACCCAGAACCCAAATAAAACCCAATTATCAGCACCGCGTGGGCTCGCGCTCTTGGTGCAAATTCATGAATAATTTAGATTGTTAGCGTATCAATAATTAATAATACTATAAATACGGTTTCATGTTTTGGAGTTAGTCACTGACTGGATAGCTGTAGCAACCCTTCCTTTTCCTATTATTTCATTACGACTTTTTCACGCTGCATGCATACATTAGACCCATCCTGCCTGACCCTCTTTGACCTTATTAATCCCATCCTCCTCTGTTCTCATTAACTCTCTCTCTCTCTCTCCGTTCGGTGGTCAGTCATGGCGGTTCATTAACAGCTGAGCAGGCCTGCGCCCGTGTGGGATTTCAAGGCAAAGGGCTGTCTTTAAGGGCTCTGCAAACACACCCAACTCTTTCCAACTCCAACGCATGCAAGCACTCGAATCCATGCACCCATTCCCATCCCCCTTCCTCCACCAGCCAACAACCACCGGTCACAGCAGGAGCGCTTAACTCGGCCGTAACCATCGGCGGGAACGCACGGTCGTGTTCCATGCTCTGCTACCGACGCATATAGTGAAGGAGACGCGCGTTGCGCCGAGCGAAAGCAATGGCGATGTTGTTCATGCCTCGCGGAGCTCGTGATATTTGGGTTGCTGTGATCCTCGCGCTTCTGGCGTTGTTCTGCGCGGTGGGACATGGCGAGACGACCCTGAGAATACTTCTGGAGGCCAAGGCGTCGTTCGCGGGAGGAGACCCGGGAGTGCTGTCCGACTGGTCTCCGAGCAACCCGGATTTCTGTACGTGGACTGGCGTGTCCTGTGATCAGCTTCAGCAACAGGTGGTGGCCCTCAACCTGTCGGCTTCCTCTCTGTCGGGATCGATATCGCCGTCCCTGGGCCGCCTGCGGAACCTGCTTCACCTTGACCTCTCCGGCAACAGCCTGACGGGACCGATCCCACCTGCTCTCTCCAACCTCTCCTCCCTTGAGTCCCTCCTCCTCTTCACCAACCAGCTCTCCGGGTCCATCCCTCCTCAGCTCGGTTCCCTCTCCTCCCTCCGCGTCCTCCGCCTCGGCGACAACCCTGCCCTCACCGGTCCCATCCCTCCGTCCTTCGGCGGCCTCAAGAACCTCGTTACTCTCGGCCTGGCCTCATGCAGCCTCACCGGCCCCATCCCTCCTCAGCTAGGACAGCTCCAACTGCTCCAGAACCTCAACCTGCAAGAGAACCAGCTCACCGGCCCCATCCCGCCCGAGCTGGGCAACTGCTCCAGCCTCAAGCAGTTTGCCGCCAGGCTCAATGGCCTCAACGGATCCATCCCGAGGGAATTGGGTCGGCTTAGGAATCTCGAGTTGCTGAACCTGGCAAACAACAGCCTGTCCGGGGAGATTGATGACATGATTGGCGAGATAAGCGAGATGCACTACTTGAACTTGCTGGGGAATCAGCTGGAGGGTCCCATCCCAACATCCCTGGCCCGCCTGCACAAGCTCGAGACTTTGGACTTGTCGTTGAACCAGCTCACCGGCAGCATCCCTGCGGAGTTGGGGAGAATGGGGGAGCTGGTTTCCCTGGTTCTTTCCAACAACAACCTCTCCGGCACCATTCCCGCTGCCCTGTGCTCCAATGCCACTCATCTGGCGGACCTGTTTCTGGCTCAGGCCCAGCTCTCTGGCCCCATTCCCCCCCAATTGAGCAACTGCCGTGCTCTGAAGCAGCTCGACCTTTCCAACAACACGCTCACCGGCGTCATCCCCATCGAGCTATATGAGTTGGTCGCCCTGACAGATCTCTATCTCCACAACAACAGCTTGGCGGGCAACATTTCTACATCCATAGCAAACCTCAGCAGCCTGCAGAACCTGGCTCTGTACCACAACGATCTGGAGGGGAGCCTGCCGCATGAGATTGGGATGCTCGGCGAGCTCCAGGTGCTGTATCTCTACGACAACCGCTTAAGCGGGGAGATCCCCACGGAGATAGGAAACTGCTCGAGCTTGCAATGATCGATTTCTTTGGAAATCACTTCAGTGGGAGGATACCTGACAGCATTGGGAGGCTACATCAACTTAATCTCCTTCACCTGAGGCAGAATGAGCTTGTAGGAGAAATTCCCGCCGCTTTAGGCAACTGCCACCAACTAATCATTCTGGACTTGGCAGACAATGCTCTGTCTGGCGGTATTCCCCCAGCACTGGGGAATCTCCTGGCATTGAAGCAGCTCATGCTCTATAACAATTCTCTCGCGGGTAATCTTCCCGACTCTCTCATCAATCTAAGGAACCTGACCAGGATCAACCTTTCCAAAAATAGATTCAGTGGCAGCGTCTCTGCCTTGTGTAGCTCGCACTCTTTCCTTTCTTTCGATGTCACAGATAATTCGTTTGAGCACGAAATACCTCCCCAACTGGGTAATTCGCCTTTCCTGGAAAGAGTCAGATTAGGTAACAATCGATTCAATGGGAGTCTCCCCTGGACCTTGGGGAAGATCCGCGAGCTCTCGTTGCTTGACCTATCCGGAAATTTGCTTACTGGATCGGTTCCTGTTCAGCTCTCCTTGTGCAAGAAATTGACCCACCTTGATCTAAACAATAACCTTCTCTCCGGGCCAGTCCCCTCGTGGCTTGGCAGCTTGCCTCAGTTGGGTGAACTTAAGCTTTCGAGCAACAGCTTTACTGGCCCCATTCCTCCACAGCTATCTGAATGTTCCAAGCTGTTGAAGCTTTCTCTTGATGGAAACTTGCTGAATGGAACGCTCCCTGCTGAAATTGGTGATCTTGCCTCACTCAACGTCCTCAACCTTGACCGCAACCAACTCTCTGGGCCTATCCCTTCTTCCATAGGGAAGTTAGGCAAGCTTTATGAGCTTCGACTCTCGGAAAACAACTTCACTGGTAAAATTCCTGTAGAACTAGGACAACTCCAGAATCTCCAAACCATTCTTGATCTGAGCCACAACAATCTCAGTGGCCAAATCCCACCCTCTATAGCCATGCTGTCGAAACTCGAAGCACTCGATATGTCTCACAATCACCTGGTTGGTGAAATTCCTTCGGAAGTTGGCGAAATGAGCAGCTTGGGCAAGCTTGACTTCTCTTACAACCAGCTTCAGGGCAAACTGGGGAAGCAGTTCTCACGGTGGCCAGCTCATGCATTCCAAGGGAACCTGCATCTCTGTGGGAGTCCTCTTGTCCCATGCAACAGCTTCATATCCAGTAACCAGTCACGTCTGAGTGAATCCGCAGTCGTGATCATCTCTGCAGTGTCGACCTTGGCAGCTCTTGCTCTTTTAGTGTTTGGAATTGCCCTGTTCTTGAAGCACAGGCGAGAGGCTTTCAAAAGATTCAACGAAGTGAAATGTGTGTCCTCCACCAGTTCTTCCCAGGCACATCGGAGATTACTCTTCCACCAGGGCACTGCCAAGCAAGACTTTAGATGGGAAGATATTATGGAAGCCACCAACAGCCTTAGTGATGAGTTCATGATTGGTTCGGGGGGATCTGGAAAAGTCTACAGGGCTGAGATGCCTACTGGGGAAACGCTGGCAGTTAAGAAGATAGTGTGGAGGGAAGATCTTCTGTCAAATAAGAGCTTCGTCAGGGAAGTCAAGACGTTGGGCAGGGTCCGGCATAGACACCTTGTGAAACTGATGGGCTACTGCAGCAACAAAGCAGCAGGTTCCAATCTGTTAATTTATGAGTACATGGAGAATGGAAGTCTATGGGATTGGTTGCATCAGAACTCAGCGAATTCAAAGAAGCAGAGGAGCCTCGATTGGGAAGCAAGGTTACGCATAGCGCTGGGTTTAGCTCAAAGTGTGGAGTACCTGCATCATGATTGTGCTCCGAAGATTGTTCACAGGGATATCAAATCTAGCAATTTGTTGCTGGACTCCAACATGGAGGCACACCTAGGTGATTTTGGGCTCGCGAAATCGCTGGTGGAGAATTATGAATCACTAGACACAGAGTCCAATTCATGGTTCGCGGGGTCGTATGGCTACATTGCTCCAGGTATTTAAAAAAATTGATGCTGCCAAAGTCTGCACTGTTCTGTTCCAATCTAAATTTTCATTCGACCTAATATATGCAAAGATAGTACAGGCTGTTCTTACTTGCTGCTTTGCTTTCTCTCAGAGTATGCATACTCCTTGAAGCCAACTGAGAAAAGTGATGTGTATAGTATGGGAATCGTGCTGATGGAGCTCGTCAGTGGGAAAATGCCAACAGATGCATCTTTTGGTTTAGACATTGACATGGTCAGATGGGTGGAGACTCATATTGAGATGCAAGATTCAGCTCGGGAAGAGTTGATAGACCCTGCATTAAGGCCTCTCTTAGCTAGGGAAGAGAATGCGGCTTTTCAAGTGCTCGAAATCGCACTGCAATGCACCAAAACTGCCCCACAAGAGAGGCCATCATCCAGGCAGGCGTGCGATCACCTTTTCCACGTATTCAACAACAGGACGACGGATTTGGAGAAGACCAGTCTCGTTCCCTACGCGTAAATTACATAATAGCCTCTTCTGAATGAATGATGAAAGGTTGGTGGATCGTATAGCCGTAAGAACTTCCTGTAGTTATAATTTTTCTTGTTGACAAATTCTCGAGTCTTGATACTGTTTATTCCCACCTAAATGCCGCGAGCGAACGTTGTGCGGAAATTCTCAAATTCATCAGGTATCTCCATCAAACAGAAGCGTAGGCGCAAGTCGTCCTGTCGACATTAGATGTGAGTCTGTCGACACTATACCACGGACCAAGGTTCTTGAAGGGTGAAAGCGGTACTTAGAGGATGGACTAGGCAGTTGATTAAACTATATTAGAATAGCTGACCAGATCGATTCTTGAGTGTGTAGTAGTTTGGCTGCTCGGCCCATGGGACTATGTACTGTTCTAGTAGGCAAATGGTTAACTAAGGGTATCGTCTGTCGCTTCTTTTTCGATTTGAGGAGAGATTTCATGAGCCACTCATTCGTATGAAATTGTGCCGATTCCTCGAAACCAAATACCATGAGCCTGGCGATCGGTTTTCACGGAGAGTTTGGTTCAAGTTCATGCAGCCGATCATATCACTTAGCAATCGTCATCTGATCTGATTGACAAGCTGAACTGATGTACTAACGTTGGCGACGATAGCTAATTACAACACCGCGGTCGCTCTCTTCGCATATTATAAGGGCTCGGGGTCTTGTTTCTGGTCCGATGAATCTTCCATTTTCTCACATGCATACAATCCCCGCCCGTCGGCACCTCCTTTAGGGGCTTTCCCGCGATCGGTTTCACGCATCCGAGACGAGATTTAGTCAAAATCAAGTCAAAAGGTTAATCATATACGGCCATCCAATACAAAGAAAATGAGGGGTGAGCATAAAACCTAACGCATCGATCGAGTCGAGACTTGTCATGGCTTCGCGTCGGCATCTAAGCTGGTGTGGGGGCTAAAGTCGCAACGTTGGATCGATTCAAAGGCTGAAATGGGCCGCAAAGAAAAAGCCCAAGAAGCGAAGCGAAGCGAAGCCCAGGCCCATCAGGGCTCTTTTGGCGGGAGCCCACGGACGGCCCTCCATATCTTCCCGCCAAAACTCCGTCGTCCTTCTCCTTCCTCCTTCCTCCTTCCGCCATTTCCATCATTCCAACCCTCAGAGGCGAACTGCTGATCTGCAGAGGAGAAGCGGACGAGGGAGAGGAATTCAATCGTCGTTCGCCGCCCCCCCAATGGAGTCGTACTTCGTCGACCGCAAGGCCGTCCAGGTGGAGGATGTCTTCCTCGACTTCCTCAAGAGGTAACCCCTCCTTCCCTTTCCCCTCCCGTTCCCTTCCAATGAATATAATCTTTGCCTTGTGCTGTCGATTGACGATGATGAGGAAAAACCCACTGAAAAAAATCGCAGCTTTACGGTGGATCCGAACTCGAGAGGGCCGCCTTACTACTCGGCGGAGATCGACGCCATGAAGGCCAGCGAGTCCAGCACCATCTTCATCGACTTCTCCCACGTCATGCTCTTCAGCGACCTCCTCCAGTCCGCTATCTCCGACGAGTTCTTGAGGTCCGTCTTTTTATCGCCTACGTTCCGGTTCCGCCTCCTCGATTGTTCCCTCAATTTCTGTATTTGACTGTTGTGTGTGCTGTCGATTAGGTTCGAGCCGTACCTCAGGAATGCTTGCAAGCGGTTCGTCATGGAGCAGAAGCCCACCTTCATCGCCGACGATAATCCCCACAAGGACATCAACATCGCCTTCTTCAATCTCCCCTTCGCCAAGAGGTCTCCTTTTTTTTTCTTCCCTCATTTCTACTTGCTCATAACAACTGTAAAGTTCTAATTTTTAGAGCCAATTACTCTGCCCTTTCTGCTGCGCGTGTCAATTCTCGTTTGCCCGAATTCATTAACTTGAAACGATTAAATTGATCTAAAACTGTAGGTTGAGGGAACTGACCACCGCAGAAATAGGGAAGCTTGTATCGGTGACTGGCGTGGTCACTCGCACGAGTGAAGTGCGGCCGGAGCTTCTCCAGGGTACATTCAAGTGCTTGGACTGTGGAGGCGTCATAAGAAATGTGGAGCAACAATTCAAGTATACTGAGGTTGCCTAGTATATGCCTTGCGAGTGTTTTCCGCTAGTTCGCATTATCTCTTCCTTGTAATTTATTTATCAGCCTTGCGGTGTCGTGCTCAATTGCAGCCCTCAATCTGCGTGGATCCTACATGCCAAAATAGGATGAAGTGGGCATTGCTCCGCCAAGAGAGCAAATTCGCAGATTGGCAGAGGGTGAGAATGCAGGAGACCTCCAAAGAGATACCTGCTGGATCCCTGCCCAGATCGATGGATGTCATTCTCCGCCATGACATAGTTGAGCAGGCTAGAGCTGGTGACACGTAAGGATCGATCGCTCATTTTTCAGGGTCGCTATGAGGCCTAATTGTCCAGTCATCTTTTCGGTTTCATCCTTTCTCTAGTTTTTAGTCTTCCAGAATTTATTTTCTTCCCAAAAAGTAACAGGCAGGTGATCCTACGGTAGGAAGCTACCAATCTCAGCATGTAATTTCTTAGCATGAAAGAATATGATGAGTTTGATTCTTTTGCGATGGATGCTACGAATATCAACATCTTCATTCCAGAATACATCTGGTTAAACTAGCTATTGGACAACGTTCATCTCAGACTATGTGGTCTTGCCAGTGCCAATCTATTTGAAATAGTGGTAGCTAATTAAGATTGCAAATTTATTGCTGTGATAGAATTATTCCTTCTACTGTAAATTCTAGGCCATCGTCGATGCCAATTGTCAAGCTGGATGTGAGAGTCTTTGTCATGTCTGACTTGTCGGAAGAAATGCTATGTATATGAATTGTGTCCCCTACATAAGCCATTTGAGGCTGAGTGGATCATATCTGAATTTGCCTTTTTGCAAACGTGCAAGTTTCAGTGAGAAAGAAAAGAACAAAGAAAAAATTGGTGTAATAATTGGGAATGCTTTTTCTTGAAGAAACACAATGCTTAAGACTACTTGTTTACACAGATCAACTAATAACTACTGAATGTGATGGAACATTCTCCTACTCACATTAAGCATAGGAAGCTATCGAGAATTAGCTTGTCAATCTTTCTTCTTTTATTCATGTACTTCTTGATGCTTCTTCTTCTGAATTAATTTGATCATTTGAATGATTCCAGGGTCATTTTTACCGGTACTGTCGTTGTCATTCCTGACATATTGGCCCTGGCTTCCCCTGGCGAGAGAGCAGAGTGCCGCAAGGAAGCTTCACAGCGCAACCCATCATCTGTTGGAAAGGAAGGTGTGAGAGGTCTTCGAGCGTTAGGTGTGAGAGATCTCTCTTACCGGCTTGCCTTTATTGCCAATTCAGTGCAGGTTGCTCACTGGGGGAATCAGTTGATTAATTAAGCAAATTGTGCACAGAGTATTTGCTAATGCTAACTTTACCACTTTTTGCATCGTTTCAGATTATGGATGGTAGAAGAGACATTGACATTAGAAATAGGAAGAAGGGTGCTGATGAAGATGACAATCAGCAATTCATGGTTCGTCTCCAATGAACAACCTTCCTTTAAGTGATAGTGTGAACAATAATGTGACTTAAGAATGTAGCTGAATCATTTTACTTCATTCAATAAAAAATATCTATCTATATATGGGTTCGTTCAATTGATTGTGATAGAAACAAGTAATCTGGTTGGGGTTTCCGTAATTCCGAAACCAATATATAAGATAGTGAAATAATATTCTGGGCTTTAGTTGGCATAGTTGTAGTTGAAGAAATCTTTTTGACATAGCAGGCAAAAAGCTTATGTCTGTATGAGACCAAGTTTACTCTGTAAGTCACATGAACTCCCTTCTAGTAGTACCATGTAACTCGAATTCTTCCAAAGTAGCTAAAACATCATTTGACCTGAACCATTATCCTGTAATGGGCTTTCCCTGGCAACCTTGTGCAATCATGGCGAGTTACAGTAGTCACAGCTGACCCAGCAGCTTCTGATGTCTGTGTCTGTCACAGGCTGAAGAGATTGATGAAATTCAGAGAATGAGGAATACCCCTGATTTCTTCAATAAGCTTGTCAATAGCATTGCTCCAACAGTTTTTGGTCATCAAGACATAAAGCGAGCTATTCTCCTTATGCTTGTTGGTGGCGTTCACAAGGTCACTCACGAAGGCATCAACCTGAGAGGGGATGTCAACGTCTGCATTGTTGGAGATCCTAGCTGTGCAAAATCCCAGTTCCTCAAGTACACTGTCTTTTTTAATCCAATTCGTCAACCCTATGATCATGCTTGCTGAATGGAATCCATGTTTTTGTGTATTATTTGATTTATGGACTTATTTATGTGCTCGCTTGTGTTTCAGATATACTTCAGGCATAGTCCCAAGATCTGTATACACATCGGGAAAATCTTCCTCTGCTGCTGGGTTGACTGCAACTGTTGCCAAAGAACCAGAAACAGGGGAATTTTGTATCGAGGTAGCTGCTTCTTATTCTTTCTTTTTAGAATATCTTTGGTTTGATATGGTATATGCAAAAATGGGTTATTGGCATTAAAGTGTCTGATGCTGTATTTGCGTCTTTCCTGGTAAAAGAAGAATTAAACTGCTGCAGTGCATTGTGCCTGCAAATTTCAATTTCTATTCTAGCATGTGCCTTGCTGGAAGTTGAAGAACCCACTGAAGGAAAGATTGGTCTACTTTCTTTGTCACAAAGTTTGGTCTTTCTGATGGAAAGAACACTCACCTTGTTTGACTGCTGTGACTTCAGATTTGCAATAATTCTTGTTGAAGATGCTGTCACCTCTCCCTGGTCTACCTTTTCCATAATATCAACTGTATGCAACTAAGTGCAATCACAGAGTGTGGGTATGTGGGACCACTGGATACTTTTAGATAATGGTGGGGGTTTATACGCTTGCTACTTGTGAAAAATTTTTAGCAAGATATGTTGTCAACCAACAATGACAACCATTCACCTTGCAAATGGATCTTCCTTGGTCCTTCAGGCAGAAATCCAATTTTTGCCTTTTCATTTAGAGATCTTGCAATAGTGACAAAAGCCAATAATATTGTAACGGTAATTATTTCTGAAACAACTTGGAAGCCACAAGTTTGACTATTGGATCTCTATTTAGAGCCATTTCATAGAAGGTGGACTTGCAGAATGCACAGTGCAATTATGGTTGAAGCATCTTCGTAAAGTGCAAAATGAAGTAGCAATCTGTTCATTATAGGAGTACCAAAATCTTTGACGGTATTCTGGAAGTAGCAGAATGTACCTTAGACTGTTTATGGTCCTAGATTTGCCTTTCCTATTCATCTCCTCCAATATAACTGGTGGCAAGGAAATTTACTGTGGACTCTTTCTTATCAGTTGTAAATGCAGAGTTGAGGAAGATATCCCCTTTAAGTAAGCTGCTTATTAGGAGTTATTTTGCACGATTCTGTTGAAAAATGTGAGAAATTGGCTTCATTCTTTTCACATTCCTGACCTGTTATTGTGTGTTTACTGGCACCTTCTTGATTGCCTCTTCTTTCAATCATCTTACATTCTCTTGTCAAGATAATATCTTTTTGTTGAATTTGGATGAATAAAGTTCAACTGGACAGAACAAGGGAAGCTGTCTCTTTTTCTTTAGTTGTTTTCGTTGCTTCTCTGGTGCAAGAATTACTGCAGGTTTCTGAGATCATATGATTATTTTAGGCTGGTGCCCTCATGCTTGCGGACAATGGAATCTGTTGCATCGATGAATTTGATAAAATGGACATCAGGGATCAGGTGAGTTCACTTCCTTGCTTCTGTGACATTGGCCACATTTAAATCTGGTACTTAGGACTGAAATTGACTTTCATTTTGAAGGTTGCAATTCATGAAGCTATGGAGCAACAGACAATAAGCATCACAAAAGCAGGTATTCAGGCAACTCTAAATGCCCGGACATCAATCCTAGCTGCCGCCAACCCAACAGGGGGCCGTTATGACAAATCTAAACCACTCAAGGTGAGACGATGAATTTTTGGAAGCCTTGAAGTTAGACCTTTACTTAATTGACATTTTTCAATCATTGTAGACTTATGATGCTTGACTAATTTAGTTATGCCTGTACGCAGTATAACGTAGCTCTACCTCCAGCTATACTTTCAAGGTTCGATCTGGTATATGTAATGATTGATGACCCAGATGATGAGATCGATTACCACATTGCCCACCATATTGTGAGAGTTCATCAGAAACGTGAAGATGCTATTGTTCCTGCATTTAATACTGCCCAACTGAAACGTTACATTGCATATGCAAAAACTTTGAAACCAAAGGTTTGTTTCTGATTTTTCAGCGGTGACTTTGTTCTTTGTTTTACAGAAAAGCATCTGCAGGTATATATTGATCATTTTAACCGGACTAATTAATGCAGCTGAGCTCAGAAGCAAGAAAAGTGTTGGTCGAGTCATATGTTGCACTTCGAAGAGGTGATACAACTCCTGGTAGCAGAGTTGCTTACCGCATGACTGTCAGGCAACTTGAGGCATTGATCAGGCTGTCTGAGGCCATTGCTCGAAGTTATTTGGAAACTCAGGTACTTTTCTTGAGGTCCTTGTCCCTTCATTGGGTAATTTCGAGTAATATTTTATTAAAAATAATGTTCCTTATAGGTACAACCACGCCATGTTGATGTAGCAAGGAAACTGTTGAAAACATCTATAATAAGGCAAGATCTCAGCTAACTTTTAAGATTTCCTCCTCACATTTTAAGTGCTGTCCCCAGCCTTTCACTACTCTAAGTGAGCGATGTACTGCTCAACCCATCTCACATACCATTGCCATAACCTTTCTTGGGATTTGTTCCTGGTTTTCCCTCCATACAGTGTGGAGTCAACTGAGATTGATCTATCTGAGTTTCAAGATGGTAATCGTGATTTGGGCGATAGCAGCGGTGGTAATGGACCTGATCCTCCTGCCCAAGATGACACTCAACCCACAGATGCTGCGTTGGACACGCAGTTTAGCAATGCAAGTGAGTATTCAATCTCCACTAGCTTGTTATTCTTTTGATTGTATTTTGGATCTCACAAAAATTAGATTATGGTAATGCAGAAACTGGAGCAAGTTCCGGTGACAAGCAACGAGAAAAGCTTGTGGTCAGTGATGAGTATTTCCAAAGGGTAACACAAGCCCTCATTATGCGCCTGAGACAGCATGAAGAAGCTGTAACACGAGAAGGTAGGTAATCGTTTCTCCTCTGGGCATATAAGTTGATCTAGAGGTGCATCGGTTGGAGATTGATTTTTCCACCAGTTGTTACATATTGCCTGATGCTCTGCTCTTTGTATAAATGATCCGGTGGGAACTTTCTCTATTTAAAGTTTGTTGGCAGATTGATGTAGTTTTATTTGTTTCCTTATATCTTGCAGGGGATGGATTGGTTGGAATGAGGCAAAGGGACTTAATCATGTGGTATGTCCATCAGCAGTTCGATGAAAATAATGATATTTCAGAGAAGGAAGCAGCGAGTGAAATCAAAAAAGTCAAAACTATCATAGAGGTATGATGCAACTGCTGAGAACTCTTACCATTTATTACAGAAGTATCAACAGCTCTCATCAGCATTCTCATGCCGAATTTCTTGTGATGCAGAGCTTGATAAGAAGAGAAGGTTATTTAATAGTTCTGGACGATGGTGTCCAAGCTGCCGCAGAGGGCGAAGGTGCTAGACAGGCTGTTAATCGAAATGACAGAATTTTGGCGGTGGCCCCTAACTATGACCATGCTGCTCTCTAACTAGAGACTAGATGAACAGCACAACGCCTCCCTAAATATCACAGCAAATCTGCTATCTGTATACTTGTAGTTTGTGGACCCGTGCTTGCCAGAACAGTGAGAAATTGCCCGCTCTATTATGTCCAACATTTAGATGCTGGATCGGGGTTATGGAATGGAGGCAACGGCTGATGTTTTGATCTATGGCCCTTGGGTTCTTGTTGTTTGTGGCCTTTAGTAACTAAATACAGAATTAAGCGACATCGCTACAAAGAAGCACGAGCCTAACCGTAGCACCTGGTCTTAATCATCATTAAATGTACTGACTTGTTTGTTGCCATGCAAAGTAGGAACCTTTATCCCACTATTGAAGACATGTCAGTTTAATTTTGTATTTCCTTCATAGTAATTATATAAGGGTTCTTGTTTTCCGGTTTTTTTGGTGGAGTTCGAGAGGTTATATGTACATAATTGTAAGTTTAGTGAAGTTCTTGCATACTTAGACCAAGTAGACAATGATGATATGGAGCTGAAACCAACCAATAACTTAATAAATCACACTTGTCGGGTTTCATTCGAGCTTCGAATATATGTTAATTTGGAGCTCAGTTCAGTTTCGATTTAATTGCTCTTTCCAAAATGGAGACGTGGACATCCGCGTACACAACTCTTTCCTCTCCTGAAGCCCTGTCATAATTTGGTATGCATCCATTATTTTGTCTTTTGAACCTGAACTTAGGCTTGGGAGAATGTGTGGAGTGAGGAGATGGGTTACCAATTAGAGAGATGATGAAACGTTGAGCTAAGTAGGGCATGGTTTTAATTGGTGATAGGGAACAGAAGCCGTAACTTTCAGTGGATTATAGGCTCTTAATCAAAATATGAGACTTTGTCCAATTTAGACAGGGAGAAAGTTGTCTCTAAAATGTACGTTGTAATCTAATACATTAATCAACCCGGATTAATTAATAACAGAGCCTGTCCATGTCGAGAGGAGTTGTGTACTCAATTGCCAAAGTGCGTCATCTTTCTTGTAATTATCTTTTTGGGTTTCCTGCAATAGCAATTGACGCAGACTCCTTCACTTATGCCCCCCACGGTGATGGAGACAGGCTTAAATGAGCCACGGACGAATTAGTCAAATCCCGGATAAGAGGATTCTTAAGATGATGCACCAAGTTGAATGGTCAGTATAGAAGGAATCTAGTGTTTGACTAAATGAAATTATCTTCTGAGCTTTTTCCACCATTCGACGCAAACTAAATTATGCAAGGTCCAAGAGGGATGGTAAAGCTTAAGATACTAGCACATTACTTTGGATACTTTGTCTCATGTGTTATGGGTAATTTGCGAAGTGGGTCGATAAAATCGTTCTCCAATAAGATTATATATGTTCTTCTATAATTGATAAGAGAAGGCCCCTACGTACAAATTCTATTAAAATCAATTCTTGCAATCCCCGCATATCTTTGCCCAAAGTGCGCAACAAAGGTGCAATTATTTCATTTAATCATACAAGCAAGGTTAGAGAACTAAAATTACGGGAAAAAGAAAGTAATTGGCAACTCCAATGAAACATTTGTAATCAAATGGTATAATGTCACCAATGAACTTTTACAAAATATACAATCAATTCCTTAAATCTTTTTGCCACGTATTGGGTTCTTGATCTCTTAAATTCCGTGTTTACCTTTCAAATGAAACATGATAGCTTTTTTCTTCAAATAAAATTCGAAAAGTGTGAAAAAAATTTGATAAATACACTTTCTGGTCTGATCAGCACTGACATAGCAACACATGTTAGCTTTTTTCTTCAAATGCATGTTTGTTCCTCATGAAACCAACACGAACCAAAAAAAAAAAGGGAGTACAAGGATTTGATAAATAAATTTCGTAGGACTTGAAAAACAATTTGCAAAAGTTTAAGAGCTGCCATTGCCTCTCCCTCCTCAAATAAAATAAATGATGATAACTTGGTGCATATTGATTTTAATAAAGTGTGTATAAAAATGAGAAATTGAACTGGAGACAGCTGAAATGTCAATTAAAATTGAGCACACAAAATATCTTCTCTAATCTTGTACAATATTAGAGAATCGCGTGTTTTGAGTAAATTATCAGTTTCGTGCAAATCACTAGTTCCATGCGAGTCGTGATAGCATTATCAAATCAACACAAACTCTAAAATAGAAACAACTAGATAGTAGAGATTGAGGTTGTTCGTGATGGGTTTAAGCTTCATCATCAGGAGGGGAACAATTCAGATGACACATTAAGATCCCTATATGATCGTTTAGTAATAAGATTGGTGCATGTATGGATACAATCGAGAGGTTTGTTTGGAAGCAACCATACCATCGAAAGTATATTGAATAGCTTACTAATTGAGAGCCCTCATACAAAAGACAAGTGGGGCTCAGCTATGCGTTCGGAATTATCTTGGGGGTAGACTTTGACGAAATCTGTAGGTAAAGTTTCGACAATGAAATTCTGCAAGGATTTGCTTTTAACGCTAAGAAGTCTGTTGGAATTCGAGTCGGCGGAAGACAACTTACTTGATTCCGATGCGCTAACAGCAAATGGCCCCGGAACGAACGTTGAATTGCGAATTTATCACGAACAGTACTTCCTCACGTTAGTCTGGATGCAATCACGAGGAAAACACCCGATTTCCATAGCGTAAATGCTTGTTCTTTAAAATTGAAATGGAACGCCTTTGTTCTTCTTCAATGGAAATGGAGAGGAATTTTGGTGCGAATGAATTGCCAACCGTCCAACGGTTGTGTTCGGGAGCCTTTTATATGTCTCCCTTCGTACCCCTTCATTTGTGCCTTTCCATCGTAGCATATCAAAGCCAATTGGTGTGGTCCAATCGCACCCCATCATGGACATACTAGCTAACTAGCTAAAGTACAACATCTCCCACTCGGACATGATGGGCTTGATAGCATTCTATTAAGAATATAAGGCATTCAACATTCATCAATTTTACAAAACAATTCATACTGACAAATAAGCCGTGCGACCAGTGAGTACACCTGCACTTGGGAGCTCAAATTATGCACCTGTTAGGGATAACATAATGGCTACAACCCTGAAAAGAAATAAACAATCGATGTCTCATAGTGCCCCAGACATATTTTGTTACATCAGTCCAAGTATACCTATTCCTTAAAGGCTATACTTGACTATTCTCAAAACACCATGTATTTACAATTACATCCGCAACCACATAGGGCGATATAATTGGTCGACCAGTAAATACATGCGGTAGATGTAAAACAACAATAGTCTTCCTTCGCACTCATGTCTCTCTCAATTTCAGAACAACTGCTTTCCTAGACATGTCCCATAAGCCATATCTATTCATGACCGCCCGTAACATGCTAAAGTAGCAACATTGATCTTTCACTTCGAGAACATAGTCAGAAGTAACATAGGGCACAAAATTGAGGTAAAAATACAAAATTACCTCAAGGGCTCACACGATGAGTAAATAGGGATAATTTTACTCATCTTCCCTTATTGGTCGTACAATGCACATGTAGTACGAATTACATGCTATAGTGGATTACTCTTTCTATACGAGCGTATGTCAATCATCAAATATATCCACCATACAGATCTTAGCCTAAACATAATCACGTGCTTCTCACGTACTCATGTTTAGCCCGAGTGCTATATCAGCTCGCTTTCTATAGCGCCCAATTAAGTACTCGCATCCGGCATCTTTCAGGCATACATGATTGTGGGATTATCATGTTCGGTCTTGTTATGAATCAATCACAGACCTCATCTTGACTCCAATCAAGGCGACATATTTTATGTACCAAACTTGCTCTTTAGCATTTATTTGTACATAACGTCTCATCTCAACGTGCTAACTACAACACTTGAGGCGATTGCTCGTGTGAGTGAGCCAATCATTGCCTGCTGACATACTTTTCAATTAATATATGTGTGTTTGTGCTAGTCTCATAGTAGATTTGTACTTATTGATAAAACATCAAATCACTAATAAACAAACAAGTACAATACATCTGTCCACAAATACATAAACCAATGATCCTCTACAATAACATATATCACATTCTACGTAATCCTAGTGACATCCTATGGGTCAAGAATATGTCTCTAGGAATAGCCTTCGTAAATGGATCAGCAACCATTCTATTGGTTGAAATGTATTGTAGGATCACTTCTTTCTGCGCTATAATATCTCTGACGAAATTGTTCTTTATGTCAATGTGTTTTGTCCTTCCATGATACTTGGGATCTTTCATATAGGCAATGGCTGCTTGACTATCACAATAAACAGTCACCGGTCTTGGAACTTCAGTGATAGTGGCTAAATTTTCCAAGAAACGTTTTAGCCATACTGCTTCTTGCACTGCGGCAGAACATGCAATAAATTCTGCCTCCATTGTAGACAAGGCTGTGCATGTCTGTTTCTTGCTATTCCAAGAAATTGCACCTCCATTGAGCAAGAACGCATATCCAGAAGTTGATTTACGCTCATCCAGGTCTCCACCCCAATCAGCATCTGAATAACCTAATAGGCGTAAATCATTCCCTTGGTAATAAAGTCGATAGTCCATGGTTCCCTTCAAGTATCTCAGGATCCTCTTCACTGCTTTCCAGTGTGCTTGACCAGGATTTGATTGATATCGGCTCACCAATCCCACGGCATAACATATGTCGGGTCGAGTACACATCATAGCATACATTAAACTCCCGACTGCACTAGCGTAAGGAACAGTTTCCATCACTTTGATTTCTTCTGGAGTCTTAGGACACATTTCAGTACTCAGGCCTTCACCTTGCATGACAGGGGTATCAATGGGATTACAATACTGCATATTGAAACGCTCAAGAATCTTTATAATGTAAGACTCTTGTGATAAAGTAAGAAGTTTCCTTGATCGATCTCTTTCGATCTTAACTCCTAATATATAAGCAGCTTCTCCCATGTCCTTCATTTCAAAATTGGAGGACAACCATTCTTTTATGGTGATTACCAAAACCTTGTCATTTCCAGCCAACAGAATATCGTCCACATAAAGTGATAAAATCACAAACTTATCTTTGGAGCGCTTGACATATACACAGTGATCTTCTTCGATCATCGTGAAACCAAATGTTATTATTGCTCGATGAAAACGAAGATACCACTGTCTAGATGATTGCTTAAGGCCATATATTGAGCGATTAAGCTTGCAAACTTTATGCTCTTGACCTTTAGCTATGAAACCTATTGGTTGTTTCATATATATTTCCTCATCTAATTCTCCATTGAGAAATGCTGTCTTTACATCCATTTGATGTAATTCAAGGTCCAAATGTGCAACGATGGCTAGAATAAGGCGTATTGAAGCAAACCTTACAACTGGCGAAAAAGTTTATTCATAGTCTATTCCCTCTTGTTGAGTATAACCTTTTGCCACAAGGCGAGCCTTATACTTTTCAATGGATCCATCTGCCCTACGCTTAATCTTAAAGACCCATTTGTTTCCAATGGCCTTACGATTGGGTGGTAGATCAACCAAGTCCCAGACATGGTTTGCCCTCATTGACTCCATCTCATCTTCCAAAGCTTTTCTCCATTCTTCCTTGTCAGAGGATAAGAGAGCCTCTTGAACAGTCTTAGGCTCGGCATCGTCATTTTGAGCAATCATAAATGCTTCCCCTTCAATCTCAAAACGACGACGGGGAATACTTTTACGATTACTTTTACGCAATTGAATTTCTCTTGAATTCAATTCATTAGGCGATGCAACACTCCCACTAGGTCTTGTGTGTTTAGGTAAATTTTCATTTCCCTCTACAGCATCAGTGGGTGTGTTATCTAGATCTTCCATCTCATATAATTGGAAGTCCTTATCAATCTCACCTTTACTAGGAAAATCGTTCTCCAAAAACGTAATATCTCGTGACTCCATTTCGGTCACACTCCCATCAGCTTGTTCACCTATGAACACGTACCCTTTGGAGTGTTCGGAATATCTTATAAAGATACATTTCTTCCCTTTAGGGCCTAATTTGCCATGTTTATGGGAAGAATCATGAACATAAGCTGCACATCCCCATGGACGTAGACTACTCAAGTCTGGTTTCCTACCAGTCCATAATTCATAAGGGGTGGAAGTAACCGATTTTGAGGGCACACGGTTAAGTATATAGGCAGCAGTCAATAATGCATCTCCCCAATAGGAGATAGGTAAATTTGCTTGCGCCATCATAGACCTAACCATTTCCAATAGGGTTCTATTCCTTCTCTCAGCTACTCCGTTTTGTTGTGGAGTACCAGGAATAGTCAATTGTCGCACAATTCCCTTTTCATCACAAAGAGCCTTGAATTGCTCCGATAGATACTCACGTCCACGATCGGTTCTCAATGCCTTTATTGTCTTGTTTAACTGATTCTCTACCATCGCTATATATCGTCTAAAGCAGTCTAATGCTTCTGACTTATGGGAGATCAGAAAGATATAACCAAAACGTGTAAAGTCATCTATAAAAGTGATGAAATATGAGGCTCCATGCCTCGCCCTCACATTCAAAGGACCACAAATGTCAGAATGTATGAGATGCAATGGAAATTCAGCTCTAGTCCCTTTACCAAATGGTTTTCTAGTTGTTTTTCCCGCCAGACAATGTTCACATATGGATAGATTAACATTAGTGAGTGACCCTAAAATGCCTTCTTTAGCTAATCTTTGCATTCTTTGCAATCCAATGTGACCTAATCTAGTATGCCAAGTACTTGCATCAATCTCAACGTTATTTGAAGACGCAATTAAAGAAAAACAACCATTAACATTAACATTGTACTGATCATAGTCAATGTCTGACACCATAAAACCATTCAATAAATGACCTGAACCATAATAAACTGTTCCATACAAAATGTCAACACAATCACCATGGAAATTCAATACATAACCTAAGCTAAGAAGAACAACTACAGAGACCAAGTTTCGTCGAATATCTGGAGCATAAAGGACATCATGCATGAACAGGTTTCGACCACCACGTAAGATTAATTTACATGTGCCGATACCCTTCACTTCAACTCTTGAGTTATTTCCAACATATATCCATCTTCTTCCAGGCGGTATCCGACGATACTCCACAAATGCTTCTCGGTCTCTAGCTACATGGTCCGTTGCTCCTGAGTCTATAGTCCACATTGGATGAGATTCAGCAAGCATTACAGTACTAGAAACAAAAGCATTACTCAAAGTAATGGAGTAATAGGGTACCTTTTTCGGCTCAGTGCATTCACGAGCAAAGTGACCCAACTTGCCACAATTGTGGCACTCCATCTTGGCCTTGTCCTTCTTCCCACCACGCTTCTTGCGTCGGAAGGTCTTAGCTCTCTTGGGTCCCTGATCAGTCATCTTCCCTTTGTTGTTGAACTGAAGATTCCTCTTGCGCTTGAAGCCCGAAGCTTTGCGCGAACTCGATTCAGCAACATAAGCATGGGTAGAGGATCTGGCAGCCTCTAGGCGCTCATCCTCTAATTCCAAATGACGCGCAATATCATCAAAAGTGACGATGTTCTCATTATGCGTCATATTGATCTTCATATGCTCCCAATTATCAGGAAGAGACCTTATAACAGCTTGAACTTGCTGTTCATCAGTAAGGGAGTGACCAGCCGACTTCAGCTCACGGATCATGTTTGACATCTCCCGAAGATGCTGCCTCATCGTTACATTTGGGCACTTTCGGAAGGTGTCAAACTTGATGGTGAGTCTCCTCAGCTTAGTGGCGAGATGTACCCCCAAACTTATCCTTCAAGGCAACCCACATAGCTTGAGCTTTGTCATAACTCTCAAACTCACACATGAGATCATCTTGCATACAGCTCAGCAACGTGATGCGAGCAATGCTATTTTTCTTTTTCCAAGCTTGATAAGCTTCCAGATCTCTTCTGGGTTGAGCTGAAGTTCCACGCTCAAGTTCATCCATGGTATGGTTGAGGGTTTCCAAAACCTCTTGCTTCTCAAGGATGTACTGAACCTTTCAGTGCCAAATATCATAATTGTCACCGTTCAGCTTCTCACCCTTATTGAGGTCAGCCACAATGGTCTTGGATGCCGAAGCCATAATCAATTGCTATAACACATTGACATAATAAACGCAGAATCAATACTAGCACACTTTACAAAATAACACACATATTTAATTTGCAGCAAAGACAAACTAAATTAATGATAATTCAACAAAAGACACAAAAGCAAAAGTTCACTATGTTCCCAATCAACTTCTATGTACATTTGTTTTATTATCATTAATTAGTTTAATTTGCACAAATTTTTAAGTTCTAGGTGAGAACTCCTTTCAATTCTACCAACCTACGAACTCCCACTAGGAAAAATAATTACATAAACTTATGTAATTTCTACATTTTTCCTTAACACAAGAACATAGCATGGCAATAACCAACGTGTATAAACAAAAATCATGCTTTAATTATAATCAAAATTGCAATTCAACATGTAATGGATTTCATACCATTGTTCTTATTTTCTAGCAACTAGAAAATTGCAAGTATATTAAAATATACACATCACATCATTGAACCAAGCTCTACACAGCATATATAATATCATTTGCACACAAGCTAGCTACTGTATTTCCCTAATCATAAGAAAATACAAGCTACAAATGAATAAACTGCATTAAACCCAAAAAAAAAAATACGCGTACATAGGGTTCCCTAAGCATTTTCGTACATTTATAAAATTCAAAAGTATAAAATAATTATACCACTGTGTAGAGGACAATCATACGAACCGAACGAGACCGACCACACTCAATTCCAAGCTCGCACGCGCCCCCACGCGCCAGCGAGCCAAACGGCTCCTGGCCGGTCCGATCGGTCCGACCGGTTTGACTGTCGGATCGGTTGACCGTTCCGACCGGTTTGACCGTCGGACCGGTTGACCGATCCGACCGTTGACCGGTCAACGGGTCGGGTCGGGTCGGGTCGGGTCGGGTCGGGTCGGGTCGGGTCAACGGGTCGGGTCGGATCTCGGGTCGGGTTGGATCTCGGGTTGGGTCGGTCGCCGGCCGGTGATCGGTTGGCCAACTTCTCCGGCGGTGACGTCATCGATGACGTCATCCCGGTGGTTACGACCGTTGGGTGACGTCACCGTGACGTCACCACGCGCCGGTCGGCGGACCGGTGCGTGCCGGTTCGCTGGCTGGCGCGCGTCGCGCACGCGCCGGTTCGCCGATCGGCGCGTGTGGCGCATGCGCTGGCTTCGCCAGCGCTTGAGGCGCGTGGCGCCCACGCGCAGCGGCTTCTGGCCGCGCGTGTAGGCGCGTCTGGCATCTCTCGGCGGCGATCGACCCATCCCCGGACTCGTCTCGACGAGTACTTTCACCCTGTATATTCAAAAATTAATTTTGACCAAAAAATTATTACGAAAAACGATGAAAACCTCACGGATCACACGACCCCGAACCCATTCTTCGCTCCGGTTCAATTTTGAGTTTTTCATGGGGCAATTTCGACTATCAGAGATCCAAACAGTGTAGAATACATTCTCATGATCTCAATATCAAATAGTAATCAAGAAAACTCGATGAAAAACAAGGCAGAAATCACGATCGGGCTCTGATACCAATGTTGGAATTCGAGTCGGCGGAAGACGACTTACTTGATTCCGATGCGCTAACAACAAATGGCCCCGGAACGAACGTTGAATTGCGAATTTATCACGAATAGTACTTCCTCACGTTAGTCTGGATGCAATCATGAGGAAAACACCCGATTTCCACAGCGTAAATGCCGATTGTTCTTTAAAATTGAAATGGAACGCCTTTGTTCTTCTTCAATGGAAATGGAGAGGAATTTTGGTGCGAATGAATTGCCAACCGTCCAACGGTTGTGTTCGGGAGCCTTTTATATGTCTCCCTTCGTACCCCTCCATTTGTGCCTTTCCATCGTAGCATATTAAAGCCAATTGGTGCAGTCCAATCGCACCCCATCATGGACGTACTAGCTAACTAGCTAAAGTACAACAAAGTCTATTAGCAAGGGGAATTTCATGGCCAATTCCCTTCCGTCTGCTTGTTTTGGGGGTTGGTGCCAAAGGCGGAGGTTGGATTCGCTCTTCTGCTTGTCTTTATCTATGACCATAGACCTGTCATCTCAATATAACGTGCATAAAGCACCTTGATGGTTGCGGTTTCTTCTAAGAGTGGATAAGTATCATTTTAAAATGGAATGCTTAGGTTGCTTGGGACCGTTAGCTTGAACTTATCGAAAGCTCCTCTTCCACCAATAAAACGAGTGTGCTTGAAATTTTCCCTCTAAGAATTATCACATTGCACGTATTGTAAACTTCTTGACCTGTATACTTGATAATCTGTCGTATGGGGTTCATGTACAACATGCATGAATGCGTCCACTTTCTAAACGGGAAAACCCACCGTTCGAAAAGCCAATCCGATGCCGTATGGAGATTCTGCATCTGAGCAAAGGAACATATGAACAAATCGGCAATAATGTGCCGATCCATTTTATATCAAATTGTTTATGAAGGTGGTGGGACGTAGCTTAGCTATTATTTGGATGTCGTGTTAAGGGAATCAAAATGGGGGAGGAGGGCGGGGGCTCATTGACGGCCTAATTGAGGCTGTGTACCAGCGAAGCCACGTGAGATTCCATTGACTCTCAATCAATCTTTAACAGATCGACATCAGGCCACGTTGGAGGTAGGCCCCGCGTTCGACATTGCCAACCTTCGAATGAACGAGCTTAATTGCCATTGCAAGCTGTCTTCTCTTGGCGCTTTCGCCGCCATCCCCCCGAGCGAGACACCTGAAGCGAGGGCTCCGGAGGTCGTTTCGGCACCGGGTGGCTGATACCGACCAATCATGAAGTGGGCAACTTCTTGTGAATTTTCAAGACCAAAAAACCCGTCCATTATTCTATCATCTTGCGTGAAGAGATGCTTTGATAGCATGTATTTTAATCTCTCTCTCTCTCTCTCTCTCTCTCTCGCTCTCTCTCTCTCCCCCTTTGTGTTGGGCTCTATATGTGCCTTGATTCGAAGGGACAATAGGGCTATCTATAATCCACAACAACAATCCCTCCCATCCCAGGTCGAACGTATTCGCCTTCAGACTCAGCACCAAGAGAGACGTAACAGCACGAGTAAGTTCAGCTCAGCAGCTTCACCAAATAACATCTAATTCCCCTCAACTCTCTCTGAACTTGATTGGATTATATTTTTCAAAGTCCATCGTACTCACTTTTGCAGGATTTGCTTCCGTTCTATCTTCTACAACAGAGAGTGAGACATGGGTTATTGGTCATCGAAGGTTCTTCCGAAGATCAAGAAAGTGTTCGAGAAGAATGGAAAGAAGCCTGCGGCTGCGGAGGCTTGCAAGTCCTTTGATGATTCTAAGGTCCCTTGAGGGTTGATATGTTAATTTCCCTAGCCTGGTTAACGTGGCTAGTTGGCATAATTAATTACATCATTTTAGGTTTATTGATTTGCGTGGTTCCTTGAAACAGGGGGAGATAGATAAGGAGTTCGAGGAGAAGAAGACAGAGCTTCAGCCTAAAGTAGTGGAGATATATGAGGCTTCCTCCGCAGAAGTTAAGGTACGAGCGGAACGTCTACACTTCGATCCAATACCTATAGTCCTATGTCTATACATACGACCTAAGAATAACAAGTGCGCTCGGTATGCCATGTAACAAACAGGCTCTTGTTAAGGAGCCCAAGGAAGCAGGACTCAAGAAACACTCGACCGCTGTCAACAAGTTCCTAGAAGAGCTTGTGAAAATCGGTACAGTTTCTTTTTTACATGTTGCTTATATTAGCATACATGCATCGATGTCTCATGCGATTCAGTGCCCGCATCATACGTATAAGCGCCTCATTCGCATGTGTCTTGTACCTCTCTGCATGTGTATCATCCTTATCTATGCAAGAAGCAAGTATACATGATCTGATTCTGTATGCACGCACGGTTGATCACCTTTATGCGGCTGTGCAGAGTTTCCTGGATCGAAGCCAGTGTCAGAAGCGTCCACAAAGTATGGACCAGTCTTGGTATCGGGGCCCGTGTTATTTGTATTTGAGAAGGTGTCCACCTTCATAATCACTGAGGAGAAGGAAGTCGAGGCTCCTCTTGCAGAAGCAGCAACTTCTGGAGAGGTAACTGTGGCAGTGGAAGAGAAGGCGGAGATTGTCGTCGAAGAAGAGAAGAGGGAAGAAGCGGCCGTGGAGGCTGCGGAGCCACCCAAACCATAAAAAAAAAATGGGGAAAAAGGAGCAGTATCATAAATAATTTATAGTGAAACTCTGTGCACATGGTTTACGCGATACCATTGTAAAAGCTTATTTGTTATTCTTTCGTTGTATGTCCACCTCTTCGTCTTGTATCTCCGTCTTCAGTTGTTTATATTGGCGAATCAAACGTGTAGTCTTCATTTCGTTTTCATTTTTCCGTAATCAATCAATTAGTTCGATTGTCACTGGTTTCGGGTGTGGTCTCGCAAGGTGAACGCGATGGAGCGGTGGCTGCTACTTTTGATCTTCAAGACCTTCAATCTGTAAATCACTTTTTAAAGTGTTTTTGTTCATATTTTAATTACTAGATAGCTAGGAAGTTGGTGAACCGATAGTGATTCTATGGAATTTTGCATAATGGCTTGCAAAAATTTGTGAAAAGAATCCTGGGCCTATGTGGGTCCGTCCCTTCCATGTATTGCATTGTATATGATATTTTTTGCAAGTGTGATTCTTGGTTCTTTTTTGGGTCTTCACCTATGTCCCATGAAGCGTTTGCCTTGAAATATAGTTTTGTACCCCTTTCGACATGAGTGATCAATTTAGAGGAAGTTGTACCTTGAAGAATCTAATATGTCGGGTGATATGGTACTTCTTGTCTGTTTGGTAAAGTTAGGGTTGTGTTGTAGTTGTGATGCCACTGCAGATGTGCTATGAGGTATTTTAACTTGTGGTTTTTTAGAGTTCTTTCAATATAATTGTGCATAATACATAGTTGTGTCGTGAAGTGTTATGACTAGTGTATATGGTAGTGTATGTTCAAAGCTCCAATAGCTAGTGGGACAATTTCTAAGAAGTTGTTTATTATTACAGCTATGAAGTATTTGTCAAATACCTTATAAGATAGTGATGGCCCTTCTTCATAGTTGAAATTGATATGGGAGAACTATATCGAATAACCTATTAGCAATCAACTGATTCAACTCTAATGGCATGCATATGGCGTGGATTCTGTGATTATGAGGGCCTACCCAAATACATAACTAAAGCACTTATTTTCATAGCTGAAATATATCGAGAAAGCTATACCAAGCAGCAGATATAATAATCGTTAGAAAGACACAGATATTAATTACAAAGTAAACCAGGTTATTTTCAGAATCCTTACCTTCCATAGTAGCATTTTCTACCTTTCATCGTATAACGCATTTATCATGTCAAATATTTGTGTGTAGTGCCGATAGGTTAAACTATCATTGTTCTCAATGGATTTTATCAGAGTTAAGACCCTTTCATTGGCTCACTTGATATAAATATCACATGAAATGAAATGCATTCTTCCTGTAAAAGCCGTAACGTTACTGGGCGATAAGCATCAATGATCCATTGATACGTTCATAATGCTGGCATGCTCCGTACTGGATGCTCCAAGGCTATAGGCAAAATTAAAGCGCAACTGCTAATTGGATTGTGAATGCTACTCCGATCCTCAAGTGTTGAACGATATAGTAATTAACAAAATTAGGTGCATGTTTTAGAATGGAACCTATGCTTAAAAAGTTTTTTTTTTTTTTTTATCGAACTAAGAACACATTTATGAACATTGGTCAAAGCTGATAACTTTCTGAAGTTTATTTACTAGCTCTAAAAAGCAATGACATAAAAATCGAAGTATCAAGCAATGACAAGAAATATATCGAAAACCTACTAAACTTCTTACTCATGTGTTCCCTTTTCAGGTGATAACTCCCTGTTTTCTTTTTCTGGAAATGGTTTGTTGGCCCAAGCTTTCCGCGTTGATACAAAGCGGAAATCAATGGACAAAGCCGGAAATGAAAATAACGCCATTGGTGTTCGATACTCTCGGCAGATCACTACAGCTGGGGACAGGAAGAGGAGAACGCGGCATCTATTTTCGCGTAGTTTCTTCTTTGGTTTAAAAAATTGAGGGATTAGCCGCCGATAACTACCTCCAAACACAAGCTTAACAATAGAAAAACCAAGAAAGTCGTTCAAGAGAGTAGCCTGCGAACCACTCGCCAACCTTCAAAATTTAGGGATTTTTGTTATATTAATTTATAACTTCATCTATGAGTTTTGTACTATTTTTCTTTCGTCCATCAGTAATTTTGGCTCTTTTTTATCCTATTAGTATTATATATTTTAATTTCAAATTAAGGTTACTTATAAAACGGAATTCATCAAAAATGAATTGAAAAAAGGGGTTGGCCGGGCATTAAATTGGTGCCCGCCCAACGGACGTAAGAAATTTAGCCAAGTTTTTCATTTTAAAGGTCAGCATGAAATAGGCTGTGAGCCGCGTATTTGTTTATCAGGTCTATCAATAGGTCATGTTAGGTTTCAGGGTATGCAGTCGTACTACCTTGTAACCATCCTTCATTTTTATTGTATAGAACGAATCTGTAGCACACTGCCTACTTTATCGCACTCATTCTCCTTAGTAAAACGAATCGTGCTCACACTCCTTAGTAATTATATGTTCTCATGAACTTGTAGCATACTGCCTACTCTATCGAGGGCTCTTCGACTTGAGTTTGTTGGCTCTATACCCTTGCTTGATAGATTTCAAGTGCTTAACTAATTCTCATTTCTTTTCCTTATAAGTTGTGCCTTTTGATAGTCAAGTAAAATAATTGCCATTTTTCATGGGGCAGTGGGGTTGAATTTGATGTAAGAACTTATCCAATATGTTGGAAAAATTTACCTTTAAAGACATGTTGTACTTCCAAAAGGTGAGGACTATGTGTTTTGATAACAACATATACATACTTTCAGGTGATTTTAATCCATAGAAAGCTATATATTAAAGTTTGCAGGATACTATACCAACTTCGTTACTTAAAATCAATAGTGATCTAGTAAGCCTAGCAATGAAGCTCTTCAAGATGAATTTAAAATACATTGGCATTAATTTAGCCGATAGACTCTCTCCACCAAACTTAAATGAGCAGGTTGAGCTAGTGAGGAAATTGTATAAGAAAACGTTGGTGCGATCCAAGCTCTTGTAGCACACCGACTACTCTATTGAGGGCTCTTCTACCTGACATTGCCGTCACTATACCCTTACTTGATAGATTTTAGGTGTTTAACTAGTTCTTATTTCTTCTTCTTTTGCTCCACTCCTTCTCGTCCTCCTCCTCCTCTTCTTATTCTAATATTTGATATCATTTATTTGTAATTCTAGTGGACTTAAAATATTTTCCTACTCACCAATGTAGATTTTAACATCAAGCATAGACAAGTTGCTTCAATAAATTTTTATAAATCAAGACAAGTCCGTAGGATTATTCAAGACAATAAACAATGATGTATTAATACAACACGAGCTACATGAGTACCGCACTGATGCCGCACAGTTGTTGCACGTGCCAAGTCTGTATGTAGGATGCTGCTATTTTGTAGCTACATGCACATGTAGAAAAGTCACATCTCTCTGTCTTGGTCATTATTTTCCTTTCTAAAATGATTAGGGCTAATTTAGAATAATAAACCTTTCAACGACACTTGCATGATCAGTTAGTAACTCGAATGCATCAAAAAGGGAGAAAGAACCATTTGATTATGTAAATGAGAGAATGAGAGGCCTTGTTTTGGGGGTTCTTATGTGATGTGACAAGTAAGACGCAACTGAGCATGGCAAAGAGTTCAAGAAATGAAGGGTCTTCTTCGTACCATTCTGCTTTCTCAAAGGGAGATCACTATGACAGTGATGGCTCCAATTTTGCACCCTTGACCTTCATGCATTTATGTTAACATCTCTCATACTGAACGTGCAACCTTCTAGGAGATAAAATGAATTGTGCTCCTTCTCCTTAGTTATTATGTGTTATCGCACACTTGTAGCACACTGCCTATTCTATCGAGGGCTCTTCCACCCGAGCTTGTTGGCACTATATCCTTGCTTGATAGATTTCAAATACTTAACTGATTTTTATTTCTTTTCTTTATTAGTCATGCCTTTTGATAGTCAAGTCAAACAATTGCCATTTTCTATAAATTGCGGGGAGGGGGGTTTTGAATTTGCCTTTGAAGACATGTTGTACTTACAAAAGGTGTGACTATGCGTTTTGATGAAAGTATGTATGTGTGTGTGTATACTTTAGGTGATATTAATCCATAGAAAGCTACGAACTAAAGTTTGCAAGATACTATACCAACTTCCTTACTTAAAATCAATAGTGATCTAGTGAGCCTAGCAATGAAGCTCTTCAAGATAATCCTAAAATATATTGACGTTAATTCAGCCGATAGACTCTCTCCACCAAGCTTAGATGAGCTTATTGAGTTAGTGAGGAAAGTGTATAAGAAAACATTGGTGAGATCCAAGCTCCTATAGCATATTGACTACTCTATTGAGGGCTCTTCCACCTGAGCTTACTAGCACTATAACCTTGCTTGATATATTTTAGGTGCTTAATTGATTCTTATTTCTTCTTATTATGCTCCACTCCTCCTCCTCCTCCTCCTCTTCTTCTAATATTTGATATCTTTCATTTGTAATTTTAGTGGACTCAAAATATTTTCCTACTCATCAATGTAGATTTTAACATCAAGCATAGACAAGCCACTTCAATAAATTTTTATAAATCAAGACGAGTCCGTAATATTATTCAAGACAATAAATAAGGATGTATTAATATCGCACGAGCCGCACGATTGTCGCACATGCCGAGTCTATACAAAGGATGCTGCTATTTTGTAGGTGCATGCACACATAGAAAAGTCACATTTCTCTCTCTCTCTCTCTCTCTCTCTCTCTCGGTCGTTCTTTTCCTTTCTAAAATGGTTAGGCCTAATTTAGAATAATAAACCGTTCAAGGACACTTGCACAATTAGCTAGTAACTCAAATGTCTCAAAAAAGGAGAAGGAACTATATGATTGTGTGAAAAAGAGAATAAGAGGCCTTGTTTTGGGGGTTCCTCTGTGACGTGATAGGTGAGACACAGCCAAGTATGGCAAAGAGTTCAAGAAATGAAGGATCTTCTTCATATCACTTTGCTTTCTCAAAGGGAGGTTGTTATGATAGTGATGGCTCCAATTTTGCACCCCTGTAAGCTACATGCAATTATGCTAACATCTCTCATACTGAACATGTGACCTCTTAGGAGATAAAATGAATTGTGCTCACTCTTCTTAGTAATTATATGTTCACGTGTACCTATAGCACATCACCTACTCTAGCAAGAGCTCTTCCACCCGATCATGATGGCGTTATACCCTTACTTGATAGATTTCAGGTGCTTAATTGATTCTCATTTTTTTTTCCTTATTAGTCGTGCCTTTTGATAGTCAAGTCAAATAATTGCTATTTTCTATAGGTTTGGGGGAAGGGGTTTTAAATTCGATGCAAGAACAGATCCAATCTACTGGAAAATTTAGCTTTGAAGACATGTTGTACTTCCAAAAGGTGTGGAATATGTGTTGTTATAATAGTATATATACTTTAGGTGATATTAATCCATAGAAAGCTAAGTATTAAAGTTTGCAAGATACTATACCAACTTCATAACTTAAAATCAATAGTGATCTAGTGAGTCTAGCAATGAAGCTCTTCAAGACAATCCTAAAATTACATGGGTGTTGAATTTTACTCATTCTTCTTACTAATTATATGTTCACATGCACCTGTGGCACATCACTTACTCTATCGAGAGCTCTTCCACCCGAACTTGATGGCGTTATACCCTTGCTTGATAGATTTCAGGTGCTTAACTTATTTTCATTTATTTTCCTTATTAGTCATGCCTTTTGATAGTCAAGTCAAATAATTGCCATTTTCTATAGGTTGGAGGAGGGGGTTTTGAATTTGATGCAAGAAAAAATCCAATTTGCTGGATAATTTAGCTTTGAAGGCATGTTGTACTTCCAAAAGGTGTGGACTATGTGTTTTTATAATAGTATATATACTTTTAGGCGATATTAATCCATAGAAAGCTAAGTATTAAAGTTTGTAGGATACTATGCCAACTTCATAACTTAAAATCAATAGTTATCTAGTGAGCCCATCGATGAAGCTCTTCAAGATAATCCTAAAATTACATGGGCATTAATTCAGCCAATAAACTCTCTCTACCAAGCTTAGATGAGCTGATTGAGCTAGTGAAGAAATTGTATGAGAAAACATTGGCATCCTATAGCACACCGACAACTCTATTGAGAGCTCTTCCACCTGAGCTTACTGGCGCTATACCTTTACTTCATAGATTCCAAGGGTTTAACTAATTCTTAGTTCTTCTTTTTCTACCCCACTTCTTCTTCTTCTCGTCCTCGTCCTCCTTCTCCTCTTCTTCTTCTGCTAATATTCGATATCTTTCATTTGTAATTTAAGTGGACTCAAAATACTTTCACACTCACAAGTGAATTTTAACATCAAGCATAGATGAATTGCTTAAATATTTTTTTTATAAATCAAGACGAGTCTATAGAATTATTCAAGACAATGAATAACAATGTATTAATACCGCACGAGCCACACGAGTGCTGCACATTTGCTGCACGTGCTGAGTTTGTACAGATGATGTTGCTATTTTGTAAGTGCATGCACACGTAGAAAAGTCACATCTCTCTCTTGGTCATTCTTTTCCTTTCTAAAAGGGTTAGAGCTAATTTAGAATAATAAACCTTTCAAGAGCACTCGCAGAATCAGTTAGTAACTCGAATATATCAAAAATGGACAAGGAACTATTGGATTATGTGAAGAAGAGAATGAGAGGCCTTATTTTGGGGTTCTTCTGTGAAATGACAAGTGAGATGCAGCCAAGTATGGTAGAGAGTTTAGGAAATGAAGGATCTTCCTCTTATCACTTTGCATTCTCAAAGGGAGATGACTATGATAGGGATGGCTCGAATTTTGTACCCTCGTGAACTACATACATTATGTTAATATCTCTCATACTAAACATGTGACCTTCTAGGAGATAAAATGAATTATGCTCATTCTCCTTGGTGATTACATTTCTCATGCACCCATAGCACATTGCCTACTCTATTGAGGGCTCTTCCACCCGAGCTTGCCAATGCTATACTCTTGCTTGATAGATTTTGAGTGCTTAATTGATTCTTATTTCTTTTCCTTATTTGTCATGCCTTTTGATAGTCATCAAATAATTGTCATTTTCTATAGGTTGGGAGGGTTTTGAATTTGACGCAAGAACAGATCCACTTTGCTAGGAAATTTACCTTTAAAAACATGTTGTACTTCCAAAAGCTTAGGGCTATGTGTTTTGATTATATATATAAGTTAAGTATTAAAGTTTGTAGGATACTATACCAACTTCATTACTTAAAATCAATAGTGATCTAGTAAGCCCAGCGAGGTAATCCTAAAATACAAGGGCGTTGATTCAGCCAATAGACTCTCTCCACCAAGCTTAAATAAGCGCATTGAGCTAGTGAGAAAATTGTATGACAAAATGTTGGCGATATCCAAGTTCCTACATCTAAAAAAAAAACAAAGTTCCTGCATCGACTACTCTATGAAGGCTCTTCCACCCAAGCTTGCCGGTGCTATACCTTTGCTTGATAGAATTTAGGTGCTTAACTTATTCTTATTTCTTCTTCTCATCCTCCACTCCTCCTCCACTTGTCCTCCTCCTCCTCTTCTTCTAATATTTGGTATCTTTCATTTGTAATCTTAGTGGACTCAAAATATTTTTACACTCGTCAATGTAGATTTTAACGTCAAGCATAGACAATTCGCTCAATAAATTTTTATAAATCAAGACAAGTCTGTAGGATTATTCAAGAGAATAATGATGTATTAATACCAAACGAGTGGCATGGGTGTTGCATGGTTGCCGCACGGTTGCCACACTTGTCAAGTCTATACGAAGGATGCTGCTATTTTATAGGTGCATGCACAGTTTGAAAAGTCCCATCTCTCTATCTTGATCATTATTTTCCTTTCTAAATGGTTATGGCTAATTTAAAATAATAAACCTTTCAAGGGCACATGCACGATCAATTAGCAACTCGAATGTGTCAAGAATGGAGAATGAACTATTTGCTTATGTGAAGAAGATAGTGAGAGGCCTTGCTTTGGGGCTTCTTTTGTGAAATGACAGGTGAGACACAACCGAGTATAGCAAAGAGTTCAAGAAATGAAGGATCTTCTTCATATCACTCTGCTTTCTCAAAGGGAGATGGCTATGATAGCGATGGCACCGATTTGGCACCCCTTGAGCTTGTGCATTTATGTTAAAATCTCTCATATTGAACATGGGACCTTCTAGGAGACAAAAATGAATCACGCCCGTTCTCCTTAGCAATTGTATGTTCTTTCGTACTTATAGCAAATCACCTACTCTATTGAGTGCTCTTCCACCCGTGCTTGTTGGCAGTATATCCTTGCTCGATAAATTTCAGGTGCTTAACTTATTCTTTTTTTTTTCCTTACTAGTCGTGCCTTTTGATAGTCAAATCAAATAATTGTCATTTTCTATAGATGGCGGGGAGTTGTTTTCTTTGAATCTTCGAACAAATGAAATTGAAAATGATTTTCATTGAAATTGTCAGTGAAATAAAACGCACCCAAACTCTGGGCTTCGGGTCTTGGAAATGTAGGTGGATTGTCCAGAAAGGCTTTTGCTCACCAAGCTCCATGATCAGGCCCATTCCTTAGACCAATTTCTGAAGTGTTCGGATGATGTTTACTTGGGGGGGCCCAACCCAAGCCTCCCAATCCGTCCATCCATGGCATTGATGAATTTCGCTCGCGTGTTACCACAATTGACACAATTGTATCCTGCGAATTTTACTTACATATCACCAACATTTGCGTATTTCGCGGGGCAATCTTGACCGTTAATGATAAGGTCGTGTTCCGCTCGCACGGCTTCTTTCTTCAATTAGGAGAAAGGAAGGACAGCCGCCTAGAGATTAGGGGAGCTGGAATCGGTGGGCTAGCTCAATAAGTTATGACGAGCGACAACCGAAGCCAGTACAAAGTTTCGATCACATTAGGAAGTTGATTAACCTCGGAAAGTTCACCCCTTCGTTCGTCAATAGCCAACTCCACATGTAATTTTTTCTCTTTCCAATTCTAGCTGTCACCAACTCGAAGCTTCGGCTAAATTACGTAATAATAATAATAAAAATAATTTTTTTTTAGCACATTTAACCGCATCAGAGCTAGTACCATGAGTTCAAGAAAATTGCAAGATTAGGTCATCAAACTCTTACACCAAACCTTCCCAACTTTTACTGGTGAAAGGCCCCGACTCGAGGCAAGTGAAACTTGTGTCCGTAAATAATACCAAAATCATGATGGCATCTTCGCAAATACTCGCTCAATCAATTCATCAGTTGAAAGTTAACTAGAAAGCCTGTCTATAAAATAATTTGGAGATAGATCTAATCTTGTCTAAATTCCGGGAATTGTTTAGTCAATCATAAATTTTTTAATTGTATCAATTTAGTTATAAATTTTTGCGTAAAATTTCAACATAATCAATTAGGTTAATTATCATAAAAAATTGTTGACATGATAATGTACCATGTCAATTACAATAACTTTTTTGGTCGCCAATTCTCATTACAGCGACATTCAATTTACTCGATGTTACATTCAAAATGAACCGTGAAATGCACCTGCACCTAGAAAGGTGAATAGTTCAAATGGTTGTCAGGCTTTTTGCACCAAACTCTTTTCTTTCATTTAAATTAAAGGTAATAAATACCAAAGGAGGACAAGGGAAAGGAAAATAAACTTAGGGATGTGGTCCTCAATTTTAGCTTAATGTATAGTGTCATTCATGAATTTTTAAACAATTCAATAAGGTCCTTGAATTTTGGGTAAATTTTCAAGTTAGTCTCTAAATTAGATAATTCAAGGACTAGATTAAAAATAGGGATTTAATAATTTAGTATTACATTAAATATTTACCAAAAGTGTATGGATTATATTGAATAAATTAAAAGTTCACGATTGACATTGCACATTAAGCTAAAATTCAGAGATGGCATGAATCAAATTAAAAGTTCAAGAATGTCATTGCATATTAAACCGAATTTTAGAAATCTTTTATGTAATAATCCATTTTTACTTTTGGGTCAAAGTTTGACATACCCAGCATTCATAATAGTTTTGCCAACTCGAGTTCATGAGTTGTACTCACATCGACTATTCTTGTCGTGTTGTCACAATACAACAATATTTCAACTTAACTCTTTCTCTCTGTGTTGGGCTCTATACGTGCCTCGATTCGAAGGGACAGTAGGGCTATATCTATAATCCACAACAATCCCTACCATCCCAGGCCGAACGAATTCCTTCAGACTCAGCACCAGGAGAGACATAACAGCACGAGTAAGTTCAGCTCAGCAGCTTCACCAAATAACATCTGGTTCCCCTCAACCCTCTCTGAAGTTGATAAGTTTATACTTTTCTCTGTTCATCGTACTCACTTTTGTCAGATTGGCTTTATTCTATCTTCTACAACATCGAATGAGACATGGGTTACTGGGCATCGAAGGTTCTTCCGAAGATCAAGAAAGTGTTCGAGAAGAATGGAAAGAAGACTATGGCTGCGGAGGATTGCAAGTCCTTCAATAATTCTAAGGCTAGCTAGCATAATTACTTACATCTTTATAGGTTTATTGATTTGCGTGGTTCCATGAACAAGATGAGATAGACAAGGAGTTCGAGGAGAAGAAGACAGCTTCAGCCAAAAGTAGTGGAGATACAAGAGGCTTCATCCACAGAAGTTAAGGTACGAGCGGAACCTCAACATTCGATCCAATACCTTTGGTCCTACGTCTATCCATAAAACCTAAGAATAACGAATGTGGTTGGTATGCCGTGCAACAAACAGGGTCTTGTTAAGGTGCCCAAGGAAGCAGGATTCAAGAAGAACTCGACCACTGTCAACAAGTTCCTAGAAGGGCTTGTGAAAATCGGCACTTTTTTCTTTTCCTAACAACATGTTGCTTATATCAGCATGTGCACCGATGCCTCATTTGATTCAGTGTCCGCATCATATGTATAAGTGCCTCATCCTTATGTATCTCATATCTCTCCGCACGTGTATCATCCTTATCTATGCGAGAAGCAAGTATAAATGATCTGATATTGTATGTAGGCAGGGTTGATCACCTCCAAGCGGCTGTGCAGAGTTCCCTGGATTGAAGCCAGTGTCGGAAGCGTAGACGAAGTATGGACCAGCCTTGGTATTGGGGCCTGTGCTATTTGTATTTGAGAAGGTGTCCACTTTCATAATCACTGATGAGAAGGATGTTGAGGCTTCTCCTGCAGAGGCAGCAACTTCCGGAGAGGCGACTGTGGTGGTGGAAGAGGAGGAGATTGTCGTATAAGAAGACAAGAACGAAGAAGCGGCGGTGGAGGCCCCGGAGCCTGTCAAGGAGGCTGCGGAGCTACCCAAACCATAGAAAAGGTTAAAAAAGGAGCGGTATCATCAATCAAACATGTACTTCTGGTTTCATTTTCATTTTTCCCGAATCAATTAATTAGTTCAATTGTCACCTATTTCGTGTGTGGTCTCTGGGATGTTGCAATGTGAAAGCGATGAAGCGGTGGCTACCATATGACCTCTACATATCTCCCCAGGGGAGGGGGAGAGGCTGACGGAGACGTTGTAGAAGTGTTTTGGTCATAATGGATACACACGAGCACCCCTTTGTCTTTTGGTAAATCTCTGACGGAATTATCTCAAAAACTCACGGAAGGACAAGTCATTGCATAAATCAAGGTTTATCCCACAAATTTCTTTCGTTTAAGGGACAATTGCACAAATGATCTGTAAATTTTAACTCAAATATAATATAGTCCCTAAAGTTTTTGTAAATATTCAATTTAATCTCAAAATTATACGAAAATGTTCAATGTTGTATACCTATCAAAAGTGATATATCTGCTCATTACTCGCCAGTGATTCAACATAAATTCCTAAGTAATTCGTTTGTTGTGCATCGAGAGATTAATAGTTTCTTTCCAACTTTTATCCAACATCAACAAATCTTTACTCTCTCTCTCTCCCTCTCCCTCTCTCTCTCTCTCTCTCTCTATATATATATATATAACAAAAGATCTTTATTTTTAAGGAGAAAGCACGCACACGTGCCAGCGCATGCCATGTAAATTACTAGCATTGAGCGTCCGAAGATTAATATTTTCACATGCCGGACTGGGAGAAATACAGAAGCGGTTTATTAGTGGCGTATGATGCAGGAGTCAAACCATCAAGGGTTATGGCAGGTGTCCTCAAATTCCTTGCGCATTCATGGACCTACCAAGATAGACACCGAAGACAGATTCACTTGGCTTGTGGCTACATATAGTCTCATATAAAACCAGAGAGAAGCATTGTGAGTTATTGGTCAGTTGGGTCTGCAAATTGTGGAGAAGTTTTCTTCCTAGGGAGTATGAATATGGCTTTACGCTTCAAGTCTCCCATTTATTGGGCTCTATACAACCTGGAAAGTGAAAAGTTTGAGGCATTTGGAGTCGAAGTCGATTCTCGCTATAGCATTCAATTGGTTCCCTGTCTAGAGAGTTTGATTTCTCTATCGTTGGTTGAGAAATTTGCCTAGCGACATATTAAGGACTTCCATTTGTATAAATAAGACTCTCTCTTTAAGTTCCACGTACTTCCCATAATATAGCTCTTGGTCGGTTTCGAATTGATGACTCCTTTGGACTGGAGTTGAGGGGATTTCCCATGTCCTCTTTATTTTGGAAAGTGCATTTCTCACGTGACTTTTTTTCTTTTAGTTTCTCTATCATCAAATGTCTTCCCGACCAGCTCCCTATATGGGGTAAATACTATTTTCTTTGTTTCCACAATTTTCTGTTGACGACAAGGGATAGTTATATGACCACTCTCTCGACTTCAAGACTGAATAAATCGCGAATGTAGTCCTTTTCGACAATCTCGTTTGTTTGCACGAAACATCAAAAAACATTGGACGATCTTTTTGTGTCTACTGATCTTCCATTTTTACCATAGCTTTGCTTCGAACCTGTTTGTATAATACAATTGCACTCCTTGCTTTGTCTTTAACTAACGTAAACAAAAGCCCTTGTATTCTTAAATAGCCTCTATTATTCTAGCTTTACATTCAGTTCTGATGGATTTATGAGATGGGCTTAAGGCCCGTCCGCTCAAGTTGGGCCCAAAAAGGCCCGGCCCACGGGAATAGGGCCCGTGGATGGGGAAAGGTATAAAATGGAGGAGAGAGAGAGAGAACACACCTCTTGGGAAATCAGAACGTACGTACGTTCCTCTCCCTCTCTCCCTCCAAGAAAAAGAAAAGAAAAACGCTCTCTTTTCTTCCAAATGCTCAAGGCGACGCCGTTTCCCTTTCAAGGCAAATTGACATCATCGGATCAGAATTTCTTCCTCTTCTTCGGCATTGGTGTTTAATCTGTGGCTAACAAGGTACGCTCAAATCCGTGGTGTGCTTTACGATCGGTGATACGTGTTTTTTCCGGGCTTCGTCTTTCGCATTGATTTAGGGGTTCGATTCAGTGTCGAATCCGATTTTCAGGGATCAATCATTCCCAACATTGGTATCAGAGCCGGGTTCACGTTTTTTCCCGATCAATTATGATGTTTTTGATTGATTTTTCGCGAAATCCCTTCGGCCGTACGGAACCGGGCGAAAATCCCGACACCCGAGCGCTTTTCGGCCTTTTTTCCGAGTTTTCGTAAGTCAAAATAAGATTGTGATTGCATAGGAAGAAACGCGACGTCGAGACGAGTCCGGCGATGTGTCGACCGCCGCCAGGCGCCGCCGCACGCGCCCACACGCGCGGTCGGAAGGCGTTGCGCGTGGGCGCGATGCGCCCGAAGCGCTGGCATTGGCCAGCGCGTGCGGCGCACGTGCCGGTCGGCGAACCGGCGCGTGCACGCCGCCGGCGGGCAAACTGGCACGCGCCGGTCGGCGAACCGGCGTGTGCACGCCGCCGGCAGGCGAACCGACACGTGCCGATCCACGGACCGACGCGTGCTGACGTCACCGTGACGTCATCCAACGGTCGGTAACCGTACGGATGACGTCACCGATGACGTCATCATCGACGAAGTTTCGCCGGACGGTCACCAGCCGGCGACTCGACCCGACCGGGGACTCGACCCGCGGACGCAGGCACGCGCCCGGCACGTGCCGAATGACGTCTGCGTGATGTCATCCCCGCACGCGCGAGGCACGTGCGGTCGGTCCGCGCGGACGGTCCGACCGGCCCGACCGGTCCGTCCGGTCCGACATCCGACGACCGTTGACCACATTGACCGTTGACGCTCTGACCGTTGACCGTTGACCGCGTTGACCGTTGACCACGTTGACCGTTGACCTATGACCGTTGACTTTGACTGTTGACCGTTGACCAAAAAAAAAAGAAGGGAAAAGAATGTGTTTCTTTTTCAATTAAGTCTATGTGGATTATAATGTGATCCCTTATTTGTTCTGCATTTGTTGCAGGAATTATGCCTCCCTTAAGGTTGCGCACACCTATTCTCGCAGTTACCGATGAACAAAGGGATAGGCTGTCTGAGTTGATAGCTGAGCTGACTGAACATCGATGGGAGAGAGGTGACTTAATTGATCATGTCCTTGAAGTCAACGGGAAAATTCAACAGGTCATATGAAATGGTCGTCCTATGTCACAGTTAGAGATGGTGCGATTTTTCATAAATACTCTTCCACCTGAATGGCAAGATGTGTTGAATCACATATGGGATGTCAACGGAGCCACTTCCTATAAGAAAATTGTGATGGATTTTGTAAACGAATATTATTGTATTGTTTCAAGGGAAAAGATCAAGAAATTGAACAAAAGAGGATCTTTCCCAGTTCGTGTGCTGACTTTGTGTTAGTTGTATTGGCTATTATATATTAAGTGTGCTTTGTGGACAACATTAAGTAATGATTACTACCTAATTGTGTTAATTGAAAGCATTATTGTTTTTTAATTGTATGTCAATTATCTGTCAGCTTTCATTATTGCTCGTTCTGTGGGTAATTAGCTGTGTGTAGTTTTAGAAGTTTTTGTAGCTTCATAGAATTGATTTTGCATATGACAATCATATTAATGATAGTTTTAAGTTAGGACTTTTGGAGGATGATTGGAAACGTAGTGACCTTTTGATTCTAAAGCCTTACTTGAAATTATTCATTAATATGATGGGTCTATGTAAATTGGGATGCATAAATGATAGGCATTAATAATTCGTGCATATTTGTCTCGATTTGTTCGATCAATGGCTTCAAAATAAAGAGCATAGTTGCCGAGCTGAACAAAGGTGAAAAGCTCAATGGAGACAACTATGAGATTTGGCAAATGAAAATCCAAAATGTGCTTTGGAAGAGCAAGAAGCACTTGAGGCTCTTGTCATGACCATGGAAGAACCCGAAGAGGGAACCACCGCACAAAGACAAAAGAAACAAAGAAGCTTTTTCTCGCGTGGAAAAGAATGAACTCTCTAGCTCGCATCACGTTGTTGAGCAGCATGGAAAATGACGTCATGCGAGAGTTTCGGCGTTTTGATAATGCCAAGGAATTGTGGGAGGCATTGGCAGCTAGATATGGTCATATTTCGGTGACTAGACTGAGGCAGCTCACTATCAGGTTTGACTCTTATAAGAAGCCTCATGGTCAGACCATGAAGCAACATCTTAGAAAGATGTCAAACATGATAACTGAGCTAAAAGATGCTGGCCATGTCCTCACAGATGAGCAGCAAGTGCAAGCAATGATTCGTTCCTTGCCTCAGAGTTGGGAGCATATGAAGGTGCACCTGACTCATAATGAAAACATCAAAACCTTTGAGGATGCGATGCGTCATCTTGAGCTGGAAGAGGACCGCCTGTTGGCGGCTAAGCCGGATGCTGAACTCTATTATGCTGGTTCTAGCTCAAATGGAGCTTCGAGCTCCAAGCGCAAGCGTCCTAACTGGTTTGATAAGGGGAAAGGCAAGGAAGAAGCAGGTCCTTCAGGGAAGAAACCCAAATTCAACCAACATGGAAGAGGGAAGCGTCCTCGCATGAAAAAGCTTGCAAGGGTGAAATGCTACAACTGTGACAAGAAATGTCACTATGCTTGCAACTGTTGTGAGTCAAAAAAAAAAAAAAGAAACTAAACACCTCTTGTACATTTGAGAACTTTGCTTATGTTTCAAGTTCTGCGTTATAGGCTGAATCCAATCCTTTGTGGAATGTAGATTCATGAGCGATAGACCATGTAGCGAAGGATAGAGGATCCTTCGTGGAATTCCGACGATAGCAACTGGAACTAAGTGGATCTATATTGGAAATAACTCCAGAGCTGAAGTTAAATGGATTGGCACCTACCAATTGAACATGCATGGTGGACACATCTTGATGTTCTATATGCTCTGGAGATTCGTCGAAATTTAGTGTCTGTCTTAGTGTTGGTTAAGCTTGGTTTTGGTATGAACTTCCATAATAAATGTGTAGATTTGTGTTTAGATACAAACTACTATGGTTGTGGTCACTTACTGAATGGTCTTATTGTACTAAATGTTGATTGTGAGGATGTCAATATGTTATTCCCTTGTTTCACGTCTTCTATCTTATATGATAATTATGTGAATATGGTGGCATGCTAGATTTGGTCATATGGGCCAACAACATATGAATAGACTAGCCATAGAGGGCTTGTTGGGTAATATTGAAAAAGTCGATTTGTCCATAAGTGAGCATTGCCTAGTAGGGAAAATGACAAGGAAACCATTTAGAAAAGGTAAAAGAGCTGAATTTTCTCTGCATTTAATCCATTTGGGCGTCTATGGTTCAATGAATGTGAGAGGAAGGCAATGAGCTGTTTATTTCATCACTTTTTATAGATGATTATACTCGAGTCGGATATGTCTATTTGATTTCTCATGAATCTGAAGCATAAGTTGTTTCAGAAGGTTTATGAACCTGGTAGAAAATCAATTAGACAAGAAAATAAAGGTATTTAGATCCGATCGAGGTTGAGAATATTTATCTGATAAGTTCAGAAAAATATGTGATGAAAAAGGAATAGAAAGATAGTTGTCTACTCCATATACTCCTCAACAAAATGGTGTTGCGGAGAGAAGAAACAGAATCCTACTGGAATGGTTAGGTCCATGATGGCGGATGCTAACTTAGCTATCACTTTTTGGAGTGATGTGTTGTTAACTGCTGCCTATATACTTAACCGGGTGCCTTCCAAATCAGTTATTTTCACTTCATGAGAGTTACGGATAGTTAGAAAACTGGACTTAAGTTTTCTTAAGCCATGGGGTTGTGCTGCCTATACTCACGAGTCATCTCACAAGTTTGGGAAATTGGGTCCCGAAGGAAAGAAGAGTATTTTAATGAGATACTCCGAACACTCAAAAGGGTATGTGTTCATAGGTGAGCAGGAAAGTGGGAGTATAACTGAATTTGAATCACGGGATGTCACATTCTTAGTGGATGAATTTCCTAAGAAGGGCGAAATAAGGGAAGATTGTTCCCTATTTGAGACCTTGGATCAAGATAATGATATTAGTGGAGTTCATCCAAGTGGGAGTAATATGAGATGTGATGAATTGAATTCAACTCATTCTCAATTGCAACCGCTGATGTGACGACATCATCATTACCTAATCCAAGTGGGAGCATTATGGGGAATGATGTGCTAAGTGTACAATCTTCCATACGGTGAACAAGTCGCCAAAGTATTCCCGTCGATGTTTTGACATTGAAAGGGAAACTTTTATGTTTGCTCCACAAGATGAGGATGAGCCAAGAAATATTAATGAGGCTCTGAATTGCCCTAATAAGGAAAAAATGGATTCATGTAATGAAAAAGGAAATTGAGTCAATGAAATCAAACCAAGTATGGGAACTGGTTGATCTTCCAAAAGGACGCAGAGCTATTGGGAACAAGTGAGTTCTCAAAATAAAGCGAAAGGTTGATGGCTCGATAGAAAGGCATAAGGCTCGCCTTGTGGCGAAGGGGTATAATCAACATGAAGGAATTGATGATGAAAATGCATTTTCTCCTGTAGTGAGATTTATCTTGATTCGCATTATTCTGGCAATAGTGACTAGTATGGATCTTGAGTTACATCAAATGGATGTAAAGACTGCTTTCCTTAATGGAGAATTAGAGGAAGGAACATATAGGGAACAACCTGCTGGTTTCATAATGAAAGGCCAAGAAGAAAATGTATGTCGACTTTGGGGGTCGATATATGACCTTAAGCAGTTATCGAGACAAAGGTATATACACTTTCATAATGCCATAGTGGCATATGATTTTACAATGATTGATGAGGATCATTGTGTATATATCAATAGATCCAATGATCAATTTGTGATCATATCATTATATGTTTATGATATACTAATTGCCGGAAGCAATATGGAGTTGGTTAATACTGTCAAGAGATAGTTGTCTTCTAACTTTGAGATGAAGGATATGGGATTGTAAACCCATAGACACTCCTATTGCAAAAGGTGAATGATTTAGCCATAAACTGTGTCCAAGGACTCCACAAGAGAAGGAACAATTGAAACATGTTCCTAATGCTAGTGCTGATGGGAGCTTTATGTACGCTATGATGTGTACAAGACCTGACATATGTTTTGCAGTTGGAATGGTGACTAGTTACCAATCCAATCCAGGTTAAGCACATTGGAAAGCCGTTAAGAGAATACTGAGGTATCTAAAGGGGACTGCTGATTATACGCTGAGTTATTAAGAAACGGATCTGCAACTCAAAGGCTATTTTGATGCTGATTGGAGAGGAGATTTAAATGAAAGAAAATCTATCTCTTGGTTTGTTTTCTTACCGAATAATGACACCATATGTTGGAGCAGTAAGAAACAAAAGTGTATAGCCTTGTCCACGATGTAAGTTGAGTTCGTGGCATTATCAGCAGCAGTGTAAGAAAGTGTTTAGCTTAAGAGATTTTTTGGATCATTTTGGTGTTATTGGAAGTGCTGCAGATTAATTATTGGTTAACTGTGATAGCCAAGCAGCAAAAGCGTATACCAAAGATCCAAAATATCATGGCAAGACCGAACATATAGATACCAAGTATAATCTTGTCAAGGATATGGTTGCACGAAAAGATGTGAACTTAGAGTACATACTATGCATAGAATGGTAGCAGATCCTATAATAAAGCCAATACCTAGAGATGTGTTTTGTGGCCATATGAAATTTTTAGGATTGCGTAGAGACTGATGTACTGAATATTGTAATTTCCCTAAATGTTCACAATTTGATGAATTTGTGTTTTCATCATTAATGCCTATGAATCTTTGTTTGATCTTTATGCATCTTAATGCTTAGTGCATTACGTTAAGTTGAGAAGTATGTCGGACAGATATAAGATTAGCCCACTCACACGGGTAATCGCCTCTATTTACTGTGTGATAAATAGAGATGAGACTGTTTTTAAGCTTATTATTTAGGTGATAATCGAGAGCTCAAGCTTAAAACACGTATGTCGCCTTAACTAGGTGTTAAGATGAGGACATAATACTTACTATGTCCGAAAGTAAAAATACCCCACATGTTTTACTTTATCTGTCTAAGATGCCAGATGCGAGTTCTGATGAATTTTGTGAATGAGTAGATACATGAACTCAAGTTAGACATTGGGTATGTCTGAACTATCATCTGTACGGTATTGAAAGGTATAGACATACGCTCCATGGGAAAGGAGTTAATACCGTATTACGTATTTCATACTACGTATGCATGAAACGACCAATAAGAGTGGCAAAAGTTTGATCTCAACTTTTATGTCATGTGAGACTCTTGAGGATGAGAGTTCCTCAATTTCTTAGTCCCCTCATGACTCTTACTTATTCTCAAGATTTCTATTTAGTGTTTGCTATCTTATGATGTTGCCAATGGTCATGAGTGATTCGATCTAATGGGGCATTTCTAGAAAAGCAAGCTGGACTGAAATTGAGAGTTTGAAGGAAAAAGGTAGATCAATTTTGGAGAATCACATTGTAGTTTTGTATTCACCGGTTAACCAATTATGACTGTCTTTGTGATAATCATAATTGTGAATACAATATATATATATATATATATATCATTTTTTGAAAGAGATCAAGAGAGATATAAATGTGATCGATCGATCTAGGGTACTGCATACTAAATCTACTCGGAGTGTGATGCCCATTATGAGCTGCTATATATTCCTAACATATGTATGGCAACAAGTTCTCAAAGTATGCTGGTCGTACGGATTATTCACCGGTATGAATGTTGAAGAGATGAAAAGAGGATTCTGTTCGGCCCTTCATGTTAAATGAAAGTCTATGATGGATTTTTCTCTGATGGGGATGAGTAGGACCTGTCCGCCTATGTTGGTTTTGGACCACCATGTGCGAGTGGGAGATGATGGATTTATGAGATGGGCTTAAGGCCCGTCCGCTCAAGTTGGGCCCAAAAAGGCCCGGCCCAATTTATGAGATGGGTTTAAGGCCCGTCCGCTCAAGTTGGGCCCAAAAAGGCCCGGCCCACGGGAATATGGCCCGTGGATGGGGAAAGGTATAAAAGGGAGGAGAGAGAGAGAGAACACACCTCTTGGGAAATCAGAACGTACGTACGTTCCTCTCCCTCTCTCCCTCCAAGAAAAAGAAAAGAAAAACGCTCTCTTTTCTTCCAAACGCTCAAGGCGACGCCGTTTCCCTTTCAAGGCAAATTGACATCATCGGATCAGAATTTCTTCCTCTTCTTCGGCATTGGTGTTTAATTTGTGGCTAACAAGGTACGCTCGAATCCGTGGTGTGCTTTACGATCGGTGATACGTGTTTTTCCCGGGCTTCGTCTTCCGCATTGATTTAGGGGTTCGATTTAGTGTCGAATCCGATTTTTGGGGATCAGTCATTCCCAACAAGTTCTGTATAATGTTCATCTACTAGCACAATGTCATCATTGGAAGGGGTCGAAAAAGAATCACTATGGATTTTATAGTTCTATAATTATTTGGAATCTTTTGTTACCCCCTCCATGTACCATTACGGGAGGCACCGCTTTTATACATGTCTTTCATTGCTTGTATGTATGCAGCATGAACCCTTTCTTCCCCCAAAATCCTTGAAAGGACTTCTTAGGAGTCTTATGGCATGTTGTTTCCAGATATATGGATACCATGTGCGAGTCCTTATCTTTGTCACCTTACTTTGCACTATACTTAAAAAAACTAAAGACATGCACTTCATTAAAGAAAGCTAGAGACAACTTTGCCGCCTATTATTTTTGAAAAGCTTCCCTGGTTAGGTAAATTTCCTCTTATACCAACTACCATTAAAGGGATTCGCTTCCGTTCTGGATTGGTCGGAGTCTTATCCATTTGCATATTCTTAAAGTTCACTTACGTATGCATCTTTAAATAAACGCGCTTGCTCTTATTGGGGAACAACTGCTTTAAGCTGAGGCTACTTTCAAAGTCATTCTAAACTTCTTCTAATGTTCTTATGTAGGAGGCTGGGAGATATTCTGGATGCTTTTCCTGAAAGAGTCTCAAAGCCTCGCCTTTTCCACACGGACAAGATGCAGATTCTCTAAGGTTGCTCTTTTCGTTTTTGTAGATCTGACCATACCAATAGTGCCTATAATTTTCTTACACCATGCTATTGTATGCTTTAATAAGAGCAAAGCGATTGCAATGTAAAAGACATTTGGAAAATTTCTAGGCCAGATGGGATTTATTGATCAGACCAGAAAGGTGATTGTTATCTTTGAACCAATGACATACCTAGTTAACATAATGTTTTAGGGAAAAGTGTCAAAAAAGTCCTAAACCTTTTGGCTTTGTGCCGATTTAGTCTTCAACCTTTTTTTGGTGCCGATTTAGTCCTAAACATTTTTATGTTGTACCAATTCAGTCATTTCCGGCCAATTTTGGCCGGATTTTGCTGATTGGACGTCGGCCGGCTGATGTGGCCTAATCGGCGCTAACATGTACAATTTTTAATAATATTTGAATATTTTTGAATATTTTTGAATATTTTTTATTTTTTTATTTTTCTCTTTTTATTTTATTTTTATTATTTTATTTTATTCTTTTTCTTTTTTCTTCTCATCTTCTTCCTCCGCGGTCGCCGGAGCTCGGCGACCGGCTAGAGGTGATGGCCGGTGAGGTTGACCTCGCCAGCCACCTTGCTAGTGGCCGCGAGGGCCAGTGACCGCAAGGGCGGCCTCGAGCCGGGCCAGTGAGCCTCGCCCTCGCCGGATCTGGCGAGAATCGAGCCTCGCCTGCGAGGTGGCCGGCGAGGTCGACCTCGCCGGCCGCTGTTGCCTTTGGCGGTCGGCCGAGCTCCGGCGACCGGTTGGAGGAAGAAGATGAAAAGAAAAAAGAAAAAGAATAAAGAAAAGAATAAAAATAAAAAGAAAAAGAATAAAAAAAATATTCAAAAATATTAAAATATTATTAAAAATTATACACTTCAAATATCGATCACGTCAGCCGGCCGACGTCTAGTCAGCAAGATCTGGCCAAAATTGACCGGAAATGACTGACTTGGCACAACGTAAATAGGTTTAGGACTAAATCGGCACCAAAAAAATGTTTAAGACTAAATTGGCACAAAGCCAAAAGGTTTAAGACTTTTTTGGCACTGTTCTCTAATGTTTTATATTGGGTGACCTGCTATTGCCAAAAGGAGATTGATGTGCTATTTCAATTCTACCATGAATCTAGAAACAAGTCCTTGCTCGGCAGACTAAGCTATTACTGTGAACCTTGGCAGCTACGAGTTATCCGCGGAGAAGTTTAGAGGTAAAAAAGGAAGCCCAAAGTTTCCGATAAACAAAATTGAAAATCTCTTGTTGGAGATACGATCATGGATCAAAACCCTTTTACAGATCATGACTATGCAATTGATTCAAATTGTCTTAAACCTTCGAAATGTCAATATCGGGATAACCCAAAGACTTAGCTAGTTTCGAGATCCATCATGTATGATGAGCTTCATAGTCATCATATTACGAATTTAAGCCCCCCAAAAGGTAAGATCTTGAAATGTAGCCATTGAAATCCTCCGGCTAAAATTATTCAGCCAATAAATCTGGACAACATTTTGTGTTCCCATTGCTAGTGAATGAGATAATGTAAGCATTAATAAAATTGTGATGATCAATTAATAATAATTCCACCGGCCATTAATTATAGAGAATAGGATTTGAGCGAGAAACTATAAATACCATCAACCATCCATGATGATGATGGTCCTCAAATCATGTATTCATTCCATAAAAATAAATCTAAATTACCTCTCACAAGAAAGATTATAGTAAAATTATTTTTTCTCTCTATATTTAATTTTTATGTTCACAATTCGTTAAATTGCTCTATATATTATTGATTAAAAGACTAAGAATTGAACATTGATTTTGAGGAAAAGAAGCAAAAAGACAGTCGAGACATAAAAACAAACCTGCAAATATAAACCCCCACCACTCCACTACGTGCCGCCCCCTACTTCCATTTCAAAAGACGCAGAATTCGGAGACGAGCCAAAAGTCGTGCACACAGTAGCAGACACCATTTTAATTACTCTTTTGCCCATCAGTTTCCCCCCATTTGGAGGAGAGTTCTGAACTCCACCAGCACTAGCCGACAAGGCGGGCCTTTTGGGCTTTTGGTCTCGTCGTCTTCTTCTTCTTCTAATATAGTAAACATCATTATTAGGCAGATGATGTAACTAAAACCATAATCAGTCTAAAAAATTTACCAACACCGTGTGGGATTTAACTATTTAAGTGTCTTGAGCTTCCCCCAAGATTTACTAACACGCCAGACGCTGGAAAACTTTTTTTTTTTTTTTAAATTTGCATTTCTAAGTTAATATTTGGGAGAGAATAACCACAATACACATTAGTCCGTCCCGCATGATCAAGCAATAAAGAAAAACAGAAAAATGGAAGAAGAGATTGTGTGGACCAAACATGTAAAGTTGATGGGTCCCTCCCAAATCTCAATGCGCTGACTTATTTGCGGGGTGCTGTCTGCTCGTTTGAGAAAATATCGAGTGCGTTTTGTGTGCCAACGCGATAAACAAGAAAACTCTTGAGAATGTGACATGTGTCATGTGAGGATCCACATGGTCAAACCAAATTTTGAACTGAAGGTCTTCTCTCTCTCTCTCTCCTCTCACCCGACTCTTTCTCCCTTTTCTGCCGAGCCCTTGTCCGACTGATGAACCACCATCTCCCTCTTCCTCATTGGCAAGAACATCTCCAACTACATCCCCTCCAAGCTTGGCCTCCTTGGCTTGCTCAAACAGCTCAACCTTGCCGGCAACGACTTTTCCACGCCCATCTGCTCCTGTCTCTTCAATGCGACTTCACTCATCTCTCTCAACCTCTCCCAACACTCGCTCTCTGGTCCGATACCAACCTAGACAAGAACCTTTGCAACCTCGCCCACTTGGACTTATTTCCACAATTAGTGTTCCGTTATTCTAAATATTATATGGATCACGAGGAGAAAGTATAGTAATGATTGTTTCAATATTCTTAGAGTGTCTCTAATTTATGAGATTCGATTTTTCAATTGATAAGTTTTTGTTAATTTAGTGCGTGGAATAAACAGACATGATCTAATAAAGTAAGATTGAAAGGAAATGTTAACTTTATTAGATAGTCATTTCAATTTGTCACGATTTTGTGGATGTTAATGGATGAAATTGTAAATGTTTGATTGAGGGTTTTCAGTGTCCCATGCCAAAAAACCGTCTCTCTTGTGTCGGGACCTCAACGGTAACTTGGTCGAATCAATTAAGTATCGCAAGAAGCCCAAAAACTCTAATTTGTACACACATGGATTCCTAAGTTAATATTTACAATAACAACTGCCATACACATTAATCCTCTGAATTCAAGAACAATTTCGACCAAAAAAAAAAAAAAAAAAGAAGAATATAAGAAAAATAATAATAACAAAGAAGAAATGATTTTAGTTAATAATGTTATTTAGATATAAGGAAGAATGCACTTGAGGCTACTTAGGGCACGTTTGGCAACCGGTCAAATAGTGAAATTTTTTATTCTTTTATTCCCGCGAGTAGATTTGGAACAAAAATCCGTTTGGTAAAATTTTTATTTCTAGGAATAAATTTCTATTTTCTTGTTCTCGGAAGTAGATTTGGAATAGAATCAGGAAGTAGAAAAAGTTGATTTTTTGTTCTCGGGAACAATTCTAAAATTAAGTCAACCTATTTTTTTTTTCTCTTTTCTCTTATTTCTTCCTGTTCTTCTTCCCTCTCTCTTCTTCTTCAACTACTGCAGCCGCCACCACCTCCGGCCGCCATCATCCATCGATGTTGATCGACGGCGACCGATTGGGCGAGGTCCAACGAGCTCACTAGAGGCTCGCCAGGCCAATGCAAGGTCCGACGAGGCCTAGCAAGCTCACCGGTGGCCAAGCAAGCCTCGCTTGGGCCTCCCCCAACCTTGCCTGACCGGGCGAGGCTTGACCTCGCCCAGATGTGGTGAGGTTGAGCTCACCCAACCAAGGCTTGGTTGGCAAGGCCACAGGCTAGCAACGCTTCGGCGAGGTTGCTGGCCCTTGTCTGGCCGATCGCTGGTCATCCCAAGGCCAACAACCACAGACCTTGGAGAAAAAGAAGAGAAAGAAAAGAAAAAAGAAAAAATAAATTATTAAAAAATTATTTAAAAAATAGTTTGGATTAGATAAAAAAGAATAATTTCTTATCGAAATTGTTTCCGTGAACAAAACGCGCCCTTAGTCATCCGGGCATGCAAACACAAGCCTAAGTTTCATTATGAAATGCATGTGTTTGTTTGGGGCATGACAACCAATAAAATAAGTGATTGGGATATAACCTATTTCAACTGAATGCTGAAATTTGACAACATGCAAGCTTAGAAGGAAATCTAACACGATCTCCATGTGAAATTAGACCAAAGTTTTCAGTAACCATGATGAACTAATTCATAATGCGGCTCCACTTTTAGGAAGCTTACCATTTAAGGTAAGCTTCCTAACCATCGGCTCCACTATAATGTAATGTGAGAAAAAAGAAGAATTGCAGTCACTCTAAACCAAGCAAAATGGTCTTATAATGACAGCAAAGGTATAATTAGTGCATCCTTAATTTAAAAGGAAGAGAAATGTTTTGGTCTCCACCTACCAGATCGGCACTATAAGAGTCAATCTGGTCATGGGGAGCAAGGCGCGAGGACCGTGCCAAAAAAAAGTTATTAACTAGAATATTTTTATTTGTAAAAATGTTGGGACCATAGTAAATGTAGCAGGATTTTGCTCTCCTACTCATCGGGAAAAAGAACAAAAGGGGCCTTATGAATTTTTAGAGGTGGCATTAAGTTTTGATTTGTTCTAAAAGTGAAGTTTCGTTAGCAGCTGTCACTAACTGAAGCATTACCAAGTGAAGAAAGTCGAAGAACTTATGATAATTTTGTTGTTTGCTGAGCTCTCTGTTTTAGGCCTCAAAGTGGAAGAGTTTGAGGGAAAATGCTATTTCAATTGATATATTATTTTACTTCATGACTCTTGACCTCTTAGCCTTGATTATACGACAAATACGTGTTTGCTATTTTGGATGACTCTTAATGGATTAATCTTTATGCTTGCTATGATCCATGGCCTTAAAGACATGAGAAAAGGTCGCGACTCATAAAGTAAAATAATGTATAAATTGAAATAGCATTTAATTAACACTAGTCTTCTTTTAAACATAATTGACAACCGATAGGCATAGTGCATTTGATTGGATTATCACTTCCATACCTTTAAAAGGCCAGGTGCATTGAACAACTATACTTACTTCATGGATTTTACTCTAGACTACTTAGTTTTTGTTCGTTTGGTGGTTATGATATGGTCCCTGCCGTATGAAACTTTTCAGATCCTCGACATAAGGAGCCTGTGGTGGTTTGACAGAACGAAGCACATCACTTCAAATGCTGTAGTTGCATCTCTTGATAAAAACTATTGCGAATGAGTCGATTGTTACATAAAGCAAAGGAAATTAGTGTTGGACTTTAATGGTTATCTCGCATGATGATTAGACTATTGTTTAGATAGTCCTAGTAACATTTTCATAATGAATGAAATACATAAAAATTCATCATGATTTTGGACAGCGACAAGTTCTTCATAGCACTGATCTCCTTGCATGTATTCATTCCATTAATTAGACAGCCGACATTTGGAATATGGCACAACCATCTAATTACTTGATCCGGAAACTCGAAATACTAGACCACCTTGTTTAAAGGACGCTAGAAATTGAATATGTAGTCTTAAACTCATCATAAGTTCATGATTGCTAATTCAGCCCATTACCCGCGCTCTGATCTACAGAGAATCAACCCAAAGTTTGTTATCAAGAAATCCAAATTGTTTCCTGCCGCATAGGCACAGAGTTGATTTGAACTCCAGTTAAGTGCCCTATGAGATTCAACAGCATTGAATATGAAAATGACCAAGAAAGGGACTCTTCAAGCAATTTAGATAATCGAAACATGATGCCTCTGCCCTTGATATCTCTCCCATAGCCAATACACATTTTCCAAGTGATATATTTGGGTAGAGAGCCCTCGATAATGCAGCAATGACCCCATTTGATAGAGTCACGTCACTGCCACTTTCAATGGCAACAGAAAACAGGCTCGCTATACGGGGACTTCTCTTAGTTCTATTGGTCACTGACATTGTTATGAACCATGATATGAAATTGTCCAAGTGCACAAAAGGATAGGGAGAGCGAGAGGGAGAGGGAGAGGAATACACACACAAATGGTGAAAGTACTAAAGCTTGGTGATTTCCCAAACTGAACATAAGAGGATCAATTAAGAAACAATTAGAAGAAACATTGGATTAGAGAAGCCATCCACAGCAAAGTGCATACACACATATCATTCGTTTATGCCTACAAATATTACACCATGACCAATCTCAGGACACAATAAACTAGTTATTCAACGGAAATGGTCAATGAGATGCCCCGGTTGCATACTGTTGCAAAGAAACAAATGCTTGAAACAATGGCCCAGTTTTATTCACTCCTCTATGCACCTTCAATGGTGGCTACGCCGGGAGGTCCCGAATGCCTCCTAGGACCAGCAGGGGAAGAAGGGAACGATGTACTTTGTGATTCTGGCAGAACCTCGATCGTTGTACTCTACAGAGGTTCGAGTTTCCCATGGCCGAGCTGCCATCCACCGCTCTAACCAACTTGAACCCTGGTTGTGCGGGTACATGGATGTCAAACTTGGGAGTTTTATTCCTTGTCTCTTGGATCTAAGTTTGGGTTCTGATAATGGTTACTAGGAAAGCATATTATACTGAATTGCTTGTAAATGCTATAAAGTAACACTGCGCTAAGCTTCGTTGACCTTGCTAAGTCAAAAAGATTAAGAAATCAAGCTCTTTCTGCAGTCAACTTAAGGAGTCTCAACGGGAGTCTCAATGCATAAATTACTTTCTGCTCTTGTGGATGTTATTAGTGATTTATCTTCTTATGGTCGGCACACACCATATCAAAATCATAAGTTCACAGTTCTAATGAGTAACTAAATTGGGTAATGCAAATCTGAACATTGTTGACTAATGTTCTTATATCGAATGGCTGACCACATGAAGATAAATAGCCGAGCCTGATTTCTTAACTCTTTCTGACCAGCAAGATCTAACAAAGCTAAGCCACATAAATAAACAAGGTCACCACTCCTTCGCCCCTCCCTCTCTCGACTCCTCTTCCCGGTTTCTCTCTCTCTCTCTCTCTCTCGGCTTCCTTTCCTTTTGATCTCCTCCTGCTTGCGCCGGTCACCTCACCAATTTAAAGGCCAAGGGGCTAAAGTAACTTTTTATAAATAAACAATCCAATTTAAACGTAAACTCACAAGCGCGTTCAAAGTCTTCTCATACGGCAAAAATAAGGACGTCATCCCTCTTGGAAACGCGGCTCTTATTCTTCAAGGAGCGTACGCCTGCGGTTTTTTACCTTGCGCGGCCGAAAGAAGAAAACCCATTGGCGGAGTCCTTTTTGTGTCCCCACTTTCATTCATAAGGAGTCCATGTACTGCTGGTGCTTCTGCAGGAGAGAGAGAAAATCGCTTCTTTAGGGCCATTTCCAAATACAGCAGTGCCCAGCCATCACGTGATTGCAGGTGTCCATGGTGCGGTACCACGGACTAGTCGCTCTCTGGCTCTCCCTGGCTCTGTAAAAAGAGTACGAGAGAGAGAGAGAGAGAGAGAGAGCGAACGGCCCTCTCTGCGTTTCGTTTCCATCCTGTCAGATATCAAAATCATTGTACTTTGGCTTTTTGGCTCTTTCCGAGGCTCTTTGCCAAAAGGCTAACATATACAGCTGGACGGAGATGGAGCTCATCCAAAATCTCATTTTTCCATAATTTTTTCTCTTAGTCAAGGCAACGAAATGTCGTGTTATGGCTCTAAATTATGAGAGAGAGACCGAGAGTACAATAACGGCATGGCCATGTGCACCTCTGCCAAAGTGAGCTGTCTACCTCTTTAACACGTTTGAAATTTTTTGGGAAAATGTCACAAATGGTCCCTATATTATTACCTAATGTACAATTTGGTCCTTAAACTTTTAATCGGTTCAATTTGGTCCTTGAATTATTGATAAATATCCGATTTGGCCCCTAAACTTTCAATCGGCTCAATTTGATCCCTGAACTATTTGATAAATGTCTGATTTGGTCCCTGAACTTTCGATCGGCTCAATTTGGTCCCTGAATTATTGATAAATATTCGATTTAGTTCTTAATTACTGTTTTTCCTTTTTATTTTTAATTTTTAATTTTGAATTTTGAATTTTTGAATTTTTGAATTTTTGAATTTTTGCTTATTCTCTCTTCCCTCCGCCGGCTCCGGCGAGGGTCGCCCTCGCCGGACGCAAGTGAGGGCGGCCCTCACCGGCGTCGAGCGAGGGGCTCCCTCGCAGATCTGGCGAGGGAGCCCCTCCCTGGCGTCTCTGCGAGGGAGCCCCTCCCCGGCGTCGGGCGAGGGAGCCTCTCGCTCGACGTCGGCGAGGGCCGCCCTTGCAGATTTGGCGAGGGAGCCCCTCGCCCGACGCCGACGAGGGGTGCTCCTCGCCTGACGCCGACGAGGGGCTCCCTCGCAGCTCGGCGTCGGGTGAGGGGCTCGCTCGCCAGATCTGCGAGGGAGCCCCTCACCCGACGTCGGGGAGGGGCTCCCTCGCCAGATCTGCGAGGAGCCCTCGCCGATGCCGGCAAGGGCCGCCCTCGCCTGCGTCCGGCAAGGGCGACCCTCACCGGAGCCGGCTTCCCTCCGCCGGAGCCGGCGGAGGGAAGAGAGAATAAGCAAAAAAAAAAATAAAAAATAAAAAATTAAAAATAAAAAATTAAAAAATTAAAAATTAAAATTAAAAAAATTAAAAAATTAAAAAATTAAAAAATAAAAAATAAAAAAGGAAAAAAAGTAACTAAGGACTAAATTGAATATTTATTAATAATTCAGGGACCAAATTGAGCGAGATTGAAAGTTCGGGACCAAATCGGACATTTATCAAATAATTCAGGATCAAATTGAGCCGATTGAAAGTTCGGGACCAAATTGCACATTAGGCAATAATATAGGGACCATTTATGACATTTTCCCAAATTTTTTCTCTTTTTATTCTTTTCTCATTTCTCAATTCCATTTATTCACTCTTTCTTTAAACATTAAAATATGTATATTTTGCCTTCTAATGTCTTCGGAGACCTCCTCTACGCGGCTGCTGAGATCAGACAGCATCGAGGGACAATTGCTTCCGGTCTTGACTTTGGCTTGCCATCGCCGATGAATAGAGAGTAGAGAAATTTCGAGACTTGGATTTCGCTTTCAACAAAGAAACTGAACTTTGGAGAAGGCGGGTGTTGGATGTTTGATGCCGATCGATTTTGAGGGCTTTGACAGGGTTTAAGCCTGGCAAAAGTTGAGCCATTGTGTTTTTCCGACAAAAGGAGATGAAGTAGCGGAGTGTGACAAGGGCTTTTCTCGTTCGATGTTGTTTCCCAATAAATAAATAAGAAATGTCACCAAAATTATAATAATTACTCCGTGTGAGTTTTGTCCCGAATAATGTGATAATTTTCGCTTCTTCAGACAATTTTGAGGGATTTTTAGACTTTTTTGTGAATTGATGATGACATATATCTACAATTGGAATGCCAATCTTCTACGTTGAGGATGCAATTTTATTTGAGACTTGCGATACACCACGGCTAGTTAAGCCTGAAGAAACTCCGTAGAAGATGATAAGCCATAACTTAATTCTCATGTAAAAAGCACTTTGGAATTCATTATATGGTATAAGAAGCAAAATATCTATAGGTATATTCATGTCTTTTTAGGACTTGTTGATGAGATAAAAGAAATAAGACTATTTCATAAATGTCATTCCGCATCAATGTTGAATATCACAGTTATGTTGATTTTTAACTATAAATCTTAAGCTTTATTTTCTTTTTCTTTTTCTTTTCCAATTTTAGTCATAACACCAGTATTCCGTAAATTAAATGCTATTTCAATTCATACATTATTTTACTTTATGAATCATGACTTTTCTCAATGTCTTTTAAGGCCATGGATCATAGCATGCATAAAAATAAATTCTTTAAGAGTCATCCAAAATAGCAAACACAGATCTGTTGTTCAGATGTATGTTCCCAAATCAATGGGCCTGCTATCATTGGAAATTGACGTGTTATTTTCAAACGCCTCTCTATTATGCTCTGAGACATGAAGTAAATGAGTTAGAAAAACAAACAAAGGTAACCTAATGCATGCTTTTGGAAATGGCTTAAAAAATGATTTTTTTTTTTTGAGGAATATTTTGGACGAGGAAGCATGAAGAAGCCCAGTCCTCAGAATTTCTCCATGGATGATATTTTCTTTTCATTGTTGGATATCGTCACCGAGCTGGTTTGGCATACCCCATCATGCCCTCAAAACAAAACTTGTAATTTTATTGATATTCATCAATCAGATTACATTTATTGGAATGAAAAATGTTATATTCAAGCACTAAAACAGAACAGGAGAAATTTTTACCAATCTCTAAAAAGCAATAAGAATTCCCACGTAGGGGAAGGTGCAACTAAACATGCCCCTAATTGAATAAGGAAAGCGAACTACTTAGGATCATGAATCATGTGTGCTTGAGTTCTTCACCCTCCTTGATCTTGTGATGCAAATCCTCTAGGTCAAAGATTATTCCTTCTAGATATATCACTAGTCTCTTCATAGTGGCATCAAATTCAGCTACCTCAAGAAAATAGGAAGGTTCGAAAGTCCTCTTGGCTCTCTTCTTCGAGTTGTAGTTTCTCACTAAAGATAGAGTACCTATGTCATCGCGACCCTTTTGTTTGACGAGACAAACCACAGTAGCAGACAATTCATCGACTTGACTTTGGAGGTACGCAATTCGTTTGTTTATATTGACAATGATACGGTCTAGCACTTCATTTTGATCTGCCATTTTAGCTCTCGGCCGTGTATGGATGGGTGAGCGAGATCGCTCCATAATCACCTAAAGGAAATAAACGGGAACATGTAAGCATGAGGTGTAAATGGAGAGTCAATCCATGACAATGATCTAATCGATTTTTATTTTTATTTTATTTTTTTTCATTTTTTTAAATTTATTCATGAAAAGTCTATGCAAGAAGGAAACTTCCTAAAAAATGGATATCCTGGTAAAACCAAATTTTCTGGACATGATGCAAAAACAAATTCTCCAAAGTTTTTTTTTTTTTTTTCAAATGCATCATTCCCTAGCAATCTCTCATTTCATTTTCAATTGACAAATGAATCAAATCAATGATTGACCTAGATTGTCATGGACCGACCCAAGAATACGACAAAATAAATTGCATTGTATAGGGATAGAAGATTTACTTCACCAAGGAAAATTAATGGCAATCACATAGATATGCGTGTGAGATGTGAGGATCGGTTTCTAACTAGAAAGGCTAAGCAAGGTGGAGTTAAAAGGGTGGGATGACTTAGTTGCAGCCTCGCATACTAAGTCAAGTCCTTATGACTCCGGCTTAGTCAAGAATGATACCCCAATGCGACGCAGCCTCGCGGGCAGAGGTAAACATTCTTGACACCAAAAAAAACTTTCGGGATTGAGTTGGGCAACCTCTACTACGCGGCCTCGCGGTCGAAGTCGTATCTAACTCAATACCATCCTAAATATCCTAGTGCGGCCCAGGTCCGGCGGCAAGTTGTGTGTGCAAAAGTGTAGTGCTAAATGCATGGCATGCACAACAATTTAAATCAAATAACACTTCAATAGCTTGAATTTAAAACATTCATCCCTAACTCCAACCTGCAATACAAGGGTTAGCAAATACTACTCCCCTTATATCTCCCCATCTGCAAAAACATTCAACACCTTAAATGTTAGAGACGTACCTGGAATCCTTACTGCAAAAAAAAATCATTTTTCAAAAAATAAAATTGGCCTAAGTCCACCAAGAGTTCCAACTCAAGTCCCCAGCGGAGTCGCCAAGCTGTCGCGATCTAATGTTTCGGTGTGAACCACCTAGGGTTTGGCTAATGGATTGTTAAGCCTAGACTTAACTCGAGCTCTCCCAAGCCCATACCAATTCGCGACTTATGTTTAAATTAATAACATGCAAATTGATTTTATCTAGGAGTCGCCACTAATCTATCTTTGGTGGGTCGATTAGAAACCTAAGTAAAGTAACGGGAGATTCACTTTACTCCTACGAACCAGAGATTTATGAGTTCGGGGACTTGATTACACTAGATTTCTCTAACGCCTTTTCGGTACCTTTCTTTTATTTTGAAAAAAATATTTGGCAAGCAATTTGGATTGATTTTAAATCTATTTCCCCAACATGTGAGGTGATCATACGGGTGCGCAATCCACCAATTTAACACCCAAATAAACAATAAATAAATTGCAAAAAAAACTTACCTTAAAGTAACGAAAGCATCTGCAATATTAAATTAAAATCCACATCAATAACCCTAGATATGGTTTCTAATTAACACGCAATTTTTTTTTCACTTAATTAATAAAAATAATGCAATATGTAATGCAATGTTAACTAAATGACCTAATTCCAATGACATGTAATTTATAATTAAATGGGCCTAGCAAAAATACTAAATGACATGCATCTCAATGAATCTAATCCTAATGATGTGCATATGACATTTTTTTTTTTGTATTTTTCATGAAATTCGAAATTTGGTGAAATGTGAAAATTACCTAACTAGATTAAGATCCTATTTAATTTAAATTAGGAATTATGTTGAGCCATATCCTAATTTAAACTAAAATATTATCTTAACCTAAATAATCCTAAAATGCAATATATCTAAAAAATGCCTAAACTTATAATAAATTTAAAAAAATTATCTAAATTAAACTAAGTGCAATTTAACCCTAATATGCAATGACATGCAAAATATGCCCTAATTCTACATGATAAGTGTATGATGATTTTTTATTTATTGTTTTATTAATTTTCGAAATTTATAATTGACGAATGATTAAACATGCAACTCAATTTAAAATCTAGCAACCTAAATTGATTTTTTGATTTTTTTAAAAATTCATGATAAATAGAATGCTTAACCTAAATATGCAAATAACCCTAAAACATGCAATATTCTAACTCAAACATATTTCAAGATAAATAAAACAATCAAGACAAGATAGACCATTCAAAATCATAAAAGATATCGCACATTATCCAGTTTAAGAGATGATACCTCGCTAGTGAAATCGATAAATTGATCTTAAACCTTAAAGATCAATATATCAATTTTATTCCCGCGTAATTAATTATTCCATCGAAAGCCTTATAGATGGAATAAAAAATTCATGTGCGGTTGCGAATTAGGCAATAAATCCTAACTGGAAGTATGCTTATCATTCAAATGTGCACGTAATATATTGAAAGGCGTGCATTAGGCAATAGAATATCCAAATCAAATTTAGATGGGATAATTACCCAATTCTGCAAATAATGTTACCAAATTTAAACCGAATGGAATCCGCTTGACAAATGACCGGGAAAGGGTTGTGAGCAATGACGCGGGTGGGTCACAGCCAATGATCCTGCAAAAATAGAAACTTTCAACAGATCGGCTTGAAGAAATTATCAACGTTGGCTCGAGCTTGGCATCAACGTCGACGGGCAGCTCGCGGTTTGGGACCGCAAACCGTGGTGGCTTGCCATTCTCAGTGGGTGGCCAGCAATAGGGACTCCGTGTGAGGTGGTCGGCTGTTGGCAGTATACACGGTGGACCGCACTGTCCATAGTCGCCACGCACCCAAATTCTTCGTGATCTCATCGCCAAAAAAAACCGTTCTTTTGCTTGCATGAAACAAAATCACAAAGCCCACAATGTTATAGTAAAATCTGGACAAAACTTAAAAAGAAGCAAATCCACCACTAAGAATTATTCAAACGAGATTATAATCATTCTTTTGACCGTGGACTTCAAGCTCGCAAGCGGTGGCCGCAAAAATACCACGAGATATTCACATTGTTCGGGAGATTTTTGGCCTTGCTGGACCTCGGCGAAAACTTCACACTAAATGGAATCCGCAGGAGTCTTCGTTCACTCTAAACCAAAGTGACGGGGTTTCAAGCATCCCTAAGGTACGCTGGTTTGCGATACAGTAGAAGAGGCAGATCGTGGATCATCGAGGGTGTGATGGCTTCTCGGGCGATTGATGCAAGGAGAAAACACGGTCTCGTTGGAGGAGCAGCGAATAAAACGGTAGCCGAGCACGAGGAAGGCAGCAGCTCCATCAGCATCTCAGTTGGGCGGGACTCGTTAAGGCTTGGTCACGACAGCAGGAGGGCAGCACCAGATCAACATCTTATCGCGGTAGCAGTGAGGTCACGGCAGCAAGTCTGTCGTTACCGTTAGGGGCGAAGCAGAAAGGACGTTGCAGCAATGGCAACTCAGATGGCTCAGGCACAGCACTGCAGCGGCGAGGGACCTTGCGCAACGTGGAGTCTCCTTGGTTCAGCCTAGAGAGGACTCTCTGTTTTCTTTCTCTCGCTCTCGGGCTGCCATTCCTTATTTTTTTCTCAATTGTGGCCGGGTATTCAACGTGTGGCCTCCGAATAGGGAGGTTAGAATGGCAGCGATGCAGGGTTTTCTTGGTGCAAGCAGTGTTGTCTCCGTTGGTCAACGTGAGTGCCTCAATGAATCTTGGAGGTGCTCTCTGCCTCTCACGATTTTCCAACGAGCCAGCCCCGCACCTCACAAATGTTTCTCCTCCATTCTCTCTCTATTCACGTATGTTCATGCTTTTCTCAGGTTTGTGGCCGTGTATTCAATATGTGGCCTCGTTTGCTCCCCACCGTACGTGACTCCTTTTATACACCAAAAATTGTATCTCTGTGGTATATTTCATTGCCAACTCTGCTCGTGGAAAATACTATTAAATATATCATCCCACCATGCACAATATTTTGTGTTTTTTTTCAAATATTTCATTCGAGAATTTCCTTTCCATCAAAAATACATCACTTGGTGTATATTGCCTAAATATATGAAAATCCCAAAGGAATATGTGAAAAATTTTGCACTCGCTGATGGTCCAATAAAATAAACAAAAATGTTCCTAAACTATATGCCATGTGATTTTATTTTTTCAGGGATAAAATTAACCCCTAATTTTTTAATACGATAAATGTCTAAATGGGTCGCCAAAATTTAGGTGTCAACACTTTTGTGATTGTGGATTGAACTTTTGCAATGCTTGAACTCTAATTGTCTTCATTTACAAAACTGTTGAGACTAATGTGTTTTGTGGATGTAGATTCAATTCTATAATAATTCATTCTTATTATAAGCTATCACGTGCTGTTAAAGTATTGTTTTTGCAGGATATAATGTTTAAATCTACAAGAAAGTTTTGTCACCATTAAAGAGGGGGAGATTGTTGAGAAAACTTGTATTAAGTTTTCAAGTTGACAAAACTTTTATGTTTCTATTATGAGGAATATTAGACTTCGGTGGAATTCTTTCAAAGTCTCTAGTTTTATAGACTCAGTTTAAAAGAAAAATATAGTTACTGCAGTTTTAGAATAATACATATTCATCCTCCTCTAGGTGTTTATACTAGTTATTTCAAAATCCATTTTAAAATTTTGGTAAAGGTGTATCAAATAAGAGTTAGTAATGTAAAAGTAAATGGTAATTTTATCTTTAGACAAGTTAGTAAGGCAAATAAAGTTAGTAATTTCGTACAAGAGAGGACAACTTTAACAACAAAATGTGGAAGTTATTAAAATAGCCTGTAATTTGGAACCGATCAAATAAATGTTGGTAGGTGGCTCCCATAAGAGATTAGTTGGTAATTTTATTGAAAACAAAGTTGCTAAGTAACTTCAATAAACTGGGTGTTTTTTTAATAAGAGTTGATACTAAAAAATTAATTAATCATCGCAAAAAGGTTGGTAACTCAGTCAAATTAAAGTTGGTACTTCATATGAAAATTGGTACAAGTATTGAGTTAGTAAGTTATGAGGATGAAACTTGGTAATTCATGAGAACTATTGGTAATATGTAGGCAATCAAAAAATATTGGTAATCAACATAAGCATTGGTGACTTTTGGCCAAGTGTATTCGTATTTTTTTTTCTTTTTTATCTTTGCGTTACTTTTTCTTTCTCTTTTTCCCGATTTCGCTTCTCTTCTTCTTCTTCACCACAAAAGCTAGCTACCGCCGCTGCCACCACCGTGCATCTCTCTCTCTCTCTCTAAATAAAAGAGGTGCCATTAAAGAAAAGAGAAAGAAAGTGTAAGTATGTTTATGTGTGCGCGCGCCAGAGAGGGAGAGACTGGCCGAATAAAAAATTAAAAGAAAAAATTAATTTAAAGGAAAGAAAAAGACCACATCCTTCCAATTTGTGAAACGGACATGAAGGGGGCACGTGATTTCTCTATTACTTAGCTCAATTAGAATTTGGCAGCCACCACCTTCCTTCTTCACATGAAATATTTTTATTTCTCTCAAAACATCGTGTCATGCTCCACCCAATTGATCATAGACAATTGAATTCAACAAAATATTTATCTACGAAGGCTATAAGAAAGCCTATAATGCTTCAACAAAATATTTATCTACGAAGGCTATAAGAAAGCCTATAATGCTTCAACAAAATATTTATCTACGAAGGCTATAAGAAAGCCTATAATGCTTGTTATTTCAAAATTAATTAGGTGGATGGCCATGTGATGTGTCGAGCATACATAAAAGTCTCTCTAGCACACATTGTGCAGTCCTAGCATGTCACGCCCCGAACCCCGGGCATGCGCACATCCTTCAGCGGTCGATTAAAAATGCGACGTCCCAAGACGCATCGCCTACCCTTTCTTTTTATCTTTTAATTAAACGCATGCGGAAGCGAATTAAACATAACACCTAGTCAATCATCAGAAAAAAGGGATAGTAAAACATGCCAGCGATTTTCACAAGCTACGCTTTATACATCTATCAAGTCAACCCTATGAGTTCATATTTACAAGTCTATCAAAAGTGAACTCTTAGGTGACCGACTAGCAAAAAGGGGTCAAGGTTGGGGCTAACATCCAACTGTACAACTCCTACCCCTTTTATAACTTCTTCCCTAATATCCAAACTCGGTTCCAAGCAAGATGTCAGGTAAGTCACCAGGTGAACACGGCTCCCCAGGCCCTACCGGCTCGGTATCTGGATTTACTACGACATCTTCTGGGATGTCTATTTCCATGGGTCATTGTCTTGTGCAACCCCACTTCCTACACGCGGCCCATCAAAACTGTGAGGGGACCCTCCCGATCATTGTTCGAACTCGTAAAATACCAAGCCTAGAAACGGTGGGGCACGTCATAGCCTAAACCCTTGTCGACCCACACCATAGTCACAACCAACTCACAGTACTAGTTGGTCACGGGGATAGGGTAGAAGGTATTAACTTCCTCCATATCCCACGGAACCCCAAATCGTACTGGACGCATCACCACACTAAGGACCTGAAAAAGGTTAACCACGACGAGGTGAGATAAATCTCAGCGAGTCAACAACCTAAACCCTGATTATGACGGAAATTCACCTCGAAGGCAGTCCTGTACATGCACCATACAAAACTCACCTCGCCTCAGTAAGTCCCTGCATATTAGCTCATCACATATGTTATTATCAATGTAACAAGCGCAATCAATAACCAAAACACATCATTCTCACTCTCCAAACATTCACACGGATCCCGATTATAAGATAAAATTATTATGACACGTCCCATACCATGCTACACAATTTTGTAGGGAAGAAACTTCCCTTTCAACTCAGCGGGCAAGCTGTGAAGAATATTTGGGGCCCGAAGCTTGTAGAAGTGTTGGTTGATGATCAAGGCTTCTTCTTTTTTCATGTCCCAGATCCCTTGTTCCGTAGGAAGATCTTGAAAGAGGGGCCCCTAATGGTGGCAAGGGTTCCCCTTATTTTACAACAATGGAAGCCTGTTTTAGAGCTTATGAAAGACATGCAATCTTCTATTCGATGTGGATAAGGCTAAAGAATCTTCCTTTTAACCTACGATCGGTGCCGGCCATAAGTGCCATCACTAGCACCATTGGCAAACCTCTATATGTGGATCAACGCATGAAGAAAATGATGATGATCTCGTTTGCTAGGGTGTGCGTAGAAATGCAAGCAAATCAACCAAGGTGTTCATCAATTGAAGTGGTTGTGAATGGAGTATCTTGGTCCATAGCTATTAAATACAAATGGAAGCCCATTGAGTGCCTTAGGTGTGGTGTTTTTGTCCACAAGTGTGAGGTTTCCCCAGCCCCCACCACCCCAAAGATGACAACACAGCAAGATACACCTCCCTTGCCCCTTTGGTCCCTGTCTAGTACCCTATCCCGGCGTTGGATTTGTTGGAAGGCCCTGCAGAATCGGAGAAAGCTTGGAAGCAAGTTATGGGGAAGAAAAAGAAGCCTCCGCCTCCTTTGGAAGGATGTTCGACCATCTAGGTTAGCTCATGTGATTAGGGGTGCGCTCTGAAGTTGAAGGCTAGTATAGTAGAGAAAGGGCTGCCCTTTACCTCGACCCATAAGGCTAAGAGAGATCTCAAAATTCTCTCGCAACAGGATGAAGCTACACCCATCGCTACGGATGATGCCTCCTATCCAACGGAGCCTCTTCATCCTGAGTTACCTTGTCTTAGCAAGGACGTGGAGGGCTCAGATCACCTGATTAGTAGCTCAAATGATGACCTACTATCCCCGTGGCCTTCACCGAAGGCTTTAGTTGTTAGTAGAAGGGTGGAGACTATGCAAGACAAGCTGTTGACTTTGGCTTCGAACCTGCCCCCTTCTTCGGCTCATGCTGCTCCACCGCCCACTTGGCGTAGCTCCTCCAAGAGGAGGTAACCCCCCATCTTCTTATACATATATATATATGTACATAGTATGCTAGAACATTAGGGACCTTTTGGCCCCATTAAACAAGCTGAGGCTCGAAAGCTGGTTTTGTCGAATCATTTGGTTTTGGTTGGCTTAGTGGAGACAAAGGTCCAGCAGAATCTTTTCAGTTCTATTTTTGGCAATCCGTTGGGGGGATTGGTGTTGGTTGGCAAACTATGAGTACTCCCGAAGGGGAAGGATTTGGGTTGGTTAGGATCCTTTAAGTGTTTCTTTAGAAGCTTTCTCTATGACGGACCAGGCGGTTCATGAGAATCTTAAGTGTTTGGCTTTAGGGGCTATTTGTTACGTCTCAATAATCTATGCTAAGCACACCTTCACTTTTTGAAGACCTCTTTTGGAGGACCTTATACTTAGGAGTACTACTTTACAGAATATGCCTTGGCTGGTTATAGGGAACTTTAATGCTTTGAAGGACCCCTCGGACAGGTTAGGTGGATCTAATAATTGGACACTGTGCTTTGACAAGTTTGGCCAATGCTTAGATCACTTTGAGCTAGACGACCTTAGGTATGTGGGCTTTCGATACACCTAGTATACTTCTTCTAGAACTTCTCGAAAGGCAAGGAAGATAGATGGGGTCTTGGTGAATTCCTATTGGAGCAAAGTTTTTTCCTTCTCGGAGGCATCTTTCCTAGCACCTGGGATCTTTGACCACTCGCCTATGGTGGTCAAGGTGGTGAACTCGGTGCTTTGGAGGAAGCCTTTTGGCTTTTCTAATTTTTGGATGGAGCATTCGAACTTTGAGGCAATCGTTAATCAAATTTGGGAGGATCCAAGGGAAGGAGTGTGGCACCCCTCGAACGACCCCCAATCCGTTTAGGTCGTCACGGCTCGCTTACCTCTCTCTTACATGACGTGAAGGTCTATATATATCCTGGGATTTATATCATTCAAATCGGTCCCTGCACAGTTATAAATGTATAGCGGAAGCGAAAATAATATATCCCTATCCCAACATTTTTGAAATGATGCACACCCACTAGACGGTTTTATAAGATAACGTCAAGCGCTTTTATTTACATAGACTTGATAGACATCATAGGTCGGTACACCAAAATTTGCAGTGGTTTTCTATACCCGGCTACATACATAGAAGATAACCTGACCTTCCCTTGGCTTTTATTTTCATCCAGCCCTACACAAAAGTCTATCAAACAGTGCTGGCGGTCCAAAAAGTTTCATCTGCTACCCATCACACGCGATCACACCCAGCCTAATCCATCGGCTGGCGGCGGCGGCAACATCTCTAGCATGATCCCATCACAACAAATGTGCACCAACAAGAACTCCTGAACCACGGGGCCATTAGGTAAACCAACCTCATACATGACTAGAACCCATACTTGAATGAAAACCAACCCTCGAATCCCTACATAAGTGTGCTCTGAATAGGAAGACTCAATGTCGACTAGGATGCCATAAAAAGTACCGCGAGCGACAGGCAACAGAGGCATCTTCTAATTTGAAATGTTAGTCCCCAGACGGGGTGAGTACAGCCACTCAGCAGTAAAATATTCATCAAACTATATCAAGCATTACCATCAATATCCAGATTCATGCGAGATAGATAAGAACAAGTAGTTAAAGAATAACCATGCATCAAATTATGAAATTCTTCAATGCAATGGCAATTGCAGTCTTAATAGATCAAATACAGCATGTTTAGTGACACAAGTCTCGATCATAGGGCCAAACCATAATGACATGTCCCATTCCATGCAATACAAGTTAGTCATATAACCAGGCCACACACGCATGTGTAGTAAAATCATCCATTTTATCATTCAAAAGGTTTTCATCACCCGGAGGACAAATGTTTGCGTCTGTCCGGCATTCGCATCCCTCTAGCATCATGAAGGCCTCCGGCATTCAGCCACTTAGGGCCACCGGGCAATTGGAGCATATCACGCCTCGGGCATCTCGTACTCCACCTGGCATCACGAGGAAAAATCCTCCGAGGCTCGCCATGAAAATGGTTACCCCGGCCCTCCAAATTTATGTACCGACTAGCATACAATTGGGCATCCCGAAGCTCCCGAGGAAAGACCTCTCGCATTTAGCCACTTAGGGCCATCGGGCATCCACAAGGCATCGACTCATTCGATCATTTGGGCATCCCGACTCACGGGGCATTGTTGACTCGACAGCCCTACAGCAACAATTAACATCTTAATTTCCAAAAACACCTTTTAATGCAATAATAAGATGTCTCAAGAATCCTTCATCAAATATTAATATTGGATAATATGCCAATGCCAGTATCATCATGTCACATAACAATTAAAGATATATTCATCTTTGGGACAATTTGTGAAATTTTGAAACAAAACAGCTTAATCATTAAAATGCACAATTTTCATATGTTATAGGTAAGAACAAAAGGAAGAAATTTTGTGAAGGACACTAAGTCAAATTCGCTATGTATAATGAGTAATAGATTGCTATTTCCTTTAAAGATTCTGCCGTAACTTTCAGATTCAATACCTAGAGAAGAAAATTCGTTTCACCAACTAAATCTGGTCCGTTTGTCCTCAAATTTTGATATGTTATTCTTAAGGATGTGTCCTACAAATTTAATTAAGGGTTTGAAGTCAAATCCTATCTATAAAATTACAGAAAATTCACGGAATCATCAAAGGTCGAGCTATCCTCTAAAAAATAGAGTACCGGTTTCAATAGATTCACTCCTATCTTCATGTTTTCACATTCTTATGGCTATAGCTAGATGTTAAACTCCATCTAATGGGTGTAATATTTAAATGAAATGGTTTCTTTCCTTGTTTTCATCATTATAAATCAAAATGATACCATTAAAAGGACTTTCCATCTAACTTTCTCCAAAACAAAACCGGCACCTACAATTTTCCTCATTCCTAATTCAATCAAGTCATTTGTTTCTCCACAGATCTATCTTTCAACCCTTTAAGTCTCTTCCACAGCATCTAAGAACACTTTCATCAAGTTCTTATCAATAGAAAACCTCCCACAGCTCACCTCAGGGCATACCTTCATCCCTAAACTCACACATCTCAACTTATACCACCTCCTTTCCCTCGGCAGCCCTTTCCTCACCTTGCTCGATCCACACAGCCATCTCACACTCAAATTTTCAAACATACAAGGCCCTAATACAACATGAAATTGCTGGTGGTTTCTATCTATTACTCATTTAGTTCAATCCCATACAAAACAGCAACATCACATTCAATCCTCCACATTTCAGCATTCGATCTTCATCTCTATCACCCAACAACTCAACATGTAGCTTCCTATTTTGTATTTTCTCAAATCTACCAGCATTTTCACCAGAAAATGTTAGCATGTAAAGACATAGGTTGATGAACTTCCACTTGCCTCAACTCCTAGCTTGCTTGGCAACCAAAAATAGAGGCTTGGGACTTCGAACGCAGCACAATCGGCGACGGGGATTGGCGGTGTTGACGACAGCAGCTTAGACACGGCGGAAGGTGATCCTCCTCTTCCTCCCTCGTGGCTCACACTTGCGCACCCGCTCTCTCACTCGAACTGTCTTTCTCTCTCTCACTTGCTCACCCGCTCGAACGCTCTTGGTTTCTCTCTCTCACTTGCTTCATCCGAATGCTTTTGGCTTTCTTTGGTTAATTGATTTGTTAATTTTTTTGCATGCAGGTGACAAGTGGCTCCAAGAAGAAGACAAGTGGCTTTAAGAGAAGAACAAGTGGAGAGGGTGGCATGGCCTCCTCCATCCGGTTCCTACCCCCCTTCTTTGGTCGATGGCCTTGTGGGCCTCTTGGGCTTGCTTGGGCCCAAAAAAATTGAGGCCAAAATGTCCAATTTAAATGGCCCTTGGTAAAATAATAATAAGCCCATAATTTCCACACAATTATTATGCATTTTGGTTTCCATAGAAATCAATTAATATTCCCATAATCAATTTGCTTTATGTACAACTACATGATTGAAACCCTTGCGTGGAGAAAGAAATCGACAAGGCTGCACTGGGTTGCGACAATATACATAGGTGGTTTGGTCCAAGAGATAAAATAATGCAGCCATTGGTGCAATTGTCCACGTGGCCATTCAAAGAAGAATTTCCTTTTCTTCAAAAGTAAATATTTCGGGTCGTCGAGATTCTCGGATGCCACAAGGAGTGCCCATGTATAGGCTTGTCTGTAAGCTTAAGTCTCTTAAAGGTCAACTTAAGCAGTTAAATAAAGAGTCATTCTCCAATATCTTGGCCAAGACTTCATAAGCATGAGAAGCATTAAAGATGACATAGGTTGGACTTCTGCAAGACCCTACCAATGTTGAGGTTGCGGACTTGGAAAAGAAATAGCACCGCACCTTCTTCAACCTTCGCTCCAAGGAGGAGTCCTTTTTTAGATAGAAAACTAGAATTATATGGCTCAAGGAGGAGGACCGCAATACAAAGTTCTTCAACCACTATGTCAAGAAAAGATAGATGAGAAACAGAATCCTCTCTGTAATGGATACCATGGGCAACCAAATCACTGAGCCTCAGATGGTCCAACAGCATTTCGTTGATTATTTCCAGGACCTCCTCACGCCTCAGGTGGTGTAGGGACCACCTTCAGTTTGGGAGATTCGGGAGGTCATCCGCTCTCCATGAAATGATGACTAGATCACCTCTCTTGCATGGCCTGTCTTTGATCTAGAGATTCGGGACACTCTCTTTTCTTTAGCTCGAGGTAAGGCCCTGGGACAAGATGGTTTCACGGTTGAATTCTATAAGGAGAACTGGGAGGTAGTTAGAGAGCTAGTCACGGCGGCTATGAGGGACTTCTTCACCATGAGGAGGCTCTTAAGGGAGATCAACAACACCATTTTGGTTTTGATGCCGAAGGTTCCTAATGCAACCACTGTCGATGACTTTAGGCCTATTGCCTGTTACAATACCATTTACAAACTTATCACCAAAGTTTTAGTGAATCGGGTTGCCACAGTGCTAAAAGATCTAGTGAGCCCTTCTCAAACTGCGTTCATTAAGGGGAGGCGGATTAGGGACAATATCCTCTTGGCTCAAGAACTCTTTTCTAGCTTCCACCTGGAGCCTTATTCACTTAAGTGTGCAATTAAGGTGGACTTCAGGAAGGCCTATGACACAGTTGATTGGCACTTTCTTAAGAGTGTTCTCCTTGCTTTTCGGTTTCCTAATCGCCTAGTGTAGCTCATTATGACCTATGTGTAGATGCCTAGGTTTTCCATTGTGTTGAATGGGGAGTTACATGGTTTCTTTCCTAGTGGGTGTGGCCTTCGGCAGGGGGATCCCATGTCTCCCTATTTATTTACTTTGATTATAGAGGTGCTCTCTGGAATCCTTGTCAAGTGCTCCTTGCAGGCGGACTTTAGGTTCTTTTGGAGATGCAGGGCCACTAATCTCTCACATTTGTTCTTTGCGGATGACGTGTTTCTCTTTCGTGAAGCCGACTTGTCTTCTGTGACACTCCTCAAAGAAGGCCTCCAAACGTTCTTAGCTTGGAGTGGATTGGAACCGATTTCAAGGAAAAGTGAGATGTTTTTGTCAGGGGGCTCGCTAGCTTTAAAAAGTAAATCATGCTTCAACTAGGCTTTGTAGAAGGGAACCTACTGGTCCGTTATCTTGGAGTTCCAATCATTACGTCAAGGCTAGGGAAGGCGGATTGTGTTGCTTTCGTTAGTCGCATTACATCAAGGGTTCAATCTTGGACTCATCGGTTTTTATCTTTTGCCAGCCATCTTCAGTTGATCTAGTCAATGCTTCATGCTATCTAGGCATACTGGGTGAGTGTTTTCATTCTTCCTATGGCTATATTGGACCAAATTAAGCATATCCTCAGACAATTCCTTTGGAAAGGCCCGGAGTTGGGTAGAGGGGGTGCTAAGGTAGCTCGGGATGAGGTTTGCCTCCCAAAAGAGGAGGGAGGTCTTGGTCTTTGAAAGACTCCAAGATTGTAACAAGGATGCTATGTTGAAGCATATCTGGATCTTGTTTTTAGATAAGGAGTTGTTATGGTGCAAGTGGATCCACTCAACCTTCTTAAATAGGAGCAACTTCTTGGTCGTGAAGAAGCCAACTCGCTATTCTTGGGCTTGGAAGAAGATCTTACAACTCAGGACGAAAATCCGACATAGCTTCTATTGGAGAATCAGGGATGGCCTCTCAGTGTCACTTTGGTTTGACAATCGGCACCATAGGGGCCCGTTGAACTTATTCTTCTCGGATTCGATCATCTACAGTTTTGGTCTCTCTAGGCAGGCTTCAATGGCAAACCTCTTTTTGAATGATGGTCAGGCTATCAAGTCAGTGTTGGAGTTGTGAGAGTACCCCCTCCCCTCCCTATCTCTGAACCAAGATTATTTTTGTTGGAGGGCGAACTCAATAGGCCAATTTATGGTTGTGACTGCTTGGGAGGCCTTTAGGCGGAAGAAGCCCCGGGTCTTTTGGGCTGCGCATGATAAACTTTCTGAAACAGAAATTGATTTATGGCCAGAAATCAATTTCTCAATTTCTATTCCCCAGCCAAGTTTCTGAGCAAAGAAACCTGTTTGATAACGACTCAAAATTTCTATTTCTGAAACAAAAATCCGTTTGATAACAGATAAAAAATTTATATTTCTATGAATCATGTTGTCCCCATCCTTTTACCTCACTCTTCTTGGTGCTTATGATGGTAATTTAATTTGATAAAAGTTGATAAATCACTTTAATTTATATTGGTAATTCGATAGAGTAGTTAGGAACTTCAAAACATTAGCAATTTATGTAAATAAAAGCTAGTAATTAGTATAAAAAATGCTTATATGCAAACTATAAAAGATTTGGTATTTTCAAATGCTAAATGCAAATAGTGAATGTATTTATTCTCCTCATTCAAGATTCGGGTTTAAGTCACTACACTTTTTTGCATTCTTTTGAGACCACAAAGTGATTTTACGTTAGGTACTAGTTGACATGGAGGGAGGCGCAATTTGCGAGCGATTCGAAATTAATAAAATGAAAGTTGTGCTAGAAATAGAAATTGATTTAATAACAACATAGGAAATCCTCAAATACAAAATAATAGTTGAAATAATACTAATACATTACAAAAGTCGAAAATACAATTTCATGGAATTTCCGGCATATTATTATCCCTTGCCATTTTATTGGCAATGGTTTTCCTAAGCATATTTATTTGGTTTCCCTCTTCGGTCAACTGAATGTTTGCAAGCTCATCCTGCGTAGGTTCAGCCACGTACATCGGATCTCCATATAGGGAAAAGTTTTTATCCATCTTGTCTTAATCGCGGATGTAATTATGGATGGTACAACATACAATTACGATATGTGCTTGCTTTCAAAGTGCAAATGAGGGCATGTGCCTCAAAATGAAAAAGCGATTCTTCAATACCCAAAATGATTTTTCAATGACATTCCTTAAAGAAGAATGCCTATAGCAATAATATCATCATAATTGCAACTTAAAAACATAAATAAACAAAGTCTCAAATACATAAGTCATGAAATGAAATACATAAGTCATGCATGTTTCTTAAACAAAGTCTCAATTTTTTTATTTATTTCTATTTTAGAAACAGAGAAGCTACAATTTCTAGCTTCTGATTTCTCCCCCAAAACAATTTCTGAAATAGAAATCTGCTTCAGAAATAGAGAAATCAATTTGCGTTACCAAACGGATTTCTGTTCCAAACCTGTTCCGGGGATCAGAGAAACAGAGAAATCAAGAAACAGAAATTTTATCATGTGCAACCTTGGCATCCTTTCGTCTGGAGTAATACCATCATGCCTCGTTACCAATTCCACCTTTGGCTCATTGCTAAGCGAAGGCTTCCCACCTAACCTTACCTCCTATCTTATGGTAGGACAGATATTGACTCCAGCTCTTTTTGCAATGAATTGCCTGACTCTATCGATCATTTGTTTTTTGGATGTCATATTACGGCTGGTATTGCATTCTTTTCGGTGGTCAGATGCAACCTCCCATGGTGAAACAAGTCTTGGGGTGAGAGTCCCCATTGGGCCGTAACCTTGCTCTTGAGGAAGGATTTTCATAAATGCATTGCCCATTTTTTTTTTCAGTGCACTTTGCCATATTATTTGGAAGAACATGAACAATATACTCTTCAAAGAGGAGCCACTAACTGTCCCGGCCATGAAGAAGCATCTTCTAAAACTTATCAAAGAAAAGACTCTTACCTTTAGAAATGTGGAGGACTCTACTAGGAATAGGAGCCAACATAAAGCAACCAATACCATAACATCACACATAAGTTCTCAGCATGCCAAAAGTGAACCACATCACAAAATATACATTTTCTAGCAAGCAAGACACCAAGAATAACTACAAGACTACAATCGGCTCTAACTGGCAAAAACCGAGTCTACTCGCGCGTCTCTAGCATTTATTCTAGAAACCTAACCAAATGAGTTCAGGAAATCCTCAAATTTAAATTTGTTATAAAGGATAATTAAATATTTATAGAATAAGAGCAGTAAATCACCCAAACCATTACCAAAACTGTGTCCGTGTCCGAAGTTACGTTTTCGAAAATCAATTTGGTTCAAGGTCCAAAAATTGTCTGTTTGCTCTAAAAATTGACTATGTTAAACTACGAGATGTATTGAAATTTTTTTGTGAAGGAACTCTTTCGAAAATCGAACCCTAAGAGTTGATAAAAATCCTTTAAACACCAAAAGGTCACGGGTAACAGCACACATCGAGATTCTACTTTGCATGCAACGAAGCTAAAACCTTATTCTTTTAAATCTATAAAATCTTGAGTAAAATATATGTCATAGCTGAAGATGTTTCGAACATTTTTCAAGAAGGAAGTAACAACAAAATTGTGGCACATTTTAACCCCAAAAAATAGTAAACAATAAGTGTCCAGTAAACAGATATGAAATTAAGCTAACCTAACTCAATTAATCTAACCACGATTAAATAACCTAACCATGGTTAACTAACATAACCATGGTTAATTAACACTAATCCATCTTAGCACTAATCTAACCATGCTTAGCACTAAACTAAATACCCCTTAAGTGCAATTAACAGCCTAATCAAGGATTAGGGAATTAACTCATCGAAATTCGATAGTGGCAAGCTCATGGCAACGGCAACACGACAGAGGCTGTGGCTACCCCCACAAGCCTTCAGCCAAGGGGATGGTCGGTGGTCGCTAGTGGTGCTGGAGTTGCAGTGTGTGGAAATGGGACGGGTGGCTGTTCGGTGGCCGTTAGATGTGGAGCGTCGGTATTGGTGGGGCTGAGGGCACTAGCGGTGCTAGTGTTGTGGACTATGATGGCATTTTGGGGTGGTACAACAGCAAAAAAGTGAAGGAGTTGAGGCTGATGTGAAACTGGATGAGCTGGCGGGCTGGAATGGTGAGTGGGCTGAAGATGGCATGAAGATGGGATGAGCGAATGGGAGCGAAGATGGAGATGGATGGTGGGTGGGAATGATGAAAGTGGGATGATGGGCAATGAAATGGATGCTGGGTGTGGAGTTGTGTTGGCGTTGGGGTGAGGCGGTGATGGCAGAAGGAAGAAATGAAGCACGTGAGGGGGAAAGTTGAGTGGAAGAATGGAAATATAGAAGATGGTTGATCAGGTGCTGTAGAGAGGGGGGTCTTCACACGTGAAACAAAGAGAGAGATGGGAGAGAGAGGGAGAGAGAGAAAGAAAGAGTAAGCAAGGTCAAGGGGCAACCGATCACAAACCTAAGCAAATATATAATCCATCATCACCGAGCCACAAAAGTCTTGTGCTCAACCAATGCCCATTTTTCCTCTAATTCCTCACAAACAAGGCCATATAGGGTAGAAAAAACCAAATTGGTCTACCAATCCGAATTTCCTTTTTATTTTCATTTTGTACGAAAATCGTTTTTCCGCAAAATTTTCAAGCTCGACGAAAATTCGTCGAAAGATGAGATGACATCCTATAAAAGAATCTTGACACGCTCAAACGTCCGATTCCCGAAACCGAATTCAATTTCATGGTTAAAATCAACCGAATGCGATTTTAGTACGACTTAACCTATCATATAGCTTTTAAGGATTTTAGCGCATTTGACCTGTGGTCGATAATTTTCAATTCATGTTTGTGCATCTCCAAAACGTAGACGACTCTCAGTTGTCTTAAAAATCGTGAGGTTTCAATTATGTGTCTTGAGTATAAAATTGATAGAAAATCGGGTTATTTTCATTTGACACAATTATCACAATCGTGCGAAATCACCCGTAATTCGACTATGCATTTCCATCGAATCGACTTACATCCATTTGCTAATCGATTATAACGATGTCGTATTGACCCTTGCTGATTATTATGGTCGAGTGGTAGATTTCCAACCGAATTCTCTAGTCTGCCGCGTTGATATCTTTTAATGGTCTGACCTAATAGATTAGTTAACTCGTGAGTGATCAGTTTCGAGTAAATTAACCATAAGCGCGTCGACGAAACAACAATTTCATATATTCGAGATGGGGCTAAATTCCAGGATATCACAACTCTTCCCCTCTTATAAAAATTTCATTCTTCGAAATTTAAACCATTACAATCCTTCCACAAAAAAGGTGGGGGTATTGATGTCTTGTTGATTCTTTGCTTTCCAACGTGGCTCCCTCCATTCCGTGGTGTTGCTAGACCACTTTAACCAAGTGAATTGTCTTGTTGCGTAGCACTTGCTCTTTTCGATCCATTATCCGAACTGGTTTCTCCTTGTACAACACTCTCTCGTCCATGTCTATTTCCTCGAAATTTAGCATGTGGATTGGATCGGGTTCCTACTTCCTTAATATTGACATGTAGAAGACGTCATGCACTTGAGCAAGTTTTGGTGGCAACGCAAGACGATACGCCAAAGTCCCAATTTGCTCTAAAATTTCAAAGAGACCGACAAATCTCAGACTTAACTTCCCTTTCCTGCCAAAGAGCGAAGTACCCCTCATCAGTGACACTTTGAGGAATACGTGTTCACCTACTAGGAACCCACGTGGTCTATGCCACTTAACTACATAACTTTTCTAACGAGTTTGAGTGGTCCCGAGTCTTTCTCGAATGACTTTGATAGCATCGACTAACTGCTAAACCAACTCAGGGCTCGCAATCTTATGTTCTCCAACTTCATCCCAACAAATAGGAGTCTTGCAAGCTTTGCCATACAACACTTCAAACGGTGCTATCTAGATGCTCTGTAGATAACTGTTGATGTAGGCAAAATCAACTAAATGAAGTTGTTCCTCCCAACTTCCTTTGAAGTCCAATATGCAAGCTCATAGCATGTCCTCGAGGGTTTGAATCGTCCTCTCAGACTAGCCATCCGTTTGCGGATTATAGGCCATGCTATATTGTAGCTTCGTTCCCAAGGCAGTTTGTAAACTTTTCCAAAAAGCTGTCGCAAACTTCGAGTCTCCATCTGACATGATCGTTACCGGCACTAAATGGAAACAAACTATCTTTCACACATACAATTCAATATACCTGTCTAATGCAAGGTCCTTTTCATATGGCAATGTCCTCCATTTTTAGCTCCTCAATTGACGTATCCCCGATGGTTACCAAATGACCTTGGCAACCCACCTCTAATGAACGAATCGTCTCAAGCGACGAGATTAAGGTAATCGAGGGTCCTCCTTGACTTCCAATAAACTCGAAACTTTTACCCGCTAACGGGTTAAACTGAATCGGTTTACAATAACAGTCTACAGTAGCTCGTTGCTTGGTGAGCCAATCCATACCAAGGATCACATCAAAATCAAACATGGCCAGCACAATCAAATCTATCATTTCCTCTCGCTCACCAATTACTAACTTGCAACCAAGACACCGTATCATAGACAACACTTTATCCTTTAACGAGATGTATATACTAATAACCGTTCCCAATGGTTCTGGACTCAATCCTACTAACTTAACAAATTGCTCAACAATAACTAAATGCATAGCTCTAGGATCAAATTAAGCATAAGCAACATGGTCGTTCAGTGAGACCATACATATCACCACGTCCTATGAGTCCTCTACCTCCCTTCGGGTGACAGCATACACCCTTCCCTGCATCAGAGGCCTATTTAGAATACTTTGCTATGCGTTATGTGACGCACTCCCTCCTGATCATCCTATTGGTGGCGGTGGCACCTGTGCTCCCCTAGGCCTATGCGGACAATCTTTCACCTGGTGGCTGTGTTGACCACATCCATAACACGCTCCTGTTATACCAGGACATGGGGTTGGTCCATGATTCCTTCTATAAAATCAGCACACGTCATTCGGGGTTGGGTGCAACTTTCTGATCCCACTATTTCGGTTGGGAGGGATGGAATACTTTCCTCCAGTCATCAGCCTTTTCCCAAACCAATTGTTATCTCTGTTGAGCACGAACAGTGACCTAAATGTGACGGGTCACTTGTTCAAGTTCCTCTCTATCAACTGGGCCCTCTCGTATGGCTCATTGTAGTCCTTGAGATTCAGCAGCCCTATTGGGTCCTTGAACTCTAGTCTTAGGCCGTCTCTCAACCTCCTCACTCTATCCACCGGGTCCTCAATCAGCCTCGGTGTATACTTGGATTACTCTACAAACTTTGGTTTGTACTGATCCACATACATCAGGCTCTACCGAAGACGTTAGAACTCGGTCATTTTATGCTCTTTGGCATAATCTGAAAAGTACTTTCCATAAAAGACCTCAACAAAGGCATTCCACTTCGGAACCGTACCTTCGGGAAACACTCTCCCTTTGGTAGCTTCCCACCAAGTGCTTGTGTTACCCTACAATTGGTAGACAGCTAGGACTAGCTTGTCTTCCTCAAAGCACCTCAGCAATGTGAAAACTTTCTTTAGTTCTCGGATCCGAAGGGTTGCAGCCTCAGGATCGCCCGCTCCAATGAATCTTGGCAGTTTCGGCTTTAGGAACTACTCCACTATTTTATGCATGAGCCATCCACCATTCCCATTTCCTGGTGGGACTTCAACAAGTGCAGCAGCAACCGGGGTAACGGCATTAGAGGCGACAACGGTAGCAGTAGAGACGGCGGTAGCAGCAGCAGCTTGGTTTTGAGCCTGCTGACCCATCATATTCCCTAGGGTCTCCAATGCCTAAACAATCCCATCTATGCTAGGATCACTTGGTGCTCCTACCCCAGTACTAGCCTGCAATGGTACTCTTTCCCTCGCACTAGCTTGAGTCGATGCTCTACCTCGGGTACCGACCAAGTCAGCATCCTTCCCCGAGTAACAGCTGAAACTGTCCTCTTCCGAGGAGTCCTCTATTCAAGATCGCTTATATTGCAGAATATTTACAGAACCTACTTTCCAATTCTAACACGGAAATAGAAATTTGAGTAATTCGCATGAAACAATCAATCAATCACAAGCATTAGAGTAAGGAAAATGTCTTTCTTAGCTAACTACTCCATCACCCATCTGATGTGAATCGTTGCGGAAGGATCGTTCTACGAAAGCCCAGATGGTGCGAATTGCAAACCTCGACCTCCAATCAAACTTGTGATTGGCAATCTCAGTTTGCAATTCACACCATCTAGGCCTTTGTAGAACGATCCTTTGTTGGAGAAATCTTTCCAGAATATTTTGAAGCTAACAAAACGTTTCTATCAGTCTAGTTTGGATATTCGCAGACCTTCTGTTTAGAGTCTGAAGACTTTCTGATCACCAGACTCAAGACTCAAGACTCAAGACTCAAGACTATTCTCATTGACAATCTTTCTAATCCAGTGACGAAGGCGATCCGGAGCCGAAGTACTTGGTTGAGGATTTAGTCCTATCCTCTGGAGAAGATCTCTTGGCTGGATAAATATAACAGATTCTTTTATTCGTAATCAAGATCGTTTGAAGATCTGATGGTCGACGAAATATTCTTGGAAGGTTCTATTCTTGGAAACCAAGATCCTGATTGTATGGGCGAACAAGATTGATGGGCTATCGTCAGGTTCCTTTAATAGCTCGAATGATCTTCTTGATTGATTCCGTCCAACGGGTAGATTGGAGGAATTCCTTTGGTAAGTGCCAACGGGTATGATGGCATAAAGGAGTATAAAAGGAAGACGTTCTTGTTACTTTAGTGAATGATCGATAGAGAAATTCCAGAGTCTGAAGCACCTTGATTATTAGTCGATACATTTTGAGCGAAATTGTACTCACAGAGAGTGTCTATTCTTAGTGATACCTTGAGCGAGTGTGGTAGACCATCTACATCGAGAAATCAATGAAGAACATCGCTGTAACATCTCTTTGTTCATAGTGGAATCCAGCCAATAGGCTGTCAGTGCAGAAGAGTGGACGTAGGCTTGAAATAAGCCGAACCATTATAAACCGCGTGTTCAATTTTCTCTTTCCTTGACTCAGTCTTACGTTGATTGTTATTTGTCGCAAATCCTTCATCTGTCTAGTATTGTGCAATTATCAAGAAAAATCGTTTATATACCTATTCCCCCCCTCTAGGTACTCGTACTAGCTATATCAATTGGTATCAGAGCATTTGGTTCTCACTATATTTGAAGTGTTTTACTTCAGAGTAAAAGATCCATGGCTAGTATGCTAGCGCCAGGGCTGGTGGAAGGGAAAAGCAATACCAGACCACCATACTTTGATGGAAAGGATTACAACATTTGGAAGAACAAGATGAAAGCCTTTCTACGATCAAAGGATCCTCTGGAATGGGATGTGGTAGAAAAAGGAATTAGTCCTACAGCTGCATCAGTCTCTGAAAGAGGGAAAGAAACTGTTGAGACCAGCGGAATGACTCAGGAAGAGATAATGAAGAGACAAGCACTCGATGCAAAAGCAATTTACTCTTTATATTGTGCTTTGTCACCAACTGAATATAACCGAATATCTTCTTGTGTTACAGCAAAAGAAATTTGGGATAGATTGCATATCACCTATGAAGGAACAGATCGAGTGAAGGAGACCAAAATTAATATTCTCCTCGGTCAATATGAAGCCTTCAAAATGAAACCAAGAGAATCTATAACTGACATGTTTAGCCGTTTTACAGATATTGTCAATGGTCTTGAGAATCAAGGACAAAAAATTTCTGATCTTATGAAGGTAAACAAGCTACTGTGTGGACTCTCCAAGGATTGGAATCACATAAAGACTTCAATAAGAGAGACGCAGAGAATTATGCCACTATCTGTCGACGAGCTGATTGGAACTCTTCAGTCTTATGAAGTGGAACGAATTAATGAAGACGAAGATCCAAAAGGTAAGAAATCTATTGCATTAAAATCAAATGATGATTCTGATGTTACAGATTCTGAAGATGATATGGACGATGAGGAGCTTGCTCTCATGATAAGAAAATTCAGAAAGCTGAATAGAAAAGGAAGAAGGTTCAACTCAAGGAAACAAAGTTTTCAAAGACAGCAGATCAAGTCTGTTAATGATGAGGAACCAAACAAAGATATAGTTTGCTTTGGATGTAAGAAAAGAGGACACATCAAACCCAACTGTCCTCTTTTAAAGAAAAAGAAAGGAAAAGCTGAAAAGTCTAGAAAGGCTCTCAAAGCTAAATCCTGGAGTGATACAGAGTGTGAAGAAAGTGAGGATGAATATGCCAACTTATGTCTGATGGCACAATCAGACTCAGACTCAAACTCTGAATCAGACTCATACAATGAATTTGAGGTAAGTGATTTTAAAATTCCTGCCAAAGTTTCTAAATATATAGATGAACTGTGTTTTAGTCTTAAGACTTCTCTCAAAAGGATTTCCGGACTTAAAAAGGAAAACTCTGCTCTAAAACAACAGGAAAATGTTTTAAAAGAAAAAGTTGAATGTTTAGACAAGAATGTTTTCACTCTTAAAGAAAATGAAGATAGTCTCTTAAAAGAAAATGCTTTTTTAAAAACTGACTTATCAAATATTTCAAAGAAATTTTCAATAGGGTCCGAAAAACTTGACAAAATTCTTTCAAGTGCAAAGACCATACTTCAATAAGTCTGGTCTAGGTATGACAAGAGAAAACTATTCCCTTAATTGATTTTCCTAAAGTAAAAGAAAGAATCAAGCAAAGACCTCGAGAGAGGCTTACAAAAATCATTTCAAGAAGGTTTTTGTAAAGTCTCGTAGGTCGAAATGCCCTCGAGTGTTCAAAGTGCAACAAATCCGGATCACTTTGAAAAAGAGTGTCCTATGGTTTGGAAACCTGTTAAGAAAGTATGGGCTAATACTGTTTATTTTACTAACACCAAAGGACCCAAGAAAATTTGGGTACCAAAGAAAGCTTGAGACTCTCTTTTAAATGTAGGTCTCCGTCAAGAAAAAGATAAAGTGATATCTTGACAGTGGATGCTCAAGACACATGACAGGAGACTCAAATTGCTTCATAAAGCTTGTTCAAGTAAATGGTGGAAAAGTTTCATTTGGAGGAAACATCAAAGGAAGTATTGTGGGATTTGGAACTGTGAAAATTGGAAATCTCACAATAAGTAATGTTTCCCTAGTGGAAGGACTCAATTACAATTTTCTCAGCATCAGTCAACTGTGTGATACTGGTTTTAAGATCTTCTTCCAAGAAGGAACATGTTCTGGTATCAGCAAAGACTCTACTCAGTCTTTCATGGGTCGAAGGCATGGAAACATCTATCTCTTGGATGTAAAATCGAATGAATCACAATGCTTAATCTCAATTCAAGACGAAGCAAGCTTATGGCACAGAAAGCTTGGTCACATCAACATGAAGCAATTAGCCAAAATCTCTTCAAAGCAGCTTGTTCGAGGTTTACCCAAATTACCATACCAAAAATCTGATCCATGCACTCCATGTATTTTGGGAAAACATGTAAGAAATTCATTTAAGTCAATAAATCATGTTTCTACTAATCATGTACTACAGTTGCTGCATATGGATCTCTTCGGACCAACCAGAACCCAGAGCATTGGAGGTAAGAAATATTGCCTAGTAATTGTGGACGATTACTCACGATTTACTTGGGTATATTTCCTTGCAAGTAAATCCGAAACCTTCTCGTATTTTGAGAAATTTGCTAAAAAGGTTCAAAATGAAAAAGGATGTGTTATCTCCAATATAAGAACAAATCATGGAAGTGAATTTGAAAATCAAGATTTTACAAAATTTTGTGATGAATCTGACTTTAAGCATGTGTTCTCCTCTCCATATACTCCTCAACAAAATAGAGTTGTGGAAAGAAAGAATAGATCTCTTCAAGAAATGGCTAGAACTCTTTTAATTGAAAGTAAGATTTCTTCACGATTTTGGGTTGAAGCTGTTTCAACAGCGTGCTATATAATCAATAGTCTTCTTAAGACCTATTCTAGAAAAAACCCTTATGAGTTATTCAAAGGTAAGAAGCCTATTGTTTCATACTTTCATGTATTCGGTTGCAAATGCTTTATATTGAAAAATGCTAAAGATCGAGTTGGTAAGTTTGAAGAAAGATCAGATGAAGGCATCTTTCTTGGATATTCTTCATTAAGCAAAGCCTACAAAGTCTACAACAAGAAGAGTCAGTCTGTGGATGTGACACCCCTCGACGGCCCCCTATCCGTTAGGGTCACCACAGTTCGCTTACCTTTCACTTTCCCTATTAACATGTCACTCTGATAAAATTTCAATTTTAGCGGGTCCATATAACCTGGGGGTTTACATTTTTTTTGATAGGTCCCTTGCGCAATTCATATACGGAAGCACATCCAACTAACTCCCTTCCCTATATTCAGAAAACGATGCACACTAACTAAACATTTTATATAAGTCAAAGCCGTACACTTTTATTTACATAACGTGATGGGCGTCATTAGTCGATACATCAAAATGCCATAGTCTTTCTATACTTGGCTATATTTCAAAAGATAACCAACGTCTCTCCCAACAGTCGTATACTTTAGAGTCCATCGATTAGTGTCAGCGTCCAAAGGTTCCCTCATTTGCTATCCTTCTCCTCGTGGTCATATCCAACAGCTCAAACCATCTACTAATCTGAAATGTTGGTCCCCAAAAGGGGTGAGTATAACCACTCAGCAGGTAAAGGAAATCCAATAACAACTCAATGCATCATACAAATCATACATGCATTGCAGGTGTAACTTACCTTGCAGCCATGCGTAATACTATCATGCATCATCATGCATATCATACCATGGGTGATCATCATATCACATCACATATCATCACCATCATCATGCATATCATCATGCATATCGTCATCATGTATTATCATGCATAATTTAATTCCAATTTCATCTTGGACCATCATATTTCTCATTCCCGGGACCAATGTTTGCGTCCCCCATGCATCAAGATACAATTTTAGATCATTCGGCTCCCCCACTCTCCGGGCATCTCGTACCCCAACTGGCATCACGAGGACCCTCCGGTATCCAGCCATTTAAGGCCACCGGGCAACCGGCCGCACCCTTCAGGCCAGGCATCTTGCACCCAATCCGGCGTCGCGAGGTATCCCTTGACATAATTACCATACCGAGCTTCCGGCTCCCCCACTCTCCGGGCATCTCGACACCACTCGGTCTCCCGAGGACCCTCCGGCATTCGGCCACTCATGACCACCGGGCAACCGGCCGTACCCTTCTAGCCAGGCATCCCGATACTCCCGGGGCATCGTCGGCTCACACCTCCGACGGTCTTCTCAATTCACATTATTATGATTCAATTTATCATGGCATATGATTCACACATGCATCGCAATTTATGATCATACATACACCAATGTCATATAACAATGCATAATAAATTCAATGGAATTCATGGCCAATAAAATAATCCCTTTTTATTTTATTATTATTTTATTATTATATTATTATTATATTATTATATTTATTTATTTTCATAAATAAATATTAAATTTAATATCTATGATTTTCCCAAAATCATAATATTCAAACAATCACTAAACAAATCAATAGGATGACAATTTCATACGAAATTCATGGCCAAATTGGATTTCACATAATTTCACAATTTCCTCAAAATAGCACATGATATTCGGATAATGACCAGAATTGCACAGTTTCCAAATAAATTCGATTAAAATACTCATATGGCCTTCAAAAATTACGAAATTTTACAGGGTGATAGAAAACACATTTTCGTGCATTTTTCATGCAGAACTCTAAGCCAAATTATTTTTAGATTAATTTATAAAACCCCACGAAACTTCTGGAACCACTACCGCGTCGTCCAGAACACACATCTCCGAAATTTTTAGATTTCACCCATCTATTATCTTTCTTTTCCTCTAAAATTTGAGTATGTTATGTACCAAGGTGTCCTTTACAAGTTTTATGAAGGGATATAGGTCAAATAACCAAAGTATGGTCACCATTTAAGTCCATGAAGTCTCAAGTGTCTCGGAATACTTCACCAGAATCATCATTTCCAAGATCTAGCCGATTCACCAAGCTATACTTGTTCTTTTTGCTTAAAATTCGAGTATGTTGTAGTTTAAGGTGTTACATACAAATTTCATGAAGATATAGAAGTCAAATATTCAACAGAAATCAACATGAAAACAAGATCTAGCAAGAGGTCAGTAAAAACTTCACAGATCTAGGGTCTCCGTATAATAGAAATTTAACCCCTCATATCTCCATCATTTTCCACGAAATTTCAGTATGTTATAGTACAAGACATTAGATACATCTTCCATGAAGATATCGAAGCCAAAATCGAACTCCAAACACCCATGCAAGCTCAAACAAGCTACTGACTCCAACAAACCGAACAAGAACAGTCACACGGTTTGCAAATAACCAACTCTTACCTCGGTTTTTCGCACAAATCACACCTAAAATCTAACATGCAACCAACGAAAAAAACATGCAAGAGAAGTTAAGGACTCCACTTGTCTCTAAGATGGACAAACGACGACGAACGGCGGCGTACACGGCGAACAGACGGCGATTCCTCCTCGGCTCCGCCTCCTCTCCCTCTCGGCCTCTCCCTCTGTCTCGCGATTTCTCTCTCTCTCTCACCCTCTCTCTCGGCCGAATGAGCAAAGAACCGGCCACTCACCTTTCTCTCTCTCTCTTTATATCCCCATCTTCTCATGATTAGTAATCATTGCTTGCCACCTAAATGGACCAATGCATGGCATCCTAGTCTAGGCCAATGCATGCACTTCTTTGCGCCACTTGTCTTGATCCATGCAAGATGGGCCGGCCATCATTCTTTTGGGCCTCTAATGGGCCGGTCGAATCCCCCCCTTGGGCCGACTAGCTTGGCCCATCAAGCTTAGGCCAAATGGGCTTAAGGCCCAATCGAAAATTAATCCCCTTTTTCTCCTTTTTTTTTTTGAAATTCCTTCTATAAATATTTCTAAATTTCAATTTTTAATCTTGGCCAAAGTCTTAGGATATTTTTGCTCATTGAAATTTAAATCATATGGCCAAGCATAGATTATTAATCTATTAAACTTAAATTTCCACAATCACAAGCACAAATCATCAAATTAAAAGACAAATGGCTAAAACATAAGCCATGGAAATTCTACCACCTAATTAAAGACTTTAACACACCTTATGGCTTGGCTTTGAATTTCTGGGATGCCACAGTGGAGGAGTCAATGAATGTCAAATTTCAAGACTCTATACAAGATGAATCCAGTCAGACTCATCATGAAGAGTCTGAATCTGCTCCAGACTCTCTAAAGCCTACATCTCAAGAAGCAACTCAGACTCTGGAAGACCAGGATCAAGTTGTTTGTGAAGATTCAAATAAAGAAAGAGATCATCAATCAGACAAATCAACCAGCAATTGGAAGCATAAGTCCAGTCATCCCAAAGAACTCATTATCGGTGAAATTAATGAAGGAATTCGCACCAGATCTAAAAGACGTGAAGAGTCTAGTGCTGTGGCTCTCATTTCTGAAATTGAACCAAAGAGCATAGAAGAAGCTTTATCTGATGAAAGCTGGATTGAAGCTATGCAAGAAGAGCTCAGACAGTTCAACATTAATGATGTCTGGGAATTGACATCTAAACCAAAAGGTAAAACTGTTATTGGAGCCAAATGGGTGTTCAGGAACAAGATGAATGAAAAAGGAAAAATCGTACGAAACAAAGCAAGACTCGTGGCCAAAGGATACACGCAAGAAGAAGGAATAGACTATGATGAGACTTACGCTCCAGTAGCAAGGTTAGAAGCTATTCGATTATTACTTGCGTTTGCTTGCTATAAAAATTTCAGGTTATTCCAAATGGACGTCAAAAGTGCCTTCCTAAATGGATTTATCCATGAAGAAGTCTATGTGGAACAACCACCAGGGTTTGAAGACCCAAAGAAGCCAGACTCAGTCTTCAGACTGAAAAATGCCTTATATGGTTTAAAGCAAGCACCTCGAGCTTGGTACGACAGACTAAGTAAGTTCTTAATACATAATGGTTTTGTCAAAGGTAAAGTAGACACTACTCTATTTATCAAAAAGGAAAACAAAAGCTTTTTACTTGTTCAAATATATGTAGATGATATTATTTTTGGATCCCCTAATGAAAGTCTGTGCAAGAAATTTTCTAAGTCTATGCGGTATGAGTTTGAAATGAGTATGATTGGAGAGTTAACATTCTTTCTTGGACTCCAAATAAAACAATTGAAGGAAGGAACTTTTATTCATCAAGAAAAATATGCTAATGATCTTGTCAAGAAGTTTGGACTGGAAAAATGCAAAAAGACCGACATACCTATGTCAAGTTCTTTGAAGATAGACAAAGATGAAGAAGGGAAGAAAGTTAATCAAAAGCTGTATAGGAGCATCATTGGTTCACTTCTTTATCTTATTGCTTCTAGACCTGACATTTTGTTGAGTGTTTGCATATGTGCTAGGTTTCAATCAAATCCTAGAGAATCCCATCTAAGTGCCGCGAAACATATTATTAAATACGTTGCTTCATCTTCAAGCATCGGTCTTTGGTATCCTAAGAAGGGAGACTTTAATCTTCTGGGATATTCAGACGCAGATTTGACCGGTTGCAGAGTTGACAGAAAGAGCACTTCGGGAACTTGCCAGTTGCTTGGAAACAGGACAATGTCTTTGTTTTCAAGGAAACAGAGCACTGTGGCTCTTTCAACAACAGAAGCAGAGTATGTAGCTCTTGGAAGCTGCTGTTCGCAAATTCTATGGATAAAACAACAGCTACAAGACTTTGGAATTGAAGACTCATGCACAGAGATTAGATGTGACAACACCAGCGCAATTAATCTCACTAAAAATCCAATCCTTCACTCAAGAGCAAAGCATATAGAGATTCGACATCATTTCATCAGAGATCATGTTCAAAATGGAGAAATCTCGATTCAATTTGTTGATTCAAAGAGCCAATTAGCGGATATATTCACAAAGCCATTGGAAAAGAATCAATTCGATTTTATCCGTTCCAGACTCAACATTTTGAAGCTTGAGGAAGTTAAAGTCTAAAGACTATCTAACCGTCAGACTCAGAGATTCATGGCTATAGACTGTAAGTTGTTATTATACTCAATCTCGAAAAGGTACGATCATTAGTTCAGTTAATTTATTATTTCCATGAAAAACGGAATCGTGTCTTTTCAAAAATATTAACTTATTTTTGGCAGTTATCGATTTCAAAAGAGACGACTGTTCATTTTCCATTTTTAAACTGAGTTATATATATACAGTTTTCCTCACTTAAACTTCAAAACCCTAAAAGGCATTCTCCTCCCAATCTTGTCTCTACTTCGTGTTCATCTTCGAGAAAGTTGTCAACTTTTCTTGGGAAAGCGAGTAAAGGAATCTTTCAACGACAAGGAAGGATGTCTTCTTCGTGAAAGTCATCAAGAATCGCGAACAGGGGACCACAGAGAATAAGGAAGGGGCCTACACATTTCGATCTCACCGAGGAGGAAGATTTACTGAGTCAGCAACAGAGCCCGATTCACTCTCCTCCACGTCAATCTTCACCATCTACCCCATAAGGTGTGGGTCATCAACTAGAGGAAGAAATAATCGAGGACGCAGACTCTGTAAGAGTCCAAAAACCCGCTTTTATTTACAAGCTCTATCGTGCATTGAAAAGCATTGGGTCTCCGCTGAACGTTGTAGATGAATTTCTTAAAGATAAGAATTATGGGAATGAGTATATTTTTCTGCGGAAAATGGAGGATTTGGGAGTTGCTCCCAAAGGAAAGGCTGAGGAAGCACTTGCGAACATTCCAAGTGACCCTCGTGTACCAGGACATAATCTGACTGATGGGAACGATGATGATAAGATGTTCCTTGAATTCCAACCTAGAATGGGTGTTGCAGCAAAGGTGAAGGGAAATCAGATGGATTTGTTTAAATTGAAGGATCAAGAGAATCTGTTTTTCAGATTGTTGAAAAGAGGGGTGATAAACCCTAGGAGTGTTGATTTCGACTTCTTGGATGCCATCAATGTGAACTTGCGGGAGAAGTTCAATCTACTTCAACTTGAGCAATTTTGCTCTGATACCACAGACGGTTATGCGCAATTGACAGCATACTTCTATTCGAATCTCAGCTTTTTAGATGCGAATAGAATATCCTTCAGTGTTCGAGACCAAGTCTATGTGGTAGATGTGGACATGTTGGCAGACATAATTGGAGTTAAAAGAGGACGTTATCAACCAATCAAAGTTTCGATTGCTCGCACCACACTGGAGCTTGTCAAAAACAGGGATACAGAGAGAAGAATTACCTACTCAAGAATGAGTGCCATCAACATCGTACTTCACAAAATTGTGATCAACTGTCTCAGGCCAAAATCTACATCAAAGACTAACGTGTCTAACTCCGAGGCGAAATTGATGTACGCGATCAATTCAGGAAGGAAGTTCTCTCTCCCTCACACCATTCTCTTTCACATGTACAGAGCAATGGTGAAGGACAAGGGCCAATTGCCTTACACAGGTCTTGTGGCCAAGATCTTCAGACACTTGAACATTGAGCCTCCACATACTCTTTGTGTTCGACCGTGCGACAAAATGGTGGTGGGTTTGAAAATGCTGTTAAAAATGCGTCTGAAAGAACTTAGCAAGGCAATGGAGAAGTTCAAAGTGAAGACCCCACTATCTTCTGCATCAAAGAGAAAAGGGAAGGAGCTCGTGAGTGCTCCACCCAAAAAGAAAAGAACTCTTATCTTGGAGGATGAAGATGAAGAGGAAGATCTCTCTATTCCTACATTGACAAGAACCAGACGTTCTGTACCAGAATCAACAGAACAGAGAGAAAAAGAGGGACAAGCAAAGAACAGAGAAGCAGTGGAGCAACAAGAGAAAGAGAAAGAGGTTGAAGATGAAGAAGAAGAAGAAGAAGAAGCAGTAAAAGAAAAGTCTGCAGATGAAGCAGGAGAGAAAGGGAATCAAGGCACTGAAGAGCATGACCATCACTCTTCCCCAATTGAGGTCCTAGAGACAGGGGGAGATGGCGAGCAAGGAATGACTACACCAGATCCTGTCAACACAGAAGGTGTGAGTCCCTCACTAGCAAATCCAGAAGATTTTCAGGCTTCTCAAATGCCTGAAGAAGGACATGATACGTCAACACCAAATTTGCTCGATTTCATCGAAGATCCATCGTTTGCCTTCACTCCATCTGAGAGAGCAAATGCGAGCACACAGACGGACAATACAACAGATTTTCGTCGTATCCTTGATGTTCTTCTGGAAATGTGTGATCAATTCTATGCTCTGGACTGTGAACTTCAAGTCCTGAAGAATGCTGGACAAGCATCTTCTACTACCCTGGCAGATCAAATGAAAAACCTCGCTCTTCAAATTCAAGCCAATGCCAAAGGAGAAGAGGTGGCTCATCTACGGGAAGACTTGAAGAGGCTGGAAAGCATCGTACAGTCAATGGGAGATTTCCAGATCGTGCGCATTCCCAAGCAGAATTGACTCTTTTCTCACCTTTTTAATGCTGACAAAAAGGGGGAGAATTGCAATTTGAACTTAACTTCAAACTTTGACTTTAAATTTGTTTTTGTGGTTGAATATGTTTGTTTTTGAGTATGACTTGAGTGAACTTGGGTGTGAACTTGAATTTGACTGAATTGGGTGTAGATTTTGATGCTTGACTGTTTGCATTTATATCAAGTGTTGTTGTATGGTATTACTCATGAAAGACTAACCAATTTTCTGTGGATGCAGAGTCTGGTTGTTTTATTAATCTTTATGAGATAGCCATATTACTTGAGAAATGTTTTTGCAGGTCAAAGTTGTTCAAATCTACAGGAAAGTTTTGTCACCATAAAAAATGGGGAGATTGTTGGAGAAATCTTTCAAGAATATTTTGAAACTGACAAAACCTTTCTATCAGTCTAGTCTGGATATTCGCAGACCTTCTGTTTAGAGTATGAAGACTTTCTGATCACCAGACTCAAGACTCAAGACTATTCTCATTGACAGTCTTTCTAATCCAGTGACGAAGGCGATCCGGAGCCGAAGTATTTGGTTGAGGATTTAGTCCTATCCTCTGGAGAAGATCTCTTGGCTGGATAAATATAACGGATTCTTTTATTCGTAATCAAGATCGTTTGAAGATTCGATGGTTGACGAAATATTCTTGGAAGGTTCTATTCCTGGAAACCAAGATCTTGATTGTATGGGCGAACATGATTGATGGGCTATCATCAGGTTCCTTTAATAGCTCGAATGATCTTCTTGATTGATTCCGTCCAAAGGGTAGATTGGAGGAATTCCTTTGGTAAGTGCCAACGGGTATGATGGCATAAAGGAGTATAAAAGGAAGACGTTCTTGTTACTTTAGTGAATGATCGATAGAGAAATTCCAGAGTCTGAAGCACCTTGATTATTAGTTGATACATTATGAGCGAAATTGTACACATAGAGAGTGTCTATTTTTAGTGATACCTTGAGCGAGTTTGGTAGACCATCTACACCGAGAAATCAAGGAAGAACATCGCTGTAACATCTCTTTGTTCATAGTGGAATCCAGCCAATAGGCTGTCAGTGCAGAAGAGTGGACGTAGGCTTGAAATAAGCCGAACCACTATAAACCGCGTGTTCAATTCTCTCTTTCCTTTACTCAGTCTTACGTTGATTGTTATTTGTCGCAAATCCTTCATCTGTCTAGTATTGTGCAATTATCAAGAAAAATCGTTTATATACCTATTCCCCCCCTCTAGGTACTCGTACTAGCTATATCATCCTTCTGCAACGATTCACATCACCATCTCACCTTATCACTCCAGACACTGGCCAAGCTTTGATACCACTTTGGGCGGAGATGTCACACCCCAAACCTCAGGCACGCGCACATCCCTCTACAGTCAATTAAAAATACGACGTCCCATAACGCGTTACCGACCCTTTCTTTTTATCTTTCAATTAAACACATACGGAAGCGAATTAAACACAACACCTAGTCAATCATCAGAAAACATGGATAGTAAACACATGCTAGTGATTTTCACGAACTACGCTTTATACATATATCAAGTTAACTCTACGAGTGCATATTTACAAGTCTATCAAAAGTGAACTCATAGGCGACCAACTAGCAAAAAGGGGTTGAGGTCAAGGCTATCATCCAACTGCACAATTCCTACACCTTTTACAACCCCTGCCCTAATATCCAAACCTGGCTTTAAGCAAGATGTTAGGTAAGTGACCAGGTGAACACGGCTCCTTGGGCCTTATCAGCTCGGTATCTAGATTTACCACGACACCTTCCGAGATGTCATGTCCATGGGGTTGTTGTCCTACAAAACCCCACTTCCTACGTGCGGCCCATCAAAACCAACTCACGGTACTGGTTGGTCTCGGGGATAGGGTAGAAGGTATTAACTACCTCCATATCCAATGGAACCCCAAATCGTACCCACGCATCTCCATACTAAGGAGCTAAAAAAGGTTAACCACGACAGGGTGAGATAAATCTTAGCGAGTCAACAACCTAAACCTTGATTAGGATGTAAATTCTCCTTAAAGGTAGTCCCAAACACGCACCAAACAAAACTCACCTCACCTTGGTACGTCCCTATATATTAGCTCATCACATATGCTATTATCAATGCAACAAACCCAATCAATAACCGGAACACATCATTCTCACTCTCCAAACATTCACACCAGTCCCGATTATAAGGCAAAACCATTATGATACGTCCCATACCATGCCACACAATTTTGCTTTATAATCAGGCACAATTGCACAACCATACAGGCGTGTTTTGATTATTACAACCCTTCGGTCACAGCCAACTCAAAAGTCGACGGTCATTCGGTGTAACCGAGCATCGTCCCGCCCTGTCGGGTATGACAACATCTAGAACCCTCGCCTAGACGGCATTCCATAAAGGAGCGTCGATTTGACCCGGCTTCCAAACCCCCGCCGGGCATTTGATAAAAAATGAGCATCATCCCCAAACTCCCATTGGGTGATGGGTTCCACTTAGTGACCATGCAATCACATCATCAATCAAACCAGCTTTTATTTTCGTTATTTTTCCAAGAAAATCAAAAATCCCTTTTCAAATAATAAACCTTGCAACTCTTTTTTTTTTTTTTGTTCAAAGCTTTCCGAAATAAATTCGTAGGTGCCCACATACTCAAAATTAATCCGTCAAACTTTGCACCACCTAGTTTAAAACCTCATTGTTTTATTGAGCAAATAAGTTTTGGCATTCAAACCCAATACTTCATTTTTTTTCTATTTAATTGCCCACAAGGCCATCTTTTGCAATAACAATCGAAGCCAACATAGAGCAACCAATATCATAACATCACACATAATTTCACAGCATGCCAAAAGTGAACCACATCACAAAATATACATTTTCTAGCAAGCAAGACACCTAGAACAACCACAAGACTACAACCGACCCTAACCAGCAGAAACCAAGTCTACTCACACGTCTCCAGCATTAATTCTAGAAACTAACCAAATGAGTTCAAAACATCCTCAAACTTTTATATGTTATAAAGGAGACTTAAATGAACACTTTTTATGCAGACACATTGACCCAGCTATTTCTATAATAAGAGCAATAAATCGCCCAAACCGTTACCAAAACTGTGTCCTTGTCCAAATATTATGTTTTCCAAAGTCAGTTCGATTTGAGATCCAAAAATAGTCCGTTTGCTCAAAAATTTGACTATGTTAAACTACAAGAGTGATGAAAAACTTTCATGAAGGAACTCTTTCAAGAATTAAATCCTAAGAGTTGATAAAAATCATTTAAACACCAAAAGGTCACGGGTTCCAGCACAAACCGAGATTCTGCTTTGCAAGCAGTGAAACTAAAATCTCGTTCTTTTTAATCCATAAAATCTTGAGTAATATATATGTCATAGGGGAAGATGTTTAGAACATTTTTTAAGAATGAAGTAACCTCAAAATCGTGGCACATTTTAACCCAAGAAAATAGTAAACAGCAAGTGTCTAGTAAACAAATCTGAAATTAAGCTAATCTAATTCAATTAACCTAACCATGATTAATTAACCTAACCATGATTAACTAACCTAACCAATGTTAACTAATCTAACCATGGTTAATTTAACACTAATTCATCTTAGCACTAATCTAACCATGATTAGCACTAAACTAAACACCCATTAAGCGCAATTAACAGCCTAATCATGGATTAGCGTGTTAACTCACTAGAATTCAATGGTAGTGGGCTCATGGCGACGGCAACGCGATAGTGGTGAGAATCCAAGACTACTGTGTCTCGAACGGAGGCTTGATAGAGGCTGTGGCTGCCCTACAAGCCTTCAGCCAAGGGGTTGGTTGCTGGTTGCTGGTTGCTGGTGGCGCTGGAGTTGTGGTCGATGGAGTTGGGACGGGTGGTTGTTCAGTGGCGGTTGGATGTGGAGCGTCGGCGTTAGTGGGGCTGAGGGCGCTGACGGTGCTGGTGGTGTGGACTGTGCTGGCATTTTGGGGTGGTGCGGCAAGAAAAAAATGAAGGAGTTGAGGTTGGTGTGGAGCTGGATGAGCTGGCGGGCTGGAACGGTGAGTGGGCTGAAGATGACGTGACGATGGGATATGGATGGTGGGTGGGAATGATGAAAGTGGGATGATGGGCGGTGAAATGGATGTTGGGCGTGGAGTTGTGTTGGCATAGGGGTGAGGCGGTGATGGCAGAAGGAAGAAATGAAGCACTGAGGGGGAAAGTTGAGAGGAAGAATGGGAAATAGAGAAGATGGTTGATCGGCCACAGCAGAGAGGGGGGGACGTCTTCACGCATGAAACAAAGAGAGAGATGGGAGCGAGAGGGAGAGAGAGAAAGAAAGAATAAGCAAGGTAAAGGGGCAACCAATCACAAACCTAAGCAAATATCTAATCTATCATCACCGAGCCACAAAAGTCTTGTGCTCAACCAATGGCCATTTTTCCTCTATTTCCTCACAAACAAGGCCATTTTAGGGTAGAAAAATCCAAATTGGTCTGCCCATCCGAATTTCATTTTATTTTCTTTTTGTCCGAAAATCGTTTTTCTGTAAAATTTTCGAACTCAACGAAAATCAGCCGAAAGATGAGACGGCATCCTATAAATGAATCGTGACACACTTGAATGTTCAATTCTCGAAATGGAATTTAATTTCATGGTTAAAATCAACCAAACACGATTTTAGTGCGACCTAATCTATTGGGTAGCTCTTAGGCATTTTAACACGTTTGACTCGTGGTCGATAATTTTCGATTCATGTTTGTGCATCTCCGAATCGTAGACGACTCTCAATTGTCTTAAAAATCGCGAGGTTTCAATTACATGTCTTGAGTATAAAATCAATAAAAAAAACCAGATGATTGCCGTTCGATGCGATTATCACAATCGTGCAAAATCACCTTCAATTCGACTATGCAATTCCATCAAAATCGACTTATATCCATTCGCTAATTGATTATAATGGTGTCGTATTGACCCTTGCTAATTATTACGGTCAAGTGGTCAATTTCCGATTGAACTCACTAGTCTGCCACGTTTATATGCTTAATGGTTTCACCTAATAGATTAGTTAACTCATGACTAATCAGTTCTTAGTAAATTAACCATAAGTGTGTCGACGAAACAACCATTTCATATATTCATGAAGGGGCCAAATTTCGGGATGTCACACAGCGATTCATTTGGAAATGAGGTGGCACCTTCGCTATTTGTCGTAGTTAAGAATGCCCGCATTTGACATGGAGATAATTGTAAATAATTAGCAATATGATATAATTTGTACAAATATCTCCTGAACTTTTCTGTGTCATTAAAAATCCTAAATTTATCTAATGTGACACAAATATCTCAAACTTTTATTTTTATGTCAAAAAAACTTTGAACTTATACATACATACATACATATACATACATACATACATACATACATACATACATACATATATATACATACATACATATATATATATATATATATATATATATATATATATATATATATATATATATATATATCACACATATATAAGTTTGCGTTTTTTTACACAAAAAAAAGTTTGGGATATTTGTGTCATAGTGACCAAGTTTAGGTTTTTTTGTGACACAAGTATTTATATTACGATAGGCATAATTTGACGTTCTTTTGTGATACTTGCTTTTGAAAAAATATTAACAAGTGCGACAGAGGCCAACGTGATTGTAATTACTGAATTTTCATATAATTCGGCCTACATCATTCCTTCCAAAGCACACCCAAACAAAATGGCGAAATTAAAATGTTCTTCCCTTTTCTTTTCTCGTGTGACTCCTTGCTTCTTCTTCCTCTTCTTATTCGCAAAAATCTAAGTCATCATCATTTCCTCGAAAAGGAGTGGAAAGTCTTTGCTTTAGTCATCTTCCTCATCTCCTCTTTCGCTGTGTTCTTCATCTGATTGCTTCTCTTTATTTTCATTCTGTTAATGATCAAGAACACAAACATATATTCACAGCGAGCCATGATACTCTCAATTCCAATACCACCAACACTATTAAAGCTTAACCGTGTCCTATGAGGTAAAATCCAACGCGCACACACACACATTCCACGACTGTTATTCCCACACCTATGAAAACCTCCCTCCCCCTCTTTTAACAGAAAGAAACACCATATAGTTATAAAAGCAGCACTTTTCTAGGTTCTACTAGATAATGCAAGTACTGGGAGTTAAATCAAGCAAATTCATATCTGCACAGTGAAGGGATTTTCCCTGCGGATGGTGGCTAAAATGCATAACAAACATGTAAAGCAGAAAAGAAGACAACTACCTGCGGCAAACATATTACCAATTCCTTCGCTATAATTGGCACATTCGACTGCATATGTCTGACCCTTCGCTCAAGTTCATCCGGCACTCTAACCAATGTGATTTCTTCCAAGGTCTTGATCTGCTGCAGTCCTCCGATCTTTTTCAGCTTCTCACAGCCCTTAATTTCCAAGTCTGCAAGGCACGGCATTGCATTTGCCTTTATAGTCCACTCGGTCAGCTTCTCCAGCTTCCATAGTTTCAAGACACGGAGGCTCGGAAATTTTCCTTTCGAGATGCTCAATTTTTCCTCATTGTATGACCATGCAAATAATCGGAGAGTGGTCAAACATTCCAAATTCCCCAGGACCTCCATCGAATCGACTTTTAGTCCTGACATGGACAATGTCAGTACCTTTAGGTTCCGAGGAATGTGCAACTGCGACAAGCTTTGCTTGAACTCTCCAAGCAGGTACAAGTTTGAAAGAGACTCAAGCTGGCTCAGCGTATCACTTAGTTTAAGATCTGAAGGCTGACCAAATATATCCTTCGATCGCAATCTGAGGGTTTTAAGCTCATTCAGATTTGAAATCTGCTCGGTCGCTTTCCATACCTCCGAGGGATAACACGTCAAAGCCAGCTTCCTCAGGCCTGTCAACTTGTGCAGCACCTTCAAGAAGGGACTTTCAACTCCTATGTATAAGCCCCAAATGGTTTGGATGTTGCAGTTTAAGGATTTCTTGGAATGCAGTTGAGAATACTCGTCAAAGGACACCTCATTCATGTAGAGGTGTTGCAGATTCTCTGCCTCCCAAATAGAAACCGGCACCTGGGTTATGTTAGTATACTTCAGATCCAAAGTTTCCAGGAGAGACAATTGCACCACTGACTTTGGAAGGGATTCAAGAAGAGTCCATCTGAGTCCCAAGTATTTTAGTTTCGGCAATATCTTGCCAAGCTTCTTCGGAAGCAAAGGCTTGTAGACACCCTCAAGATCAAGTACCCTCAGCAAAGGTGCCCTCTTCGGCACTAGCAGTTTAAGCAAGGCGTCTGTCTCTTTGGCCTGTGTTCCCAGCTTCATGGTGTTGAAAGACACACAGGAACAAAGTTGTTCGATTTCGAATGGCATGGAATCATCGCTGATGGGCATTCTTTGAGGTGACTTGGCAGGAGTGATCTCCCTGTGTGCTTCTTGTGCATTTGTTACTGATCCCTCTCGTCCTACTTCTGGCACATTTTCCTGCGCCTTTGCTTCTCCTTCTCCAGAAATATGCCTATGTATTGCAATATGCGGGGCATCAAACTTTGCTCCATCACTTAATCTTTCGTGAATAGAACAGTCATAGATCTTGAGGAATCTTCCATGCTCAGCTATCTGCAAAAAGACGTCATGCAACATTCCAGGCAAACGACACGATTGGGCACTCCCGTCCCATTTCCGTCGAGCTACAAGGATCATGTTTCTGGACACCAGATGCTCGAAACCTTTTTCTGCATCGAGTCTGGCTACTCCGTTCTCCAATGTTGAAGACACTTGTTCTTCAGCTGACCAGAGTCTGAAGAGCCTCCTTGTGGGAATCTCTGATTCCTTAGGGAACAGAGCCAAGTACAGAGCACGTTGCTTTAAGTATTCTGGAAGGTTATCCACACTCAAACGGATAACATCTTGGAGTTTAGGACAATCGGAAAGCTGATCAAGAAGCCCGGTCAAACCATCTGACGTGGTGGTGGATAAAAATCCTCCGAGCAGAAGGATCTTTAGGGGAGAGCCACCCGATTTTCTAAGAATCCTCTCTTTAAGATGGAGGAGTTCTGACGGATTGACCTCGTTGAAAGCTGGGCTGCATTTTTCCAATAACTTCTCGCTGTGTTCCTGGTCGAGGGGGCTCAACTTAAGAGGCGTGGAATACCACGGATCAATATAAATGGGTATGCTGCGGTTACGAGTGGTGACGATTACTCTGCTATCATTCCTCCGGTCTGGAAGCACCATTATGAGCTTGTCCATGAGAAGGAGATCGCACAAGTCATCCAGGACTGTCAGATAACAGCACTCTATCAGGAATCCTTGGAGCATGTCAGACAGCTTTTCCTCGTTCATACGATCCAGATCTTGCAATTCCCGGACCCTCAGCTGCTTGAGCAGGTCGATCATGAGATGACACAGGTTAGGCTTTGGCCCGACCCGCACCCAAATGCAGCAGTCGAAATGATGCTTGACATCTGCTCTGTTGTAGACGGTCCTCACTAGAGCTGTTTTGCCGATGGCTTCCTCACCAACCACCGAAATCACTCTCAGATTGGTGCCATCATCTGTTTTATCTATCAACTGAGAAACAAGTTTGTTCACGGAATCCTCGCAACCGACGATACAGGACTCATCCTTCATCTTCCTTGATTGGGTCAGGTTGCCTGGTGATGAAGCTACAATGCTTCTCCCAGCATTGAGCGGTGAAGTTTCAACTTCTTGCGCCAGCATCTTGCCTTTCTTGCCATTTTCTAGTGGTCGGCTCTGGGAAGACAACGAACCAACCAAAGGCAAAGTCTTAGCCAGATGATTTTGCAGTCTCGATCCCTCAGAGGCCTCCATAAGGAACCGATCAGAGGAAGTCCGTGTAACACGGGTGGACTCGAGAAGACGTGATCATGCAGCCAGCAATGGAGGCTCACGGTCGTGGCCGTACAGTTTCGAAGTGCTCAAGCCTCAGGATGTGTGTTCCGCCCAGGACATTGGAAAAGGCCACTTCAGGGAGAAGACAAGGAAAAGGAAACTGGAGGTCTGAACTTTAATTGTTGGAGAAGAAGGTTGTTTTGAGTGTCAATTTGCGCCAAACAAGCATAGGAAATTCGTAGGAAGGCCTTTGGCCAAGAATTTCACCTCAATTTCCATGTCATTTGGTGGAGATAACTTTGGGAAAAGTTGTGGGACATATGATGGTGATGGGTGAGCAAAATTCCATGGAAAAATAGGCCCAAAAGCTGGTGGAAATTTCAGTGGGAGCTTCTAAGCTTTTTCCTCCCTCTTTCCCCATTCTTTACTTGCGCGTGGACGTCCGCTGGATTTCACAGCACGTCGGCTACTTCCACCTTTTTCCTTTCTTTCTTTTATTTTATTCTTTTTCCCTTGTCTTTTTCAACTGTGCAAGATGTTGTTTTCTTCTTCTTTGAACGTGCAACTCCCGTTTCTGCTCTCTCTTGGACGGTAAACCAGCGACTAAGAAAAGTAGAGGAAGGCGTGATTGTGACGTTACCAAAATTTTTGGACCCACATAAACGTCGACCAACTACCACCATGTTTTTTATATCTTGGTCGTGGAGTTCGAGTGAGGATAAAACCCCCTCACTCGCAGGAGAATTGCGCAACCGACCAAACTCCACATTTGGTTCTCTCTACCGAAAAGTTTATAAGTCCGTGTGTTGTAGTTGCTATCGCACCACAGCACACCCCTTTGATGTTTCGGCTCAACACCATCACCGAGAGACCCAAGGCTGGTCTCTGTGTTATACGCCGTTAGTTTTAAATAAGTGAGTTGTCTTCTAAATCTGGACTAGGGGTTGTGTACCTCTATTTAGGAATTAATACAAGTAAGAAAGGTGTGGATGATATTACATATGGATGGGTCTTAGTTGAAAATGTTAGATTAGTCATAGTGAGGCTTAGTTGTGGTTTAAAGGACAAGATAAGAACTGCAGATGATGATTCGGCCAAAGACAGAGACTGTTTCTTAAAACTATTTTCTGGACGTGCGCAATTTACTATTTTTGTAGACTGAAGTGTTGCGATTTTGAAGAAATTTCCTTCTGAAGAAATGTTTTAAACATCTTCAAGTATAACATATAATTTTTCCAGGATTTTTATAAATTAAAAAGAAGATGATTCTAGCTTCGTTTGCTTTAAACAGAGAGTTAGATTGCACTGAAAATTTTGACCGGTAAGGATTCTATGGGTCTTTACCAACATTTAAAGTTCGAATCTTCAAATGATTCCTTCACAAAATTTGTTTTTTATGTTCTATAGTTTAACATACTTAAATTTCAAATCAAACGGACTTGTTTTGGACCCCGAACTGAGCTGATTTCGGAAAAAAGAACTGCTAGAAATGGACCCGATTTTAGTGTTGAATTGCGTGAATTACTGGGCCGAATCTAGAAGGATTTGGACTTCGGTGTCTCATGAAAAATATTTTTTTACATGTCCTTTAGCACGTGTTCAAATTTTAGAATTTTTCGAACTCATATGAGTTGGTTTCTGGCCTTGAACCCGAAAATGCGCAATTGGACAGTTTTTGTTAATTCTGGTTTATGGAAATTCATAACTCTTTTTAGATGTTTCTTGCTGTAAAAATTGTTTAATTGATGTTGTGAATGAGTTGTGAAATTGAGCATTGAACTGTGGCATTTAATGAATGCATACACGACATGAGAATCCATCACGAGCCTTGAGGCCAAACGATACTTCTTAGGGAATGCCCCAAGTCAACGGATGTTGATCGTAGTGCCATTGTTCCTAATTGGAATGCCATCTGAGTGTAGACGTTGCCGCGCTCGACAGTGCGAGGCAATGCCCGGTTATGCTGGAAGACTGTTATCTGTTGCATTAATTGTGACATGTATGCTTACATTGATATTCACGTCTTTGCATATACTCACGTTAAAGTATTCCTATAATACGTGAATTCGATACTGTTAAGTATGTTTTGATTGATGCTAATATGCAGGAACTTGCTGGCATTAAAAGAGTGGTAAGAAACGTGACTAGATTGCATGCAGGATGTACCCTTCTCCTACTCGAGATTTAGGGGATTAACTCACTGAGATGTGATCTCACCCAATTATAGGCTAAAATTTTTCAAGTCCCTAGATGGAGGAAGGCCAAGTCGTGTACAGTCGGTTGCAGTAAAGGAAGAATAGGACTCTCGCTATCTTCTTCCTAGTGATGATAGGTCTTCCGTCAACACTGGATGTAGGGTAACGGCTCGCCCCAGAGAGATGGAGAAGTATGATAATGTAGTAGTTAACCCCACTATTGTAGATAGAAGCTTAGTTAGTGGGTAACCGAACAACTTCACTTTTTGTATTAGACCTTGGGATGTTAAACTGGTCTATATACATAAGTACTACGGTATTGTAGGTGTGGCTTGTAAAAAAATATTATCCTACGTTTCTATCCCACTACTTTGTTGTATGGAGATTGTTTTACGTTTTCGCATGTGCAAAATAATGAATGGGTCGGCAACAGCTCCTAGGATGTTACAAATTTAAAATCAACCATTGAGGAATGTGCATGTGCCCGGGGTTTGGGTGATGACATCCCCATTTTAAATGGTATCAGAGTAGGTTAGTGTTTGGAGTGATAAGGTGTGATGAGTCATGGGATAGTTAGTAGGAAAGACTAGTAATATGCTAATACATGTGAGTGGTAGCTGATTGATAGTTTGTTTGTGAGCTCACTCAAATTAGAATGAGTGAGCAAGATCAAAGAACACCTAGGAAAATGGCGATCAGACCAATTACTATGGCTAGGATGCCAACCAGAGGCGGTGCTCGAAGTAATAGGGGTAAAGCGCCGGTTCAGGCCAGTGCTAGTGGTGTAGCACCACAATCGGTTCCGCCGGTTGGTGCTGGGGTAGCAGCATCTGGTGATCTGGGAACCATAGGGATCATGCAGGTGCTAGAGGCGATGAGAGATTTGATGGGCCAGCAGGCTCAGAATCAAGCAGCTGCCATTACTACCGCCGCTACAGCTACAGCTACTACAGTTGCTAATGCTGTTGTTGCTGCTGCATCTGCTTCTCCGCCTGTTGCCCTGCCCACTGAGGTTCCACCTGGGAATGTGGTTGTGGAGAGACTTATACACTAGCTGGTGGAACAGCTTTTGAAATCAAATCCACCAAGGTTCACCGGTACAGGAGATTCAGAGATTGCTTTTCGCTAGGTTCGAGATTTAGGGAAAGCATTTGCATTTTTAAGGTGTAGTGAAGAAGAGAAAGTAACTCTGGCAGTCTATCAATTGCATGATAACACCAATATCTAGTGGACAACCGTTCGAGAGACTGTGTTTCCATAAGGAGTAGTTCCAGTATGGGGTGCCTTCTTCAGGGCATTCAATGAACAGTATTTCTCGAAGATTGCCAAAGAGTAGAAAATGGAAGAATTCCAGTATCTCCACCAAGGATCAATGACTGTTGTCTAGTACGAGGTCAAGTTTGCAGAGCTTTCTCAATATGCTCCAAGGCTGATAGAGGATCCTGAAGAAAAGGCTTGAAGGTTCAAGAATGGTCTTTGTTTGGAGCTGAAGCAACTACTGGTGCCTTTTGACCTGCATGACTATCGAGAAATCTATCAACGAGCTTAACTGATAGAAAGGGATCTGAACGAGCAAGCTACTGCTTTAAGGTTGAGGTTTAATGCGCATAGAAACAATATCAGGTTCAGGAAGAAGCCCATAGTCGAAAGAAGGTACCTGTTCCACCTAATAAGAAAGGTGGAGTGGGTAAGTCAGCACCAAACAATAATGAAGCCTGTCGCTTATGTGGAAAACAACACGGATTTGCACCGTGTTATGCTAGGACGAGAGCCTGTTATGGATGTGGCCAACAAGGCCACCAGGTCAGAGATTGTCTCAGGCGATCGATGAGACACCAGCTACCGCCTCCACCACCGATAGGTCAGAATAAGGGATATGTACCCTCGAATGCACAGTAGGGTGAACCAGTTAGACCTCCAGCACGCGGAAGGACATACGCCATTACCAAAGGTTAGCTAGAGGATGCACCGAACGTGATCACAGGTATAGTTTCCTTGAACGATCATCCAGCATACGCTTTATTTGATCCTGGTGCAACTCATTCCTTTATAGTTGATCAATTCACTAAGTTAATAGGATTGCGTCCTAAATTGTTGGAATTAGCTATTAGTATATCGATGCCATTAAAAGATAGAGTACTATCTACGATAGGTTGTCAAGATTGCAAATTGGTAATTGGTGAGCGAGAGGGGAGAAAAGACCCGATAGTTCTAACTATGTAAGATTTCGATGTAATAATTGGCATAGACTGGCTCACCCAGCAACAAGCCAAGATGGATTGTTATCGTAAAGCAATGTAGTAAAGAGTGAAAGTTTCAAGTTTAGTGGAAGTCGAGGAGGACTTTTGATTGCTTTAATTTCATCACTTGAGGCAACCCGGTTGTTAGACGAGGGTTGTCAGAGTTACTTGGCAAATGTCGTGGACACGACAGTCGAGGAGTTGAAAGTAGAAGATATTGTAGTGGTACAAGAATTTCCGAACGTGTTTGCAAAAGAATTGCCAAGTCTACCGCCAGAAAAGGAGATAGAATTTGTGATAGAATTAGCCCGAGGGATGAAACCAAACTTTAAGGCTCCTTATCGAATGGCATTGTCAGGATTAAAACAACTGAAAGTGCAGATGCAGAAACTATTAGATAAGGGATTCATACGCCCCAGTGCTTCACCTTGGGGAGCTCCAATTCTGTTTGTGAAAAAGAAAGATGATTCGTTATGTCTGTGCATCGACTATCGACAACTCAATCAGGTGACTGTTAAGAATAAATATCCATTGCCAAGGATAGATGACCTATTTGACTAGTTACAAGGAACGTCAATAATTTCTAAAATCGACCTGAGGGCGGGATCATTAGCTGAGGATCAAGAAGGACATCCCTAAGTCAACGTTTGTACTCGGTACGACCATTATGAATTCATGATAATGCCATTCGGATTGACAAACGCCCTAGCTACTTTCATGGATTTGATGAACTGAGTTTTCAAAGAATATTTGGATCAGTTTGTGATCGTGTTCATCGACGATATCCTGGTGTACTCTAAAAGTGCAGAGGAGCATGAAGGAAATTTGAGAATGGTACTTTAGACTCTAAGAACTCACGAGTTGTATGCCAAGTTTAGCAAGTGCGAGTTTTGATTGACTCGTGTTGCCTTCCTCAGACACGTGATTTCAAAAGAAGGAATCTCTATGGATCCAAGCAAGATAGAAGCAGTAATGAATTGGCCAAGATCGACTATAGTGATAGAGATCATAAGTTTTTTGGGGTTAGCAGGATACTACAGACGGTTTGTGGAAGGATTTTTCAGCTTTAGCTTCGCCGTTGGCCTGCCTACTAAAGAAGGAAGAGAAGTCTATATGGTCAGACAAGTGCGAAGATAGTTTTTAACAACTCAAGCAAAAGCTAACCACCGCACCTGTGCTAACCATACCCTCTGGTCCTGGAGGATATGAGATCTATAGTGATGCGTCATTCAGGGGATTAGGTTGCATGTTGATGCAACATGGTAGAGTTGAGACCTCATGAATTGAACTACTCAATACATGACTTAGAACTTGTAGCAATTGTTTTCGCTCTGAAGATTTGGAGACATTATCCGTGTGGAGAAAGATTCTAGATCTTTACAGACCATCAAAGTCTCAAGTATTTATTTTCTTAGAAAGAGCTGAACATGAGACAGTGTCGTTGGATGGAACTCTTAAAGGATTACGATTGTGATATTTTATATCACCCCAGTAAAGCCAACAAAGTTGCAGATGCACTAAGTCAAAAATCTTCAGTAGCACAAATGGTGCTCAAGGAGTGGGTTTTGATCGAGAAGATTAGAGATTCGGACTTCAAGTTTGAGGTAGGACACCTTTCAAATCTTATGGCTACCCTTAGAATTGAACCAAAACTTCAAATGAGAATTAAAACACTCCAGTGTACTGATCCAGAAATCAAGAAGATTGTATAGGAGGAGGTAGAAAAGAGAAAACCAAATTTTCAAATTTCAGAAGATAGAACATTGAGATTCAGAAGACGATTGTGTGTACCCGATGACACTGAACTTAAAGAGGAAATCCTATTAGAAGCACACCATAGCAGTTATAGCATACACCCTAGCAGTACGAAGATGTATCAGAATTTGCATCAACATTATTGGTGGTTCGGTATGAAAACGAACATAGCCAAGCATCTAGCCAAGTGCTTGACATGTCAGCAAGTTAAGGCTCAACATTGTAAGCCAGGAGGACTTTTACGACCTCTTGAAATTCCCGAATGGAAATGGGAACACATCACAATGGATTTCGTGATAGGCTTATCGAGGAGTCAGCAAGGTAATGATTACATTTGGATAGTAGTTGACAGACTAACAAAGTCAGCTCATTTCATTGTAGTACGAAAAGATCTCGATTTAAATCGGCACGCAGAGCTGTACGTCCGTTAGATTGTCCACCTACATGGAATACCAGTGACGATCACCTCAAATCGAGACCCGATATTTACAGCTGCATTTTGGAAAAGTCTACAGGTCACTTTAGGAATGAAGCTGCAATAGCACAACTTATCATCCCCAGCCATATGGTCAATCTGAAAGGACCATTCAAACCCTCGAAGACATTTTACGAGCTTGTGTGCTTGACTTTAAAGGAAGCTAGGAAGAATAGCTTCATCTCATCGAATTCGCCTACAACAACAGTTACCAACAAAGCATTCAGATGACTCCTTTTGAAGCATGGTATGGCCGGGTGTGTAGAACGCCGGTGTGTTGGGATGAAATAGAAGAACGAAAGATCACAGGCCCATAATTAGTCCAACAATCAGTAGATGCAATTGCCATCATCAGAAATGGATTAAAGACTGCCCAAAGTCGCCAAAAAAGCTAAGCTGACAAGCGGCGAAGGCCATAGGAATTCCAAGTTGGTGAGCACGTCTTCTTGAAGGTGTCGCCAATGAGGGGTACTTCACACTTCGGCAAGAAAGGAAAATTAAGTCTGAGGTATGTAGGTCCCTTTGAAATTATGGAAAGAATAGGAACTTTGGCATATCGCCTTGTGTTGCCACCGAGACTTGCTCAAGTCTACAATGTCTTCCACGTATCAATGCTAAGGAAGTATGAACCTAACCCAACCCACATACTGAATTTTGAAGAATTAGACACGGATGATAGGGTGTCGCACGAGGAAAGACCGATCCAAATTGTGGATCAAAAAGAGTAGGTCCTATGTACCAAGATGATTCCATTGGTCAAAGTGGTTTGGCAACATCACGGCACAGAAGGAGCAACCTAGGAAAGTGAGGACGCAATGAAAGAACAATACCCTTACCTTTTCGATTTAAGAGATGTAACAACTTAAATTTTGAGGACGGAATTTTTATAAGAGAGGAAGAGTTGTGACAGTCTAATTTTTTACTTCTGTTTTCAATTGAATAAATTGGGCTTTTCATCAACGTGCCTATAGCGCTATTCTCCGAGCTAATCACTCAGGAGTTAACTAGACTAGTTGGGGAAGCTATTAAGGGATTTTAATGCAACCGGCTTGAGAATTCGACCAGGAATCAATTGCTCGACCATGTTAGTCTACAAGGGTCATTGCAACACAGTCAAAATCTATTAGAGACCAAAAATAGGTTGATTTGACTAAAATACATAATTAGGCATGGGTGATTCCACTTAATTATAAAAATTCTCGTCAATTGACACTAAACTGATTTTTTTATCGTTTTGGTACCCCGTGCTCATATTTGAAACCTTGAGATTCGCACGAAAAGTGAGGGTCGCCAATGGATATGAGATGTACATTGTGGCTTGGAAATAATCAACCACGAGCCTATTGCACCGAAAATTCCCAAAAACTACCCAATAGTTTAGATCACCTGAAACCGCTTTTGATTGAATTTAACTGCAAAATTTATTCTAATTTCAGAAATTGAGAACTTTCACGTGTCACAATTAATCCCGAGGAATGTTGTCACATCTTTTTAAAGTTTATGGACGACAAGAATTATTTGAGAAAAATACAAGTGCAGCAAATTTAAAAGAGTAAGGGAAATGCAACTTTTTAAATAGGATTTTTGGACCTTTAGTATGGAACAATTAGAGAAGATTTATAAGTGACTAATAGGGGACTTGATCCTATTAACTCAAGTGGTAAATTTGTAAAAGGAAATGAGAATACGTCTCTTCAAGTAAGGAAATTCGTAGGAAGGCCTTTGGCCAAGAATTTCACCTCAATTTCCATGCCATTTGGTGGAGATAACTTTGGGAAAAGTTGTGGGACATATGAAGGTGATGGGTGAGCAAAATTCCATGGAAAAATAGGCCCAAAAGTTGGTGGAAATTTCAGTGGGAGCTTCCAAGCATTTTCCTCCCTCTTTTCCCATTCTTTACTTGCGCGTGGACATCTGTTGGATTTCACAGCACGTCGGCTACTTCCACCTTTTTCCTTTCTTTCTTTTATTTTATTCTTTTTCCCTTGTCTTTTTCAACTTTGCAAGCTGTTGTTTTCTTCTTCTTTGAACGTGCAACTCCCGTTTTTGCTCCCTCTTGGACGGCAAACCAGTGACTAAGAAAAACAGAGGAAGGCATGATCGTGACGTTACCAAAATTTCTGGACCCACATAAACATCAACCAACTACCACCATGTTTTTTTATATCTTGGTTGTGGAGTTTGAGTGAGGATAAAACCCCCTCACCCACAGGAAAACCATGCAACTGACCAAACTCCACATTTGGTTCTCTCTACCGAAAAGTTTATAAGTCTGTGTGTTGTGGTTGCTGTCGTACCACAGCACACCACTTTACTATTTCGGCTCAACACCATCACCGAGAGACCCAAGGCTGGTCTCTGTGTTACATGCCGTTAGTTTTAAATAAGTAAGTTGTCTTCTAATTCTGAACTAGGGGCTGTGTACCTCTATTTAGGAATTTATACAAATAAGAAATGTGTAGATGATATTACATATGGATGTGTTTTAGTTGGAAATGTTAGATTAGCCATAGTGAGGCTTAGTTGTGGTTTAAAGAACAAGATAAGAACCGCAGATGATGATTCGGCCAAAGACAGAGACTGTTTCTTAAAACTGTTTTCTGGACATGCGTGATTTACTATTTTTGTAGACTGATGTGTGTTGCTATTTTGAAGAAATTTCCTTCCGAATAAATGTTTTACACATCTTCAAGTATAACATATATTTTTTCAAGGAGTTTTATAAATTAAAAGAAGACAATTCTAGCTTCGTTTGCTTTAAACAAAAAGTTAGACTGCACTGAAAATTTTGACTGGTAAGCATTCTGCAGGTCTTTACCAACATTTAGAGTCCGAATCTTCAAAAGATTCCTTCACAAAGGTTGTTTGTTATGTCCTATAGTTTAACATACTTGAATTTCAAATCAAACAAACTTGTTTTGGACCCCAAACTAGCTAATTTCTGAAAATTAGAACTGCCGGAAATGGACCCAATTTTAGTATTGGATTGCATGAATTATTGGGCCAAATTTAGAAGGATCTGGGATTCGGTTTGTGGCCTGTATGCTTACATTAATATTCACGTTCTTGCATATACTCACGTTAAAGTATTTCTGTAATGCGTGAATTCGATATTGTTAAGTATGTTTTGATTGATGCTAATATGCAAGAACTTGCTGGCATTAAAAGAGTGGTAAGAAACGTGACTAGATTGCATGCAAGATGTACCCTTCTCCTACTCGGGATTTAGGGGATTAACTCATTGAGATGTGATCTCACCCCATTATGGGCTAAAATTTTTTAGGTCCCTAGATGGAGGAAGGCTAGGTCGTGTACAATCGGTTGCAGTAAAAGAAGAGTAGGACTCTTGCTATCTCCTTCCAAGTGATGACAGGTCTTTCGTCAAGACTGGATGTAGGGTGACGGCTCACCCTAGAGAGATTGAGAAGTATGGTAGTGTAGTAGTGAACCTCACTCTTGTAGATAGAAGCTTAGCTAGTGGGTAACTGAATAGCTTCACTTTTGTATCAGATCTTGGGATGTTAAACTAGTCTATATACATAAATACTATGGTATTGTAGGTGTGGCTTGTAAAAAAATATTATCCTACGTTTCTATCCCACTACTTTGTTGTATGGAGATTCTTTTACATTTCCACATGTGCAAAATAATGAATGGGTCGGCAACAGTTCTCGGGATGTTGCAAATTTAAAATCGACCATCAAGGGATGTGCATGTGATCGGGGTTCAGGTCGTGACAATTGAGCCATCAAAATACATCGCATCCACCACGGGGGGAGGCAAATCACAGGGAGAGGAGGCTCCAAGCATCAAGAAGACCATCAAATCTATGGCCGAACTGAAGCAACATAATCTCCAGTAGAGAATATGATGGGGTCAATGTTATTCTACACATAAACCACAAATGAAAAAAAAAAGAAAAAGTAAAAAAAATAAATAACAATAATGATTACGATGGCGTATTCTTGTGTGCAAAATTGAGTGACATGCCTCATTTTTGGGAAAATTATCGAAAAAGCCTAAACCTATTATAATTGTACCAATTCAGTCCTAAATAATAATTATTTTTTATCAATTGAATTCTAAACCATTGAATTTGTATTAATTTAGTCTATTCAGCCAATTTTGCCAGAAAATTACTAATATGGATGTCAGCCGTCCTATGTGATGCGGCCGGCACTGACATGGATAATTTTAAATGATATTTTATTATTTTTCAATTTTTTTATGTATTTCTTATTCTTTCTTTCTTTTTTCCTGACCTTCTTTTGCTTTTGACTGCTTTTTAACCTTGAATCCTTTTGATGTACTGCAATAACTAAGTTTGTGATACTGATTATGGCTGGATAGTTATATTATCTTGAAGGATTAACTTATTTTGTGAGATTGCAAAATCGATACTGTTTAGGTCCTAATCAACTTATTTTTTAAAGATATCATGTATTGCTTAAAGTGTTGTTTTGCAGGTCAAAATTTTTTCAAATCTGCAGCAAAGTTTTGTCACCATAAAAAAGGGAGAGATTGTTGGAGAAAGCTCATTTACTATATTGAAGTTGAAAAAACATTTCTAAAAGTCTAATCTAAATACTTCCAAACTCAAGTTGTATAGTCTAAAGAACTCTAGACTCTACCGTCAAAGTCTAAAGACTGCCAGACATAAGTTTCAAAGTCTACCCTCACTGACAGTTTCCAGACGGAAGAATGAAGACCTATCCAGATGCCAGATTATCTTCAAGGATTCATTTTGTATGATTTTTGGAAGACCTTATGGTTGGATATAGCATCTAATACGTTGATTATTCTTATCGGAATTTACTCCAATACGAAGATCTTTTGAAAGGCGAGCAAACTTGGAAGGTTCTACTTATGGAAACCAAAGATCCTGATTGTATGGACGAATAGGATTGATTGGCTTTCATCACCAATCATTCAACGACTTGAGATCACCTTAATTGATTCTATCCAATGGTTAGATTGGAAGAATTATTTTGGAAAGTGCCAACGGTCATGAAGGCATGAAGGAATATTTAAGGATAACTCTTCAGTTGTTCAGAGGTAGAGTGAAAGAAGAATTCCCAAGTCTGAATCTCTATTGTTCCTTACTCTTTCATTCATCGAGCTAAAAGTTGAATACAAAAGAGAGAAACACATAGTGAGACTCTATGAGAGGTTAGTAGAAACTCTTCACTGAGAAACTTGAGATCATGAGCTGTAAGATCTCTTTTAATTTATAGTAAAATCCAACCAGTGGGCTGTCAGCGCTGGAGAGTGGATGTAGGTTTGATATAAGCCGGATCATTATAAATCTTGTTTTCCAATTCTCTTTCCTTAACCTCTTATTTTTATTCATTGTTTTATATAACTGTTTAAAGTTGTTTACGTCATTTGTTAATCCTTTTCAAAAGACTATGTATTACTTGTAAATCTTGCGGGATAGATTGGAAGAACTCCTTAGGAAAGTGCCAACGGTTGTGAAGGTATAAAGGAATACATAAGGAAAAGGCTCAAGTTATTCAAGGGTGTGCGTGAAAGAAGAATTCCAAAGTCTGAAGCTCTTAGTATTTTTCTATTTAAATCGTAGAGCATTATTGGTACTCAAAAGAGAGAATAAACACTTGTGAAACTTTGAAGAAGTGTAGTTAAGTCTCTACACCGCGAAGTCAAGGACGTGAGACTGTAATATCTTTTTTGATTCATAGTGGAATCTAGTCAGTTGGCTGTCAGCGCGGGAAAGTGGACGTAGGCTTGATCTAAGCCGAACCACTATAAACTTTGTGTTTCAATTCTCTTCTCCCTACACTCTTTATTTCAATTTATAGCTTCATATAACTATTTACTACAATTTACATTGCTAGCAAATTATCCCGAAGTTTCATAAAAATTTATCTATCACCTATTCATCCCCCTCTAGGTAATCTTACTAGCCATTTCAATTCGTATTAGAGCTTGTGTGCTCGTTTTATTTAAGTGTTTTTACTTCTGAGCTAAAAATCTATGACTAGTATTTTGGCTCCAGGTTTGATTGAAGTTCAAAACAACACCAGACCTCCTTACTTTGATGGAAATGAATACAATGTTTGGAAAAACAAAATGAAGGCATTCCCAAGATCGAACAATCCCCTAGAATGGGATGTGATAGAAAAGGGAATCATTCCTAAAGTTGCATCAGTCTAAAAAAGAGGAAAAGAAGTTATAGATGCTGGCAAAATGGCACAAGAAGAAATAACCAAGAGACAAGCTCTTGATGCTAAAGCAATCTACTCTTTATACTATGCTTTATCTCCTACTGAATATAACAGAATTTCATCTTGTGAAACAGCTAAAGAATTTTGGGACAAGTTGCATGTTACCTATGAAAGAACCAATCGAGTTAAATAAAAAAAAAAATCAACATCTTACTTAGACAGTATGAAGCCTTCAAGATGAAACTAGGATAATCCATTACTGACATGTTTAATCGTTTCACAGAAGTTGTAAATGGTCTATCATATTAGGGATAGCCAATCCTAGGACCAATGAAGATCAATAAATTGCTGCGTGGACTATCCAAAGATTAGAATCACATGAAGACTTCAATAAGAGAAACCCAAAGGATCATGCCTCTTATAGTTGATGAACTGGTAGGCACACTATAATCATATGAAGTGGAGCAACTTAATCAAGAAGAAGATTCTAAAGGTAAGAAGTTAATTGCTTTAAATTCTAACGATGATTATGATGATACCGATTCTGAAGATGACATGGATGATGAAGAGCTAGCACTCACGATAAGGAGATTCATGAAACTTAACAAAAAATGAAGAAGGTTTAATTAGAAGAAGCAAGGCTCTAAAAAATTCCAGAATAAATCAACATAGGATGACGAGGTCAACAAAGATGTGGTATGTTTTGAATGTATGAAAAAAATAACACATCAGACCTAACTATCCTCTGTTAAAGAAAAAGAAAGCAAGAACTGAAAAATTCAATAAAGCTCTCAAAGTAGAAACATGGGGTGATACAAAATGTGAGGAAAGTGATGAAGAGTATGCCAATATATGTTTAATGGAAAACTCAAAATCATAAAGTGAAATCGAGGTTAGTAATTTAAATATTCCTGCTAAAGTTTCGAAGTACATACATGAACTTTGTCTTAGTCTCAAAACCTCTCTTAAAAGAATCTCTAAACTAAAAAGGGAAAATTCCAAAATGAAGCAACGGGAAATCTCTTGGAAAGAAAAGTTTGAAAATCTAGACAAAAGTTTTATTGTTTTAAAAGGAAATATAGACTTTATTTCAAAGGAAAATACATTTTTGAAATAGGATATTTCAAATATTACAAAAAGGTTTTCAATAGGATCTGAGAAGTAGGAAAAGATTCTTTCAATTCAAAAACCGTATTTCAACAAATCTGGTTTGGGTATGACACCAGAAATTATTCCTTTAATTGATTTTCCAAAAGTAAAGGAAATAATCAAATAAAGACCTACAAAAACATTTTACAGAAATCATTTTAAAAGAGGTTTTGTAAAATCTCTTGGCTGAAGTGCTCTCAAATGTTCAAAGTGTAATAGCTCAGAACATTTTGAGAAAGAATGTCCTATGGTTTTGAGACCTGTGAAGAAGGAATGGGCAAAGACTATTTATTGCACTAACTCTCCTAGACCCAAGAAAATGTGGGTACCAAAAACAGCTTGAATTCTTTTTACAATTGCAGGTCACTATCAAGAAAAAAATAAAGTGGTATTTAGATAGTGGCTGCTTGAGACACATGACAAGAGATCTAAATTATTTTATAAAGCTTATGCAAATAAAAGGAGGAAACATTTCTTTTGATGGAAATAGCAAATAAAGAATTGTTGGATACGAAAGTGTAAAAATTGGAAGTCTCACAATCAACAATGTCTCCTTAATAGAAGGTCTGAATTACAATATACTCAGCATCAATCAATTGTGTGACAACTGGATTAAAGATTAACTTCCAAGAAGGCATTTGCTCAATAACTCGTAAGGATTTATCTCAATCTTTCACTAGATGAAGACATGGGAATATCTATCTTCTGGATATAAAACCATAAAGCTCTCAGTGTCTAATATCCATTCAAGATAAAGCAAACCTCTAACACAGAAAACTTGGCGATGTCAACATGAAGCAAAGTGCCAAGATCTCATCCAATAAGCTTGGTCGTGGATAGCCCAACTTGACGTATAAAAAATGTGACTTATGCATACCATGTGTTTTAGGAAAACAGGTTAGAAGTTCTTTCAAATCTATAAACAAAGTTTCTACTAATCGAGTTTTGCAGTTTCTGCATTTGGATATCTTTGAACCAACCAGAACTCAAAGTATTGGAGGAAAGAGATACTGCCTAGTAATCGTGGATGATTATTCTCGTTTTACATGGCTATACTTCTTGACAAGTAAGTCTAAAACCTTTTCTTATTTTTCAAAATTTACAAAGAAAGTTCATAATGAAAAAAGATATACTATTTCGAGTATTAGGATAGACCATGGAGGTGAGTTTGAAAATCAAGATTTTGCAAAATTCTGTGATGACTCTGGTTTTCAGCATGTTTTCCCTTCTCCATATACTCCAAACAAAATGGAGTTGTGAAAAGAAAGAATAGATCTTTACAAGAAATGACTAGAATACTCTTAATTGAAAGTAATATTTATTCTCGTTTTTGGGCTAAAGCATTTTCTACAGCTTATTATATCATTAACAGAATATTTTTAAGGCATATTCTGGAGAAAACTCCTTATGAGTTATTCAAAGGAAAGAAGTCAATTGTTTCTTATTTCCATATGTTTGGTTGCAAGCGTTTTATTTTAAAAAATTGAAATGATCGAACTGGTAAGTTTGAAGAAAGATCGGATGAAGGAATTTTTCTTGGCTACTCAACCTTAAGCAAAGCTTATAGAGTATTCAACAAGAAGAGTCAGTCCGTGGAAGAATCTATGAATGTTAAGTTTAAAGACTTAATGCAGAATCAACTGATTCAGACTCAACTTGAAGAATCTGAATCTACTCCAAATCCTACAAAGTCTACATCTCCCGAAGTGGCTCAGACTCTTGAAGTTCAACAACAAGATGAACCAGAAGATTCAACTGAAACAGAGGAACAACAGACTCACAAATCAACCAGTAATTGGAAACATAAATCAAGTCATCCCAAGGAACTCATCATTGGCAACATCGATGAAGGAATTCGCACTAGATCCAAAAGGCATGAAGAGTCTAATACTTTAGTACTTGTTTTTTAAATTGAACCCAAAACTGTAAAAGAAGCCTTGGTTGATGAAAGTCGGATTGAATCAATGCAAGAAGATCTCAAACAGTTCAACATTAACGATGTTTGGAAACTTATTCATAAACCTAAAGGTAAGTCTACTGTTGGAACTAAATGGGTTTTCAGAAACAAGATGGATGAGAAAGGAAAAGTAGTCAGGAACAAAGCAAGACTCGTAGCCAAAGGATATATACAAGAAGAAGGGATAAACTATGACGAGACATATGCACCAGTAGTGAGGTTAGAAACAATTAGATTATTACTTGCTTTTGCTTGCTATAAAATTTTTAGGTTATTCCAAATGGACATAAGAAGTGCATTCCTAAATGGATTTATCCAAGAAGAAGTCTTGGTTTTGAAGATCCAAGAAAGCCAAACTTAGTCTTCAAACTAAAAAAAGCTCTTTATGGATTAAAGCATGCTCCTCGAGCTTGGTATGACAAGTTAAGTAAATTTCTAATTCAAAATGGTTTTGATAAAGGTAAAGTAAATACTACCTTATTCATTAAGAGAGAAGATAAAGATTTTCTACTCATTCAAATTTATGTTGATGATATTATTTTCGGATCACCTAATGAAAATTTGTGCAAGAAGTTTTCTAAGTCTATGCAGGATGAATTTGAGATGAGCACGATGGGTGAGCTAACCTTCTTTCTCGGATTACAAGTCAAACAATTGAAGAAGGGAATCTTCATTCACTAAGAAAAATATGCGAAAGATCTCGTCAAGAAGTTTGGTTTGGAAAATTGCAAAAAGACTGAAATACCTATGTCAAGTTTTTCAAAGCTGGACAAAGATGAAGACAGAAAGAATGTAGACCAGAAGCTATACAAGAGCATAATTGGTTCACTTCTTTACTTTACTGCATCTAGACCTGATATTTTTATTTAGTGTTTACATTTGTGCTAGGTTCCAATCAAATCCCAAAGAATCTCACTTAGCTGCTACAAAGCGCATCATCAAATACATTGCAACAACTTCAAAGCTAGGACTATGGTATCCAAAAGAATGAGATTTTACCCTCTTTGGATATTCAGACGTAGATTTAGCAGGTTGCAAAGTGGACAAAAAGAGTACTTCTGGTACTTTTCAACTATTTAGTAACAAGCTAGTATCATAGTTTTCAAGAAAACAAAGTACCATAGCTCTCTCAACGGCCGAAGCAGAATATGTGGCTCTTGAAAATTGCTGCTCTCAAATCTTGTGGATACGACAATAGCTAAGAGACTTTGGAATTGAAGAATCATGTACTGAGATTAAATGTGACAACACCAGCGCCATAAATCTCACAAATAATCCAATTTTGCATTCAAGAGCAATGCATATAGAGATTCGACATCACTTTATTAGAGATCATGTTCAAAATGGAGAAGTCATAATTCAATTCATTGACTCAAAGAATCAACTAACAAATATATTTACAAAGCCATTGGAGAAAAGCCTATTTGAGTATATTCGCACCAGACTAAACATCACATCTTTTATCAAGTAAAGTCTGGAAGTGTTCAAGACTCAGAAGCAAAGTCTGAAGGTATTTAGACTCAGAATGACTAAAAGTTATGACTGTAAGTTGTTTCAGTACTAGCAATTTAATTTTTGGATTAAAGTTTTAAAAAGGTACAATTATCTTTTGAATTGCTACAATCTTATTTTTAGCAATTATCTTTTTCATCTTTTAATTATAAGAGTTTTTCATTTTCAAAAAGGCAGTTTTTCATAAAGGCAATTATTCATTTTCAAAAAGGTAGTGTTATTTTTTCTTTTGTGATGATAAGTTTATCCTGCTTCATTTGCTTTATATACTGTCGAGATTCGTTTTCTTTGTTTTTACTCTCAAACTATAGAATACAAAAATCGCACTTGCTCTCACTTTCTCTCTAGTTTATTCAAAAAGTTCTCACCTTTTTTGGCAATCGAATTCGAGATTTCTCCCATAAAGCGATAATGTCTTCTAGAAAGTCTTTGAGAATCACAAGCAGGGGACCACGTCACATGCCTGAGGGTCCTACGCATTTTGATTTGACTGAGGAAGAAGATTCGTCTCATCAGCAACAACCAAGTCGGCAACAACCTTCTCAACATCTTCAGTCTACTCCACCAACTCAACTAGAAGAAGAAATAATCGAAGAAGTTGAACCTGTAAGAACACTAACACCTAAAGTTGCTTTCAAACATTATTCTAAGTTGAAAGAATGAGGTACTGCTATGTCTTTGATTGATGAGTATTTGAGAGAGAGAGAGAGAGAGAGAGAGAGAGAGAGAGAGAGAGAGAGAGAGAGGTTACAAAAATGAAACTCCATTTCTGCGTGAGATGGAGAAGTTGGGCATTGCTGAAAAAGGGTCAGCTGAAAAGACCTTTGCAAACTTTCCTAATGACCCGCGTTTTGGTACTTTTAATTAGCCAGAAGGAAAGGACGATGATGAAAGAATGTTCACACATTTCCAGCTTAGGATGGGAGTGGCTGCAAATGTGAGTGGTGATGGAGCTAGTCTATTCTGATCGAAGGACCATAAGAAAGTTTACTCAAAACTAATGAAGAGAGGGGTTATGAACCCTAGAAGTGTTGATTTTGATTTTCTTGATTTTGTGCAAATGAATCTAAGGGAGAAGTTTACACTTTTACAATTTGAACGTTTTTGTTGATACAACAGTTGCTTATTCTTAACTCACAACCTATTTCTATTTGAATCTATCATTTTTTAATGTGAATAGATTCTCTTTTACTGTTAAGGATAAGAAATTTTTGGTCGATGTGGACATCCTGGTTGACCTAATTGGGGTGGAAAGAGCATGTTTCCAACCAATTAATGTGTCCATTGCTCACACTACACTAAATTTAGTAAGAGACAGGATTGCTGAAGGCAAGATCTCCTACTCTAGGATGAATACTTCGAACATCTTGCTGCATAAAATCGTGATCAACTGCATCCGTCCAAAATCAACATCCAAGACCGATGTGTCTCGTTCTGAAGCGAAGTTGATGTATGCCATCAATGCTGGCTACAAATTCTCTCTACCTCATACCATCCTGCTTCACATGTACAGGATATTAGTGAAAGACAAGGGACAACTCCCCTATTCTACTCTTATCTCGTGCCTTTTTAGACATTTCAAAATTCACATTCCTGCATCTTTGTGTCTGACAAGCATTACTCCAATGGTGATTGGATTTAAAATGGTCACCAAGATGAGTCTGAAAGAGCTTAACAAGGTGTTAGTGCGCATGAAGGAGAAGTCTCCTGTCAAGGCGAAACAAGACCCTGCAACGGTCAAAAGGAAAGGCAAGGAGCCCATGGATGCTCCAGTAAAAAGGAAGAGAACTCTTATCTTGCAGGATGAAGAAGATGAGGACGAGATGACTCTTTCAGCTTTAAGGAACTTGAAGAGTTTTGTCAGCTTTCAAGAGATAGATGAATGAGAGACTAGAGAAGAGATAGAGAAAAGAGATGACGGAAGAAGAAGTGAAGAAGAAAAGAGAACGGAGGAAGAAGAAGGAAGACAAGAAGGAGAGGAATAGGAAGGAGGAAGAGAAGAAGAGGAAGAGGAAGAGGAAGAGGAAGAAGAGGCTCGAGATGATTCATTTGAGCCTACCTTAGCTGTATCCTTGTCAAGCAACTCAGAATAGACAAGGAGTAGAACTGCTAGAGCATAAGGAAAAGAAAAACATCACCTGAAGGCACACAAACAAGGGGAGCTGCTAAAAAACGAGGTATTTCTTCACCTGTTATAGCTAGTGATGTTAGTCGTTCTGCAGCAGATCTAGATGACGTATATGCCTCTCTTTATCTTGAACTAGATATTGAGGCATCAACTCCCAGTCATGGTAGACAAACTACTGAAGATCCCTCAAATCTCAAGACTCTAGGAATAGATTCGGCTAGACCCAGTACTGCATTATCACATTCAGTGGACTTTTCAAGAATGATAGATATCCTGTTGGATTTAAGGAAACATCAATATGGTTTGGAGTATGAGATAAAAGATCTCAAAAAGGCCTTCTTGGCCACTTCAGTCTCTTTGCAAGAATAGCTACTCGCCCTAAAGACTCAAGTGCAAGATATTGTGAAGGGTAAAGATTTACAGTAGCTAAAGGAGATTATTGGAAGGCTTGAGAAGATAGTGAGCTCTATGGGGAAATTCTAGCTTGTTTGCTTTCCAAAATAGCCATGATTTTCACACCACTCATTTCATTCAACTTTTTGCTTATTCTCCACTTTTTACTGTTGACAAAAAGGGGAGAAGCTATTGTCTTCTTTATTTGTTTTGATGTTTTTAGACTTTGGTACTTTTGTTTGGTTGTGGACTTTGGACTTTGACTACTTGCTTGACAAATATTGTGATTTGAATCTTTCATGCTTGCAAGAACTTAGCTTGTGATACTAATTGTGCACGGATAGTTATCTTGCAGGATTCACATGTTTTCTATGGTTGCAGAATAGACTCTATCCAGGTCCTAATCGGCTTATTTTTATAAGATATTATGTAATGCTTAAGTATTGTTTTGCAGGACAAAAGTTTTCAAATTTGCAGGAAAGTTTTGTCACCATAAAAAATGGGGAGATTGTTGGAGAAAACTCTCTTATTGTTTTCAAGTTGATAAAATATTTCCATCAATCTAGTCTAAAGATTTCCAGACTTATGTGTTAAAATCTGAAGAATTCTAACTATGTCGTCAAAGTCTAAAGATCACAAGACTCGAGACTCAAAATTTACTCTCGTTAACAGTTTCCAAACCGACGAAGACAAGACTTATTCAAATGCGAGTTTATCTTAAAGGATTTGGTTCGTATGGTTTGTAGAAGATCTTACAGCTAGAGATAGCAATTTGAGATCAATTATTCTTATTGAAATCAATTCGAATAATCAAACATGTTGAAAGGCGAAGTATACTTGGAAAGTTGTACCTATAGAAACTTAAATCCTGATTGTATGGGCAAGCAGGATTGGTGGGCTATCATTACATTCCTTAAATGACTTGAGATCTCCTTAATAGATTCTGTCCAACAGATAGATTGGACGAACTCCCTTGGAAATTGCCAATGGTTGTGAAGGCATAAAGGAGTATATAAGAAAGAAGCTCAAGTTATTCAAGGGTGTGCGCGCAAGAAGAATTCCAAAGTCTGAAACTCTTAGTTCTTTGCTATTTGAATCATAGAGCGTTATTTGTACTCAAAAGAGAGAACAAACACTTGTGAGACTTTGAAGAAGTATAGTAGAGTCTCTACACTGCAAAGTCCAGGACGTGAGATTATAACATCTCTTTTGATTCATAGTGGAATCCAGTCAGTGGGTTGTCGGCGCAAAAGAGTGGACGTAGGCTTGATCTTAGCCGAATTACTATAAAATTTATGTTTCAATTCTCTTCTCCCTACACTCCTTATTTCAATTTATAGCTTCATATAACTATTTACTACGGTTTACATTGCTAGAAAATTATCTTGAAGTTTCGTAAAAATTTCTTTATCACCTATTCACCCCTTCTAAGTGATCTTACTAGCCCTTTCAGAGCGAACTTGTGATGACTCATTTCAATGGCGACCAAAAATTACATTGTGTATGTTTCCATCTCCTTCACAAGATTGATCACTCACTTTTGAACTCTTGATATCTAAAAGAATTTCAAGCCGTTCAAGCCTCACCCAAACCAATATTACAACCCTCATCCGAAGTCTCTTTCAATTGGAATGATTCAAGTTGAAGTGAGAATTTCACATAGGAGCTATTACTAGGAGGAGTGGAAGCAATCTTATCTTATCTTATCTTCAAGGTTCCTGACTTGTAAACTGGATGGAGGTATAGATTGACTATTCTTTTCTTGGCCTTAAAGTGAATATCTTTTGTGTAAATCCATGACCAAATCTACCTTACGGTCCATTCAAAGACCTTTTGATCAACAAATTTGTATTTACTATGAACATTTTCGAAAATCTTGGACATAGGTTATGTGAGACCCCTCTAATGAGAATTGTATAGCTTTCTCACAAAGGTTGGGAATAAAAGCCTTTTTTGAGAGCTAATGTGAAAGACCTTTTTGATTAGGTTATTTCCAGTTTGGTAGATTTGATTTAACCCTTAGATAGTTAATCAAACCTCATTTTGTTAAAATCCTCTCCAAAGGAATTTGATGATTGGTAGTATCTACCAAGACATGTTTGAATGATTTCACAAGATTAGTCTTTGAGCAATCTCGAAGTTCTTTTTCAAGATATATGTGGCATTTGAGAATTTTGACAACCCCTGAATGCGCGGCGGTTCGTGATTAAGTGACAAAGTATCGTCGGATGATGTTGTTGGCATTACATGCGAACATTTAGTTCGTATTATTGTTGGACCAATGCATTTCGTTTAGTACCGATCTATTCATTGAATAAACCATAGTCTTGTCAGAAAACTTTCATAAGCTCAAGTGAAACCAACCTCATCCGTACTTTGCCGACCTTGGAAAATGACTGTACATCACGGATTGATGAAGATGTCAACGGATTCTGTCATCGGCACGGGTGTTGGACTCTGTTGTATCATCGGCCTTATCGGCACCACACTTGACCTGCCGACCCGTGTATATTTTTTCGATGACACTACTCGGATATACTACCTAAGTGTTCATGAAGTAAGAAAGGAATTCGGGTTTCGATCCATTGATTTTGAGAGTTGAAGGAACGGAACATGGCCATGCGTGAAGAACATGGATGCCCGCGTGGAAAAGAGGAATCACCCGCGCCCAACGCTGCCCCAATCTCTTTCCATTTGGTCGATGTTTTAGTCAACATTGTGAAGGAAATATTGACCAAAGCAGGGCCAACGTTAGCCACGTTGCTTCTCCATTATCGGCCAGCAAATTAAGACTAAGAAAAGGATTAAATAAAATGCTGAAGACACGTTCCTCACTTAGAGAAGCAAAGTGTCGAGCGTCTGAGAGGAAATTTGAGCATGCTGGACACGTGTACTCCAGCTGCCTCTCGCCTGATTAAACCACCGAAAATTCCCCTCTTAAGTTGACTGGTTTTAGTAAAACCAGTGGCCATTGTATTTGTAACCGAAAAAAAAAAAAGAGAGTTCAGCGAGTGAACACAGCAAACGCGAGAGAGAGAGAGAGGGAACGCAAGCGAGCGGAGAGAAAGGAGGGAAGAAGATCGTCCTCTGCCCAGTGTGCGTGCTGCCGTGGTCGTCACCGCACACCCCTTGCCGTCAACACCGTTGAACACGAGGCAAGTGGAAGTTCATTAATCTATGTCTTTGCATGCTGCAATTATCTGTAAAATGCCGGTAGATGTGAGAAAGTGCAGAATTTGGAGCTGCATGTTGATTTTAGATGAATGAGATGAAGCTGGACTAAGAAACTGAGCAAAAACATAGCAAGTTTCGTTGGATTTCGTTTTTGAATTGAAATGAGAACTCAAGGATCTAGCTATGGTGGATTTTTGGAAGTGAAGAGGCTGTATTGTGGTATAATACACTTGTAAACACTTGGCTGTGGACGTTGGATGCCAAGATTCAAAGAGTAGGAGTAGTTTTCTTTAGGACAGTAAACTGTTTTTGCAGAAGACAGTACGACCTTTAGTGATTTCATGATTTTTCTGTAATTATCTAGCCAAAATTTGACTTCGAATCATTAATGAAAGTTGTAGGGAACATCTTCAGAAACAACATATCAAACATTTAGAATAAATGAACAACGTATGCCCGCTGAAACGATTTTTCTATGAAAATGCTAAAGCTGGAAGTTATTACAAAACGTTAGCAAAGAATACAGCAATTACTGCTCTTAATATGTAAGGAATTTGACTTAGTGTTCTTCATGAAACTTTTTCCTTTAGGTCTTTTTTATAACATATCAAAATTTCATAATTATCTGGGTTCATTTAGGGGTTATTCCGAAATTGTCACTAAAACTGTGCATTGTGAAGTTTGAACTGTTTTATTCCGAATTTGCTCAATTTGTCCCAAAGGTGAATGCATCTTGAGTTGTTATTTGACATGATGATATTGACATTCAGCATATCATGAAATATTGAGATTTGATGAAGACTCATGGGACATCTTGTCATTGCATCGAAAAGTGTTTTTGATATTAAGATGTTAATTGTTACCGTTGGACCCCTGGGTCAATGATGTCCCGGGAGTCGGGATGCCCAGAGGTTCGAATGAGTTGATGCCTTTTGGATGAGTGGTTGTATTATGAATACTTGCCCAGAGGTTTTCCTTGGGAGTTTCGGGATGCTTGGTTGTATGCTTGTCGGTACGTAAATCTGGAGGTTAGGGGTAATTATGTCTTTGGTGCCCAGTGATTCCTCGTGATGCCAGGTGGGGTGCGAGATGCCCAGAGGTTCGAATGAGTTGATGCCCTTTGGATGCCCGTTTGTATTTTGAATACATGCCCGGAGGCTTCTGCAACGCCAAGGTTGGGTGTGGAATCCCAGAAAGATGCAAGCATTGGTCCCCTGGGGGATGAAACCTTTTGAATATTAAAACTGATGATTCTACTAAGTGTGCGTGTGGTCTGATTACAGGACTAAATTGTATGACATGGAATGGGACGTGTCATAACAGTTTGGCCCTATGATTGAGACTCATGTAACTGGACATGGTGCATCTTGAGAGTTTCGAAATTGTACTTGCTATTGCATTAAAGAATTTCATGATTTTGATGCATGCTTATCCTTTGCTTACCTATTTTTTTCTATCTTGCATGAATCTAGATATTAATGGTATTGCGTGATATAGTTTAATGAATCTTTTACTACTGTGTGGTTGTACTCACCCCGTTTTGGGGACTAACGTTTTAGACTAGATAAGATGCCTTTGCTATCACTGCCACCAGCAAGTGAACCAAATAGTTGGATATGACCGCAAGGAGGAGGATAGCAAAGGAAGGAACTTTTGGATGCCGACACTGATCGATGGACTTTAAGTATACAACTGTTGGAAAAGATGTCAGTCATCTTTTGATGTATAGTCAAGTATAGAAAACCTTGGCATTTTGATGTATCGACTTATGATGTCCATTAAGTTATGTAAATAAAAGTGTTCGGCTTTATCTTATAAAAAGGTTTTAGTTGGTGTGCATTGTTTTCAATTATGGAATATGGAGATGTTGAATATGTTTCCGCTATATGAACTGCACCGATAGAAATGATATAAACCCCAAGGATTTATGGACTTATCAAATTTCTATGGTATTAGAGTAATAAACTTTCAAGTTCAGAGCAAGTGATTTGTGGCGACCCTAGCGGGTTGGGGGCCGTTTGAGGGTGCCACAATATATGTTCCCTACTGAATTGATTTTTGGTCATCCTAAACCATTCCTTTTGTTTTAGGTTTTTGGTTAGCTTAAACCATGCCCTTTGTTTTGTTGTTTTTAGTCAATCTTAAACCTCGTCCTCTAGAATCTTTGTATACCTTAAACTTAAACCCCATCTCTTAGGTTCCTGCTAAACCTTAAATCTCGCCCCTTTAGTTCTTGGTAAACTTTAAACCTCGCCCAAGAAACTTCATCCTCTAAGTTCCTGTTAAACTTCAAACCTTATCATTTAGGTTCCTGGTAAACCTTAAACCTCTTCCCTTAGGTTGTAGATTATCCTCATAAACCTTGACTTTGGGTTCCAAGTTACCTTCATAAATCTTGATTTCAGGTTCTAGATTATCCACGTAAATCTCAACTTGAGGTTCTAGGTGATGTGGACATCGAGCCATATCGAGGACGAGGTGGTAGGGACCCATTGTCTATTCTTATTGGTTTAATTACTTGAGCGTCGGCCAAGCAATTTAGGCAAGCCGTTGGCGTTATGGTTCGTGATCTTTGGCATGGAGGTGACCTTGGATCAAATCTTGAAGAATCTTGGAAATCTTGGCGCAATTTGATTATCTAGTCACCAAATATTTGACCAAGTCAAATATATATATTCTTGTTTAGGAATATTCTAGAATACGATGCATTATATCTCTAGGGTTGGTTTTAGGGTTTGTGTGACGGCTAGAATGCCTATATATAAGACTAATTGAATTTCTTTGGGGGAGAGATCTATTTTATTTTTGAGGAAAAAGTTGAAAGATTCTCTTCTATTGTTCTTTTGAGGACTTGACCTAATCAAGGTTCCCTTGTGACGATCGATTCAACTTATCGAGCAAGATAAGAATTTTTTTGCCCATGGCGTCTATAACGTTGGTTGGTTGACACACATTCGTCAACGGGTCACGTTCATACCAAGGTTGCCAATCACAAGTTTGATTGGAGGTCGAGGTTTGCAATTCGCACCATCTGAGCCTTCGTAAAACGATCCTTCCGTAGCGATTTACATCAGTTGGAATAAGAGCTTGCTTCTACAAGGTCTATTTATCTTTAATTTTCTGTCTATATTAAGCAATTTGAGATTTATGGAGCTAGGGTTTCAGTTCTAGCCAATTTAAGGATCCAATTGCTTTTGTGCTTCCATATGAAGTTGTTTGCTGTTAGTTTTAATTTTTTTTCTAGCATCTTAAATTGTATCTGAGTTCGTCAAAAAAAAGAAGAGAAAGTTCGTCAAAAAAAAGAGAGAAAGAGAACGCACAAAAAAAAAGTGCGCAAGAAAAGAAAAAAAAACAGATTCGGCAAAAAAAAAATAGCCGAACAAAAAAAAATCAAGAAGGCGACTCGTTTGTTAGTGGACCGAATTGAAACAATCAGTAGTGATTTGCATTTCAATTGGAATTTCAAAAGTTGTACTTATTAGTTTGAAATTGTTATTTGGTGAAACAAAATCAATAGTGATCTAATCTTGTTTGATTAGTTTGATTGATTGTCGTGAGGGGGTTGAGAGACAGGTTTTGAGTCTGATAAAGAGCTTGTGAAAAGAGAATACGAGAGGAAAAAGACAAGAGTGTGTAAGCTTAATTGAGGGTGGAAAAAGCCTAAACTTGAGTTAAACATGAGGGAAGTGACAAACACCTTGAGAGAAATACATGAGGGAGCGATTGGTGAGGATTTTTGTGACTAACATTTACTTGCAAGTCTAAAATATGTCGCGCGAAGAAAGCATGAATCAAAGGGAAGTTGACTCCATACAAAGGGATGAAGCACTCGTGGAAAGCATCCAGTAATTGAGGGCCATAGTGGAGGAGCTTAGTAGCCGAATGACGGGGAATGACATGAGGGTTGATGGTGACCAAGAGCTACCCCGGGAAAGGTTGTAACATCAGCGAGACACCTCTAGAACACAACATAGAAGGCAACGGCATTATGATGGTGATGAGGCCAACATGGAGGATGATCAAGATGCTTGATTTGGAAGGGGGAATAGAGGCTGAGGGTTTAGACCCTGAGAAGATAATTAACTTGGCAATATCAAGATGAAGATTCCTTCTTTCCAAGGGAAGAATGATCCCAATGCGTATCTAGAATGGGAGAAACACACGGAGATGGTATTTGATTGCCAACGATACTCCGAGCTCAAAAAAGTAAAAATTGCAATTGTTGAATTTACCGATTATGCTATAATTTGGTGGGATCAACTTGTGACTAGTAGGAGATGCAATGGTGAAAGACCGATAGAGATGTGGGGTGAGATGAAAGCGGTGATGAGGAGGCGTTTTGTACCAAGTCATTACCATCAAGATTTATTTCAAAAGTTCCAAAATCTCACACAAGGCAATAAGAGCATGGAAGAGTATCACAAGGAGATGGAGATTGCCATGATCCGTGCTATTGTGGTGGAGGATCGTGAAGCCACAATGTCAAGATTTTTGAGTGGTTTCAGCCAAGACATAGCAAGGGTGGTGGAACTGCAACACTATGTTGAATTAGAGGAATTGGTGGACAAAGCCATCAAAGTTGAGCGGCAATTGAATTTGGATCGAAATCACAAGAGTGGAGGAGATGCAAATCAGAATTGGAGATCCAATTGGAAGAAAGATGAGAAGCCAAATTGGAGAGGAAACAACACCAAAACCGAAACCTCAAACGAGAAGGAGAGGGATGGTAAAGTTGGAACGGATTCGGCTTCAAGTAAAATTGAAAATCCTAACACTAGAACTCGTGAGATTAAATGTTTTAAGTGTTTGGGCAAGGGTCATATGATGAATCAATGCCCTTATAGGAGGGTGATTATCATGACTAGACATGGTGTTATTGAGTCCGAAAGTGAAAGGGAAGAAGAGGATGATGAGATGCCACCATTGGAGGATTGTAGTGATGGAGAAGTGTCCATAAAAGGAGACTTATTAGTGGTCAGGCATTCTCTGAGTGTGCAAGTAAAGGAGGAGGAGCATCACCAACAAAGAGATAACTTGTTTCATACAAGATGTGTGATGAATGGTAAGATTTGTAGTATGATAATTGATAGAGGTAGTTGTGCGAATGTGGCAAGTTATACTGTGGTGGATAAGTTGGGTTTGAAAACGACAAAGCACCTTAGACCTTATAGACTTCAATGGTTAAATGATAGTGGTGAGGTGAAAGTATCGAAGCAAGTTCGAATTCCATTTGAGATAGAGAGATACAATGACAAGGTAGAGTGTGATGTTGTACCTATGTAAGCAGGTCATATCTTACTTGAAAGACCATGGCAATATGATCGAAAGGTACATCATGATGGGTATACTAATCGTTATTCATTGGTGATGAATCAAAAGACTTATACCTTGGTACCAATGACACCTAGTGAAGTGTATCAAGATCAGTTAAAGTTACAACGAGAAGCCGAGAGAGAGAGAGAGAAAAGATGAGAAATCCGAGGGCTTGCTGGTGTGTCTGAGACGCAAGGAAAAGGAGAGGCCGAGAGAAAGATTGTGGTAAAAACCGAGGGAAAAGAAGAAAGGAAATAAAAGAGGCAAAATAATTTTTATGCAAAATCAAATGAAGTGGGGAGAGCTTTAGTTCTAGATCGACCAATGATTGTACTTGTGTACAAGGAGGTTTTATTTTCTACTAACGATTTTGGCCCAAGTTTGCCTAGTCATATTGTGTTTTTATTGCAGGAATTTGAAAATGTCTTTCCTGATGAACTTCCTAGAGGGATACCACCGATTCGAGGCGTAGAACATCAAATTGACTTGATTCCTGGTGCGCCATTACCTAACCGACCCACATATCAAAGCAATCCTGAGGAGACAAAGGAACTTCAGTGGCAAGTTAGCGAACTATTGGAATGGGGGTATGTGAGAGAGAGTCTTAGTCCATGCACCGTCCCTGTTTTGTTGGTGCCAAAGAAGGATGGAACTTGGCGAATGTGTGTCGATTGCCGAGTAATCGATAACATTACGGTAAAGTATTAACATCCTATTCCTAGGTTAGATGATGTGTTGGATGAGTTGCATGGTTTTTGCATTTTCACTAAGATCGATTTGAAAAGTGGCTATCATCAAATTAGGATGAAAGAAGGTGATGAATGGAAAACTACATTTACGACCAAGTATGGATTATATGAGTGCTTAGTCATGCCATTTGGATTAACTAATGCACCGAGCACGTTTATGTGACTTATGAATCATGTTTTGCGTGCTTTTATTGGTCGATTTGTGGTTGTCTATTTTGATGATATCTTGATATATAGTCAAAGCCCTGATGACCATATTAAGCATGTGCGAGCTATCTTGCAGGTTTTAAGGGCCGAGCAATTATACGCTAATCTAAAGAAGTGCTCTTTTGTTACCAACAAATTAGTATTTCTAGGATTTGTTGTTAGTGCTGATGGTATATAGGTTAATGAAGAAAAGGTCAAAGCAATTCGTGAATGGCCAACACCTAAGACCGTAGGAGAGGTGTGTAGCTTTCATGGATTAGTGAGTTTTTATCGGTGATTTGTGAGAAATTTCAGCACCATTGTTGCTCCTTTAACTGAGGTTATTAAGAAGCACGTGGGTTTCACATGGGGAGAAGAGCAAGAGAAAGCATTTAATCTTTTAAAAGATAAGTTAACTAATGCTCCTTTGTTATCTTTACCGAATTTTAGTGCTACTTTTGAGATAGATTGCGATACTTCTGGTACAGGAATTGGAGCTGTGTTGATGCAAGGAGGGCGTCCCATAGCTTATTTCAGAGAGAAATTGAGTGGAGCAACATTGAATTATCCTACCTATGATAAGGAGATGTATACTTTAGTGCGAGCTTTGGAGACTTGGCAACATTATTTATGGCCAAAGGAGTTTGTGATCCACACCGATCACGAGACCTTGAAGTACTTGAAAGGGCAGTAAAAGTTGAATAAAAGACATGCCAAATGGATGGAGTTCATCGAGACTTTTCCATATGTGTTCAAGTACAAGAAAGGTAGGGAGAATGTGGTAGCCGATGCACTTTCTTGAAGGTATGCGATTCTAACCACTTTAGAAGCAAAGTGTTTAGGTTTTGAGCATATCAAGGACTTATATACTGATGATGATGACTTTAGGAGAGTGTTTGAAGCACATGAGCATGCTGCATTTGATAAATTCTATAGGCGTGAAGGTTATCTTTTCCATGAAAACAAACTATGTTTGCCTAAGTGTTCTTTGCGTGAATTGTTAGTGCGAGAAGCACATAGTGGTGGTTTAATGAGGCATTTTGGTATTAATAAGACTTATGAAGTGCTGCATGAACATTTTTATTGGCCACATATGAAGAGAGATGTTACATGTGTCTGTGCGAGATGCATTGCTTGTAAGCAATCGAAGTCTACAACTAAACCACATGGCTTGTATACACAATTACCTATTCCAACGCATCCTTGGACTAATATTTCTATGGATTTTGTGTTAGGATTGCCTAGGTCTAAGAATGGTAGAGATTCTATTTATGTGATTGTTGATCGGTTTTCAAAGATGGCTCATTTTATACCTTGTCATAAAACTAATGATGCATCTCATGTTGTTGATTTGTTCTTTATGGAAGTTGTATGTTTGCATGGCATGCCTAGATCGATTGTTTCAGATCGAGATTCTAAATTTCTTAGCTACTTTTGGAAAACATTGTGGAAAAAACTAGGAACACGGTTGTTATTTTTTACTACTTGTCATCCACAGACTGATGGTCAAACCGAGGTAGTTAATAGAACTTTAGGGGTATTGTTGCATGCTATTATTAAAAGGAACATAAAATCTTGGGAAGATTGTCTGCCACATGTTGAATTTGCATATAATAGGAGCAAGCATTCTGCTACTAAATTTACACCATTTGAGATTGTCTATGGTTTTAATCCATTAACTCCTTTAGATTTAACCCCTTTACCTGTTGACGAGCTTGTGGATTTAGATAGAGCAAAGAGAGCTGAATTTTTCAAGGCGTTACATGAGAAGACACGCAAATATTGAGCGTAAGACTGAGCAATATACAAGGCAAGCCAACAAAAGGCGCAATGAAGTGGTGTTTGAACCCGGTGATTGGGTTTGGGTTCTTATGCGCAAAGAGTGATTTCATGAGCAGCGACATTCTAAGTTATTACCGTGAGGGGATGGACCATTCATGGTGTTGGAAAGAGTTAACAATAATGCCTACAAGCTTAATCTTCAAGGTAAGAATGACGTTAATGCCACATTAGTGTTTTTGACTTGACTTTTTTCGATGCTAGTGATGATTTGAGGGCAAATCCTTTGCATGGGGGAGGGAATGATGTGGACATCAAGTCATATTGAGGAGGAGGTGCTAGGGACCCATTGTCTATTCTTACTGGTTCAATTACTCAAACGTGGACCAAGCAATTTAGGCAAGCTGTTGGCGTCATAGTTCATGATCTTTGACATGGAGATGACCTTGGATCAAATCTTGAAGAATCTTGAAAATCTTGGCGCAATTTGATTATCTGGTCACCAAATATTTGACCAAGTCAAATATATATATATATTCTTGTTTAGGAATATTCTAGAATACAATACATTATATATCTAGGGTTGGTTTTAGAGTTTGTGTGGCGGCTAGAATGCTTATATATAAGACTAACTGAATTTCTTTGGGAGACAGATATATTTTATTTTTGAGGAAAAAGTTGAGAGATTCTCTTCTACTATTCTTTTGAGGACTTAACCTGATCAAGGTTCCCTTGTGATGGTCGATTCGACTTATCGAGTGAGATAGCAAATTTTTTTGCTCGTGGTGTCTATAATGTTGGTTCGTTGACACGCATTCGTCAATAGGTTACGTTCATACCAAGGTTGCCAATCACAGGTTTGATTGGAGGTCGAGGTTTGCAACTCTCACCATCTGAGCCTTTGTAGAACGATCCTTTCGCAGCGATTCACATCACTAGGTCATCTTTAAACATTGTCTTTAAGTTAGTGGTTATCCTTAAACTAATCCCTTTCTTTAGCATTCTCATTTCCTTCATTCCAGTTCCCATTAGAGATGGAGTGAGAGATCTTAAACATGAGTTCAAATATCTCAATGAGTGAAGCTAAGTATCTAGATATTTTGTTGATCAAATATCATTTCCCTTTGTTATTTTCTTTTAACTAAAATAAGTCTACTAAAAATTATAGGTATCAATTTATCTTTAAGTGGAATCTCCTCGAGCTCTCACTCAAAGAACTGCTATTGATACATAATTTTTAGTTGACACATCAAAAAGTAAAAAAAAAAATTGAGATTTGAGTTTCTGATCGTGACGATGCCTGTTTCTTAACTAACAAGTGTTGTTTTTCATTTCTTTCTTATACATTGTTGCTTTTAAGCAATTTCCAATTCATTTTCAAGAAAAAAAAAAACCAAAAAAGTTAGATGGTTGACTTTGAGTTGACTTTTTGGTCAAAAGGCTTTGTTGTCAACCAACCGTATGTCAAAAATTGATTTTTCACCCAAAAAGATGTCAGTTAGCTTTAATTGCACTATTATCAAATCAAATTTTCAAAAATACATACATTTGACCAAAAAATCGGTCTTTTAAAAAAAGTCAACTAAATGGTTGACTTTTAATGAAACCTTTGACCAAAAAATTGGAAAAATAAAAATTTATTGAAACATTTTATTTTATATTAATTTTATTTCTTTGTCAAAAATTTCATAAAATTTCATTAATAACTTTTTAGGTTCTAAATCGACCAAAAATAAAATTACTTTAGTTTTAACCATAATTAGGTGTAATTCCTTTCACGATATTTTGTCTAGGGGCTATTCTAAATCCACCCGTACTTTCAATTCCGCAAATTGCTATAGTGAAATCATAATTAGGGAGTCAAAATCAGTTCTTCATGCTTGACGAATAGACAATTATTTTCCACTTTTTTTTCTTAAGATAAGTCCAAATCTGGGTTCAATTTTGAGAAATTCACATTAGAACTTCCCGATTTGATGGATTTCACTCTCTTGAAGGTAATAAAATGAAGTTGTCAAGCTTCAATAGAAAAAATTTACGTTGACTCACTTAAGACTATGGTTTGATTGCATGAATCTAAGTCCAATTTTGATATTAGAACTTGATTCATTTTCTGCCTAAGTTTTGGCACTTCAATTCAAAGTCAATTTGAATACATTAGGCGATCCTACACATGAGTAATTAGTTAAATAGGACTATTGCAATATTAATTGAATTCAATTTCAATTAATTTTCAATTTTGGCCATAAAAGTGCAAAATTGCTCATTTTAGATCTCATGTACCCATGGTTTCAAACCCCTTTTTTTTTTTTTGCGATAAACACTCAATTAGCTTGATAGAAAGTCCATAGATTACATTTACGGAGTTTAATTGGCCTAATTGAATCAAAATGGGACAATTTCTCCTCAAATGGTGCAATTTCCTTTTCTTTTTTTTTCTTTTTTTTTTTTTCAATTTTGTCATTGAGGGACTAAATTACATAAATTTTAAACCCACAAAGGCCACGCAGGCGTGAACTAGCCATAATGGGTCAAGAACCGATCAGGAACCTGTTAAGCCAACATGAACCGGTCTGACCAATCTAGCTAGCCGCTAGTGGGGCATGGTTAGTTTGGCCACTTGCCAGCCGATTCTGGACCTCCAAGGATTGGCTTCGAGATCCTCGCCTAGTTAGTTTCACTTAAATGCCTTCACTTTATCACGATTTTGCGGATTGACGATCGAATTTCATGAATTTGCAATTGTACTCCTAATTAGGCCCTTATGCACAACTCTCATTTTAAACTCAAATTTCACAAATCGGACCTATCCGATCGGTTGTCCGACACCTCTCAATGATGATTAACCCTTTAAAAATCTAATTCAGCCATTAGATCAATTTCTCAATTGTTGAATTAAACCGATGGACAAAATTGGTCCATTCGAGACTAGCATAAATAGATTTTTCCCTTTTACTGTTAGAAGGGGCTCATTGTGCTAAACTTCAAATAAAATTTCATAGAAAATCCTCTCCACCTCTCCTTTTTCCCGCCATCTCTCACTGCCTCTCTCTCATTCACTGGTTTCACCACCAAACCACCGCTGCTCGCCAATCAATGCACGGTCGCCGATTGCCCCCTCGATAACCTTCCTCACTTGATTTCCGGTGTATTGAAAACTGTTGGAATTCAAGTTGGCGGAAGACAACTTACCCGATTCCGATGCACAAATAGCAAATAGCCCCGGAACGAACGTTGAATTGCGAATAAATAACGAACAACACTACTTCACGTTGGTCTGGATGCGATCACGAGGAAAGCACCCGATTTCCACAGCGTAAATGCCGATTGTTCTTGCAAAATTGAAATGGAATGCCTTGATCTTCCTTGATGGAAATGGAGAGGAATTTTGGTGCAAATGAATGGCCAACAAACCCAACGGTTGTGTTCGGGAGCCTTTTATACATCTCCCTTCGTACCCCTCCATTTGTGCCTTTCTATCGTAGCATATCAAGTCCAATTGGTACAGTCCAATCGCACCCCATCATGGACGTACTAGCTAAAGCTAAAGTACTACATCTCCCACTCAGACATGATGAGTTTGATAGTGCTCTTTATTAAGAATATAAGGCATTTAACATTCATCAACTTTATAAAACAATTCATACTGGCAAATAAGCCGTGCGACCAGTGAGTACACTTGCACTTGGGAGCTCAAATTATGCACCTATTAGAGATGACATAATGGCTAAAACCCCGAAAAGAAATAAACAATCGATGTCTCATAGTGCCCCAAACATATTTTGTTACATCAGTCCAAAGTATACCTATCCCTTAAAGGCTATACTTGACTATTCCCAAAAACACCATGTATTTACAATTATATTCGCAACCACATATGACGATATAATTGGTCGACCAGTAAATTTTTAAATTTTAATTTTCATCTTGGCCAAAGTCTTATTTCACTTATTGAAATTTAATTTATAAAGTATATGGCCAAGCATAAATTATTAATCTATCGAATTTAAATTTCCACACTCATATGCACAAATCATCTAATTAAAAAGGCTAATGGCTAAAGCATAAGCCAAGGGAAATTTTATCACCTAATTAGAGATTTTAACATACCTTATGGCTTGTCATAGAATTTTGGGATGCCACAATTCTCCCCTCCTTAGAGAATTTCGTCCTCGAAATTCAAACACCACTCGCGCCGTCTTGAAAAAAGTAAGGGTACTTTTCCTTCATTTGATCCTCACTTTCCCATGTGGCTTCCTCTATATCATGATGTCGCCATAATACTTTAACCAATGGGATCTTCTTGGTCCTAAGAATTTGCTCCTTTCGGTCCAATATCTGCACAGGCTCTTCAATGTACCTAACTTTCTCATCCACTTAGATGGCTTCATGATCGAGTATGTGGCCAGGATCCGGCTGGTACATCCTCAACATTGATACATGAAACACATCATGCAGATTTCCTAACTTAGGAGGTAACGCTAAACGATAAGCTACATCACCTATTCTCTCAAGAATTTCAAAAGGTCCAACAAATCTAGGGCTTAACTTACCCTTCATCCTGAATCGAGATATTCCTTTCATTGGAGATACCTTAAGGAATACATGGTCTCCTACACTAAATTCCAAAGGTCTTCTACGCCTATATGCGTAGTCTTTCTGTCTATTTTGAGCTGTTCTAAGTCCTTCTCTGATAATATCAACAGCTTCAGTGGTAACTTGTACCAGTTCAGGTCCTGTCAACTTCCTTTAACCTACCTCACTCCAACAGACAGGAGTCCTACATCTCCTTCCGTATAATGCTTCATAAGGATCCATGCCTATACTTTTCTGAAAGCTATTGTTATAGGCAAACTCTACCAAATGCAATTTTTTATCCCAATTTCCTTTGAAATCGATTGTACAAGCCCTTAACATATCTTCCAATATCTGGATTACTCTTTCCGATTGACCATCTGTCTAAGGATGAAAAGAAGTACTAAATTGAAGCTTAGTCCCTAATGCAATTTGAAGACTTCTCCAAAAATTCGATGTAAACCTTGAATCCTGATCTGAAGTAATGGTCACTGGAACACCTTGTAAGCGTACCACTTGACTTACATACATGTCCGCATACTTATCCATTGGGTAGTCCATGCGAATCGCTAAGAAATGTGACGATTTAGTCAAACGATCCACTATCACCCAAATTGAGTCATGACTACTTGATGTCCTTGGCAATCCTTGCACAAAGTCCATCATTATATGTTCCCATTTCCATTCTCGAATGTCTAATGGTCTTAAAAGTCTTGCGGGTTTACAATGTTCCGCTTTTACTTGCTGGCACGTCAAACATTGAGAAACGTGCTTAGCCGTATCTGCCTTCATACCATCCCACCAAAATTGCTGACGCAAATTCCTGTACATCTTTGTACTACCTGGGTGGATATTATAATTACTCTTATGTGCCTCCGACATAATTTCCTTCTTTAATTCATCATTGTCGAGAACACAAAGTTGTCCTTGACATCTTACTATTCCATCATTAGAGATTTGAAATTCTAATATTTTCCCTAAAGATACAGCATCTTTCACTTTCAAAATCTCTGGGTTAGATTCTTACAAGATTTTAATTTTCTGGATAATCTCCGGCTCAATCCTCAATGCACTAAGCATGCCAGTAAGACAATCCATTTTCAATTTAAATTCGGAGTTTGCTATAGATTCTAACAACTCCCATTCTGCCATCCTTAAACTAGCCATGGAAATGGCCGACTTTCGACTAAGAGCATTCGCTACTCTATTCGCTTTTCCTGGATGATATCTTATCTCACAGTCATAATCCTTCAACAATTCCATCCATCTCCTTTGTCTCATGTTCAACTCCTTTTGTGAGAACAAATACTTCAAACTTTCATGATTCGTATAAATCTCAAACTTTTCCCCATACAAATAGTGTCTCCAAATCTTCAAGGCAAACACTATAGCTGCTAGTTCTAAATCATGCGTAGGGTAATTCAGCTCATGGTGTTTCAATTGTCTGGATGCATAGGCTACAACTTTGCCATGCTGCATCAACACACATCCTAGTCCTTTGTGAGATGCATCACATACACTGTGAAACCATCAGGTCCAGTAGGTATAGTCAGAATTGGAGCTGAAGTCAATTTCCTTTTGAGCTCCTGGAAACTCCTTTCACATTCCCCATTCCATTCAAATTTCACATTCTTTCAGGTCAATTTAGTTAAAGGTCCTGCCAGTCATGAAAATCCTTCAATGAATCTTCTATAATAACCAGCCAATCCTAAGAAACTTCGTATTTCAGTGGGTGTCATGGGTCTCAGCCAATTTACTACCATTTCAACTTTTGCCGAGTCTACTGCAATTCCTTTTCTTGACACCACATGTCCTAAAAATATTATCCAGTCCAACCAGAATTCACACTTACTAAACTTAGCATACAACTTATGCTCTCTCAGGGTCTGCAAAACTATTCTCAAATGTTGCTCATGCTCTTTAGGCCCTTTTGAATATATCAGGATGTCATCAATAAACACAATCACAAACTTGTCTAAATAAGGCTGAAATATTCTATTCATTAAATCCATAAATGCAGCCGGTGCATTAGTCAATCCAAATGGCATAACAAGGAACTCGTAGTGTCCATAACGAGTCCTCAACGCAGTCTTAGGAATGTCCTCCTTAATTCTTAACTGATGGTATCCCGACCTCAAGTCAATCTTAGAGAAGACCGAACTTCCCTGGAGTTGGTCAAATAAGTCATCAATTCTAGGCAAAGGATACTTATTCTTAACGGTCACTTGGTTCAGTTGCCTATAGTCAATACACAAGCGCATCGATCCATCTTTCTTTTTCACAAACAAGACCGGTGCACCCCAAGGTGAAGCACTTGGTCTAATGAATCCTTTGTCAAGCAGCTCTTGTAATTGCACTTTCAACTCCTTCAATTCGACTAAGGCCATCCTATACGGGGCTTTTGATATTGGTCCCGTTCCAGGCATTAATTCAATTTCAAATTCAATCTCCTGCTTTGGCGGCAATCCAGGCAATTCCTCAAGGAATATGTCTTGAAATTCGTTAACTACACGAACTTTCTCAAGTTTAGGCTCCTCCCTTGCATAATCTCTAACTATAGCTAGGTACCCTTGACATCCTTTGTCAAGTAACTTACATGCTTCTACTGCCGAAATAAGTGCTACAGGAAAATGGGTCTGACCTCCTAAAAATTCACAACTAGACTGATCAGGTAAAACAAATTAAACCACTCTTCTATAACAATCCATTCTAGCCCGATACTTACGAAGCTAGTCCATTCCTATAATAACGTCAAAATCATACATAGCCATTACAACCAAGTCTATTTCCATATCTTTTCCTCCCATTGATATCTTACAATTTCCACACACCAGCGTAGACAATACCATATCCTTTAAAGGCGTGGAAACACAAAGAGGCGTCTCAAGAGGCATAACTTCTATTTTATTCAAACATCTATATCTTTCAGACACAAACGAATGCGTTGCACCTGTGTCAAACAATGCATATGTCTTTTCACCATTAATAAGAATCGTACCTGAGATAACATTTTTGGAAGCTTCCGCTTCCTCCTGGGTGATCGTATACACCCTTCCTTGTGCAGGTGGTCTCTAAGGATTTCCTTGTGGGTTTGACCTAACAGCACTCTGATATCCCTGTCGCACCGAGCCAACACTCACTTGCGACCTCTCTTGTGGGCAATTCCTCCTAAGATGACCCACTTGTCCACAACCAAAGCATTTCTGTTGTCCCGTGCAAGGTCTTGGGCCATGTCTCCCATTACACTTTTGACAAACACTAGGCTGATAGGGTGCTTTCCTTATATTTAGACCACTCCTTGCCCCTCCAAAATTCCCAAAATTACTCTTATTCTTCACATTCCAAGTCTGACCTTGACCAGAATAAGGCCTCTTACCCCTTCTCACATCATTAAAGTTCAGTGGTTTCCTAAGCTCTGACCGTTCTCTCAACAGCTCCTCCTCCACTAACTGCGCCCTTTTATAAATCTCATTATAATCTCTTATGTTCAATGGCACCAATTGCTTCCTAATGTCAGTCCTCAGCCCTTTAAGGAATCTCTTAGCCTTCTCTTCCTGATCCTCAATCAATCTAGGAGCATATCTAGACAATTCAGAAAATCTAGTCTCATACTGATCTACTGTCAACCCCTTTTGTTCTAGCTGAACAAATTCAGTAATCTTCCTATCCTTAGCACAATTAGAAAAATGCTTCCTATTGAAAGCTCTAACAAACTCCTCCCAGTTAACATTAGTACCTGGTGGAAAGATTATGTCCTTCGAAGCTCTCCACCAAAACTTCGCATTTCCCTCCAACTGGTACTCTGCTAAAACTATTTTCTCACCATCAGTGCAGTCCAACAGTCGGAAAATTTGTTCCATCCCATCAATCTATTGCTCCGCCTCCTCAGGACTTCCCATTCCATTGAACTTAAGTGGCTTCAACTTTAAAAACTGCTCCACCAATCCTTGAGTACGACCTTCTACTCCAGGCTGTTGCTGCACCTGCCTCTCCATCAGATTTCCAATATTGGCTAATGCCTGCAGGATGTCTTCCATTCGGGGTTCAGCCCTTGCAGTAGAAGCTTTAGCCCTCGATGGATGAGCACTTCCAACTCGCACCATGACTTTCCTGCAATTTCCAAGCATTACCTCATGAATAATCTGAGACTCACTGCCTGCACTCAAAGCAATAACTATCACTACATAAGTAACATATAAATGTTATTGGTACCTAAAGGCAACTCAAAATAAACTACTAGGGATCTACGAGTGAATACTCATCACCCGTTATTCAATTATTTCGTTTTACATCCTATGGTGTGCATTGTCATCATGTTCCTCAATTTCCAATTGAGGCTCCTTATCACTCCATCTATAACCATTCGCTCTGATACCAAAAAAAAAGCGCGGCTATGACACCCCGAACCCTTCACAGGTCATCACCAATGCCAATCTTACTCCCTATTACCTTTCTCCTTAGAAGATGCGTCATAATTCATAGACACATTTAAAAAAAAAAACAAAAAACAAAACGGTCCCAGCGCGACTCATTAGCGGAAGCAGATTAAAACATCACCATCTCTCCCCCTACCAACCATGATACAAATACACACCACTAATCACCATAATTTTTATAAACAAGCCACGATACTTTATTTACATATATTTTCAAGATGGGACTACTCTTTGGTTGGTACATAACAAGGAAAAGCTAGGCCTCTGCCATGTCCAGCCTAAAACCTAAAAAAGAACTCTCGACCCTCTTCATTACACGTGTACAACCCCCATCATAGGTGTCAGCTAACTATCCAAAAAGAAACACAGCCCCTACTCGTCACGCTCGGGCCTCACACCCAGTCCGGTGCGTCAGGCGATGGCGGCGGTAGCATCCCTCCCATCACCCCATCGCGGCGAACGTGGACAGAAACAAAATCCTGAACGACTGGGCCCTCAGCCAGGCCTATGTCGTACATGACAAGACAGCGCACGCGTATGTAAGTGAGTCCAGGCACGGAAAGACAGCCGAACTCCTCACACTCTACCTCAACGTCAGACGGTAACCCGTAAAATGTACCTCGCGCGACGGCAGGAAGCGGCATACTGGCTAATCTAAAATGTTATCCCCAAAAGGGGTGAGTACAACCACTCAGCAGATAAGGAATACAATAACAACTCAATGCATCATACAAATCATACATGCATTGCAGGCGTTACTTACCTTGTAACCATGTGCATACTATCATGCATAATTATCATAGTCATAACACGTACAAGTGCATCATCATATCAAGTATGTATATCACCATGCATATCATCATGCATATCATCATCCTCATCATCAGGCATATCACTATGCATATCTTCATTATCATGCATATCATCATGCATATCATCATCATCATGTATATCATCATGCATATCTTCATTATCATGCATATCATCACGCGTATCATCATGCATATCATCATCATCATGCATATCATCATTTGATTTATCTCATCATTTGATTTATCCCATCGGGCAAAGACCTCCGAGGCTTCCAGCATTCAGCCTCCCAGGCCACCGAGCATCCGGCCCATCACATTCCGGGCATCTCGCATCTCAACTAGCATCACGAGGCATTCCCTTCGGGCAGAAACCTTCGAAAGGGCTTCCGACATTTACACTCCCTAGCCGGGCATCTCGCACCCCAATCCTGGCATCGCGAGGCATTCCCTTCGAGCAAAGACCTCCGACAGGGCTTCCGGCCCCCCACATTCCGGGCATCCTGAATCTCCAAGGGAATTCCGGTAATGTATCGCTATACATTCCGAGCATCATCGGCCATCACAACCATCTCCTCATTTACCATCATCCATGTTTACTAGTATTTTAATCTCATTTTAACATGGCACATGGCGTGACATCAAACAAATCATACTTGGCATGACATTCATACATGCATTTCGATTCAATGCCATACATATACCAAGACTTTATCACATATACATCTCAATTCGATGTCATATACTTACCAAGACTTTATCACATATACAACTCAATTCAATATCATACACATACCAAGACTTGATCACACATGCAACATGAGTTACTTAAATGGAATTTATGGCCAATAAAATAATTCATTTTATTTATTTATTCATTTATTTATTTTACTGGATTATAGCCAAGACATTTTCGTACAACTTTCATGAAGAACTCCAAGCCAGATTTCTTATAGATTATTTTATTCAACCTCACGAAGCTTCTGGACCCGTTACCGCATCGTCCAGTGCCTCCATCTCCGAAATATTAAGATTTCACCCACCTATTCTCTTTCGTTTTCTTTGAAATTCGGATATGTTATATATCAAGATGTCCTTTACAAGTTTCATGAAGAGATCTAGGTCAAATAACCAGAGTATAGTCATCATTTATGTCCTTGAAGTCTCGGGTGTCTCGGAATACATCACCAGAATCATCGTCTTTAAGATCTAGTCGATTTACCAAGCTATACTTGTTCATTTCACTTTAAATTTGAGTATGTTGTAGTATAAGATGTTCCCTACAACTTTCATGAAGAAATCAAAGTAATATTCTTAACAAAAACCAACATGCAACCATGAATCCAGCAAAAGGTCAGTAAAAACTCTCCAGATCTGAGGTCTCCGTAAGGTGAGACTTTAACCCCTCAAATATCCATCATTTTCCACGATATTTTATTTTGTTGTAGTTAAAGATGTTAGCTACAACTTTCATGAAGACATCAAAGCCAAAATCGGACTCCAAACACACATACAAGCTCAAACAAGTTACTGACTCACACGATTGGAGCAAGAACAGTCACACCACTCACACACAACTCATCCATGCTTCGGTTTTTCCCATCTAACAACCAAAATTTCAACATGTAAACAACATACAAGCATGCAAGAGAAGCTAGAGGACTCCCACTTGCCTCTAGACCGGTCGGTCGACAACACACGGCGGCGATCAAGGCGGACGGACGGCAAGCAACGGCAACTCCCTCCTTCCTCTCTCTCTCTCTCGGCCACTCCTCCCTCTCGCACGATCTCTCTCTCTCTCTCTCACTCTCTCTTTGGGCGAGCAAATGGCCGGCCACTCTTCTCTCTCTTCCCTTCTTATACCCCTAAACTCTCATGATTAGTAATGATTGCTTTGCCTTAACCATGGCCAATGCATGGCCTTCCCCTTTGCCACTTGTCATATTGAATTTTTTAATTTAATTTGGGCTTCTTGGGCTTGGGCTTTTGGGCCGGTCGACCACTCCTTTTGGGCCTCTATTGGGCCGGCAACAGCCCCCTTTAGTGGGCCTAATTGGGCCGACTAACTTGGCCCATCAAGCTTAGGCCAAATGGGCTTAAGGTCCATCCTAAAAGTTAACCCTTCTCCTTTTTTTTTTTCTGAAATTCTTCTATAAATATTTTTAAATTTTAATTTTCATCTTGGCCAAAGTCTTATTTCACTTATTGAAATTTAATTTATAAAGTACATGGCCAAGCATAAATTATTAATCTATCGAATTTAAATTTCCACACTCATATGCACAAATCATCTAATTAAAAAGGCTAATGGCTAAAGCATAAGCCAAGGGAAATTTTATCACCTAATTAGAGATTTTAACACACCTTATGGCTTGTCATAGAATTTTGGGATGCCACAAAAAATGCCATTTGGTATGGGAAAATTATGCCACAATTAAACTAGTTGCACTTTGAAATCCTCAAGTATATCATTATAGTCTTAAATCATGTTCTAATCTCATTGACTTGTGTGGCATCCTGAATTTCCAGTTCTATTTTCAATTGAATGAATCAGGCTTTCAATTGACTTGCCTATAGTTTTTGTTCTTTGAGTTGATCACTCACAAGATAACTAGACTATTTGGTTAAGCCGTTAAGGGATTTTAACGCAATAGATTTGAAAATTCAACTAGGAATCGACTACTTGACCGTGCTAGTCTGCAAAGGTCGTTATGGCATAGTTAAAAATCTATTAGAGACCAAAAATAGGTTTACTTGACTGAGCCATGTGATTAAGTGTGGGTGATTCCACCTAATTGCAAAATTCTCATCGATCGGCACTAGACCGATTTTTTTGTCGTTTTGGTACCTATGCCCGTATTTGAAACCTTGAGATTTTCATGATAATCAAGAGTCACTAATGTGTCAAAGATATACATTGTGGCTCGCAAATAATCGACCACGGGTCAATTACACCAAAAATTCCTAAAAGCTACTTGGTTGGCTAGGTCACACTAAAATCGCACTAGATTTAAATTAACCGTGAATTTGAACCCGATTTCAAAAATCGAAAGTTCTGTCATGTCATGATTTATTTTAGGAATGTCAACTCATCCTCCGAATATTTTTCTGCAAACCGAGATTTTTGGCGAAATAACAAAATAGGGCCGTTTTTTATCGGAAAATTCAGGAGGCCTTTTTAATCACGTTTTTGGGATGCAAGTTGATTCTATTGGTGAGGAAAAATATGAATTGATATGTGGGCTCCTTAGTGGTATTTATGGACTCCAAATTAGGCTCAATTAGAGAGGAATTGGGTTCTATTTGGGAGAATTTGTGTCAAATTCGTAGGTTCCTTGGTGCACAACCTTTCGGACCATTTGGCAAGTATGTTAGGGAAGTTTTGAAGTGGATAAGGGCTGTTGGTCAAGGCTGAAGAGGTGGGGCATGTTGGATGGGCACAAAGGGGACAAGTGAACCATCTCAAAAGTTTGGTGGAACCCCTCCCTTGCAGCTGGCTTCGTCCCCTTTAGCAATCCACCTTTCCCCTGCTGTCGTGAACCACTCGCCGAGCTCCCTATCGTTGCCACTTGCTACTCATTTGTCGTCATGCCCTCGCGTGTCCCACGTGCTTATCCCACTCCAGCTATGTCCCTGAGCCTCCCTAGTCACCGTAGGGCTCAGTCGGAGCCCCGTCAACACTATCCAGCCACTATCTGCCTCTGCCGTCCACCGCTGCAACTTCATCCGCCCGTCCCATGCTGTTTCCAGCCTATTTAGTCTCTCAGCCCAATTATTTCGATTCATGGATAGAACCGAAATCTAGCAAGGGTCCATGGGCTTCAAGGCCCATTTTAGGCCACTTTCGGGCCCTGTCGCTGCTATGAGGTTTGTCACCCATCTCCGCGTTGCCATCATCGTTGACTCATCGGATCACAAAACCGGTGAGTTTACTCACTAAACTTTGCTTATGGAGTTAATGATGCTTAAGGGTTGGTTAGTTTAGGCTAAGTATGGTTTCGGTGGTTAGTTAGAAAGGATTAGCGATTCGATTATTCGATTTTGCATGTTAGGTGGTTAGAATGGTTTAATTAGAGACTAGATAAGTTTTATTATATATCTAGAGAGATTTGGAAATTTTTTGGACCCGTTTTGCTGTTTAATTAGGCATTTCCGGCCTAAGTTTCTATTTACGGTAATTAATTGCATTTATTTAATTACTTTTGGTATTTATTTAATTATTTATTATTTTTCAAATATTATATTGGGATAGCCAGTGATTGGAGTTTCGTACTAATTGCAATAGTGTGCTTGGCTTATTTAATTGAATGTTAATTTGTTCAAATTGAGTGCTAATTGTAATTTTGGGTATTTATCCCAAAATTGTGTGATTTTGGTATTTTAATTAGAAAATACCAGGCGTCAGTTTATAAGGCTAAAAATGTGTTTATGGACTATATTAAATAGTGGGATTTTTTTTAAAGAAAGATATTATAATTTTGGCTCAGGCCGATCGTGTACCCACACACGATTATGTTTATCAAGTATTTTTAACATGGTGATTCGTCAGCTTGTGAGAGCATTTACTATCAGCTTGTGAGAGCCCTTTTGCACATCAACTTGTGAGAGTAGTATACATTTATATCAGCACATGTGAGCAATGATTGTTTATCAACTTGTGAGAGCAACGATCTATATTAGCTTGTGTGATCTACTATCTATCTATATCAGCTTGTGAGAGCTATGACCATCTATATCAACTTGTGCGAGCTATGACCATCTATTTCCGCTTGTGTGAGCAAGGATTGTATCAATTGAATTATAGATGATACTGATTGATAGATAGTATCGATCATATTAATGGTATCGATTTAAACTAAATTGATTGGTTGAGTATATGAATCGTACTAACTTGTAGGAAGGAACTAAGGCAAGGTAAGTCCTCTGTCTTGTGTGTGCATAAACTACCTTTAGGTGTATTTCCTCCCTAGTCAAAGTTTAGGGGGTGAACTTGCTAAGACATTGTCTCACCCCGTTGTCGGCTCAACCTTTTCAGGTCCTTAGATGGCGAATCCTCCTAAGCATTTTGGTTAGCCCATGAGGGTTACCGAGTGGGTTTCTAACTACTTCGGTCCTAGAAGTCATTGGGTCTATGAACTCGTGGTGACCACTGTCTGGGTCGACGAGGACCTACCTCATAGGGTGCCTTATCGATTCAGAGCATGGTTTCGTTACGGACCTAATGGATTCAGGGTGGTTCCCCTTAGGGGTTTTGAAATCCCCGCTGTTGTAGTTGATGCCACTCTAGGTGAGAGTGCAGCTAACCCTCCCGATGGTGTGGTGGAGGACCAACGCCCTCAGAGCTTGTGGAGACCAAAGAATTGATGAATGAGTTCAGCTAGCTGATCTTAGGACAGCTTCGTTTTCGGAGTTGAGTTTGTGAGGGCCTTTGCCTATAGATTAGTATTGTAAATAAACTAGTCAACTATGTATAAAGGCGTGTTGTTTGGTTGTGCAACTATGGTCTTGCTTTTCTATCCCATCTTTGTGCTATCTAGGGATTTATTTATACGCTTTCGCATGTGCATTAAAATGAATGGGTCGGCGATGCATCCTAGGACATTGCAATTTAATTGACGACCAAGAGATGGGCATGTGCTCTAGGATCATGGCGTGATAACTTGTATCGCATTTTCACATGCCAACTTAAGGTTAGATGTTTACCCTAATCACTTGTTGTATCCAATTCTTGGTAGTGTGTGATTTTCATGTCGTATGTGCATTGCAGGAGAGATTTTAGGACTTAAATCATTAATGCAATGCACCTAATTGACCTCAATTGAACCCACACCATTCTAGGAAGTTGTAAGGCACGCTTAGATCTTTCAAATGCCGCTAGTTTAGTGCAATTTGCTCATCGTTAGACCCAATTTCCATTTTATCTTCCCTGTGGTGAAATTTCATGATTTTTAGACATTGTTTGATAAGTTAAATCTCTGTTGCAATGACTTGATGTGTGGCATACTAAAATTCCTTGCTAGTCATTAGGGGTGCTCAAATTAATGTCTTGCATTAAGACTTTAGCCAAGCCTATGGTGAATAATTATTTGATAAAAATTTCTATTTTTGGAATTTATTAAGATAGGTCACAAAGTTTTGTGATTTATAAATTTCAATTAGGTATTTATAAAATTTAGGTTTAAGGAGGATTGTTAGGATGAGATATGGGCCAAAGTATTAGCTTAAAACCAGCCCATGACCTCACCTCATTTTCGGCCATTTGGGCCTAGTCGCAATGCCCAAAGGAGGAGGAGGAATTGCCGGCCCATTGCTGGCCCAAGCCCAGTCGAGAGATGGAGGCCCATCTTGCATGAAGAAGGCCATGTGTCTCCTCCTAGCTGCCAAGTGTAGGCCATGCAATTAGCAATCATTGCTAATGATGAGTAGGAGAGAAATGAAAAGAAAAGAGTGGTCGGTTTAAGCGAGAAAGAGAGGGAGAGAGAGGGCTTCGTCCAAGGTGAGAGACAGAGAGAGAGCGAGAGAGAGAGAGAGAGAGAGAGAGAGAGAAAGAGAGAGAGCTACCGAGAGGGAGAGGGAAATCGAGTGAGAAAGGAAGAGGCCGCGCGAAGGAGGAAGCCCGCTCGTCTGTCGCTCGTGGCCGTCCGCCGTGCATCCGTCGCTTGTCACCGTCCGCGTACCATTTCTTGCTCGGTATAGAGGCAAGTTGGGATCCATATTCTGCTCTTGCATGTTGTATCTTGTATATGTGTTTGAATGGTGATGAATCTCGGATGTTTAGGGTGTAAGAAACCGAAGCTTTGAGTGTGTTGTTTTGAAGTGGTAAGCTGTTTTTGAGTATACCGCCTGACCCAGAATGTTGTAGAGGCTTGCATGCGAGGTTTGAGTCAGATTTTGGCTTCAACTTCTTCATAAAAGTTGTAGGCAACATTTTAAAATATAACATAATAAAATTTGAGGCAAAATAGATGAGTTTTAAGGGGTGAAACCCTTCTTCTACGAAAACGCTAGATCTGAAACTGTTTGTTGATCTCTTGGTGGATTTGTGTGTTGCATGTCACTTTTTACTGAGAATTTCACTTCGACTTCTTCACAAAAGTTGTATAGAACATCCTGAAGACTAACATACTCAAATTTGAGGTAAAACGAACAAGTATAGCCTAGTGAAACGAATTTTCTTTTGAAGACGTTAGATCTGCAAATGTTGTACTGATCTCCAGTGACTTCGTGGACTATAAAGTGACTTTCCTTTAAAAATATCACCTTGATCCCTTAATTAAAGTTGTATTAGACCTCTAGTGGAAAAACATATCAAAAATTCAGAGGAAATGAAGGAAGATAAGTAGGTGAAATATTGAATTTTCGGAGACAGCTAAACTTGGACTGTTTGGTACTAGGAACAAGGGTTTCGACCGTCCTTAGTTAATTATCTAGGACGAATCTGGCCTGGATATCTTCGTGAAAAATATACCTTAGGTTCTTAACTACCATATACTCAAATTTAATAATTTTTTAAGGTCATTAGAGTATTTAATTGGAATTATTCCAAAAACCGAGTAATCTATCGCGTTCGGTTTAGTCAGTCTCAATGCATGGGTCATATCGTTTTATATGAAACTCTTTTGGCGAAGTTTTCTTCACGAAGTATCTTTTTTAAGTTCATATGCCTATTTAACCAATAATATTTCAGAACCTGTTCAAGCTGTGTTGATAGAATAGAAATGCTGTGATGTGTGATCTATATCAAACTTTATGAGGGTATTTTGATGCAGTGTCCTTCATGAAACATTTTCCTTTATATCTTAACTATTACATGTTCGATTTCATAATTTTTAAAGACCATTTGGGCATTTATTGGAAATATTTTCTAAAACTGTGCAAGCATGGATTATACGAATTTCAAATTCTGGAAATTGTGATTATTTTGCTTTGGATGAGCCCTATTAATTATATTGATTGAGGTGATTGAATATTGCTGAGCATGTGATGATAATTGGCATTGCATATAGAATCAATTGTTGAATTAGCCTTTGTTGCCATTACATCATGTGCCATGCTGATTATGAGACATAAATTGGTGAACATGAATTATGATGAATGAGGAAGTTGTTGGAGGCGGCCGATAATGCCTTGGGAGTGTCAGGATGCCCGGGATGGTGGGTGCCAGATGCCCGGTTGTATTGTGATACATGCCCGGATGTCCTTGGGAGTTTCGAGATGCCTGGAATGGTTGGGTGCCAGAAGCCTTGGAGGTTTATGCCCGGGGGGATACCTCGCGATGCTAGTTGGGATGCGAGATGCCCGGAATGTGGGGGTGCCGAATGCCCGGTTGTGTGTGCCGGAGGTTTTCTCGTGATGCCAGGTTGGGGTGCGAGTAATAGAATGTGGGATGCAATTACTGGTCTCTGGAAAGAGAGATGTGGTGATCAAATTGAAAGATAAAAGTGGAAATTGAATCATGCACATATGATATGATGACATACGTATGGATGTGTGACATGACGATGATGAGTGCATGGTTGTATGTGCACCTATGGCATGATGATATATGTGTGACATGATGATGATCACCTATGGCATGATGGTATATGTGTGACATGATGATGATAAGTGCATGGATGTATGTGCACCTTTGGCATGATGGTACATGTATGACATGATAGTGATGAGTACATGAGGATGTGTGTACATATGGTATGATGACATATGCATGGCTTCAAGGTAAGTTATGCTTGGACGCATGAATGACATGTACTGTGCTATGAATGTTATGATTGTATTCTATGATGCATTAAGTGGTTTATTGGATCTTTTACCTGCTGAGTGGCTGTACTCACCCCTTCGGAGACCAACATTTCAGATTAGAAAGATGCCGCTCCCTACCGTCACGCGGGGCACCTTCTATGGCCTCCCATCTGATGTAGAGGTAGAGTGTACGAAGATCGACTGCGTTACCATCCTTGGTTTGACATTTGTGTGAGTACGAGTGCTGGTCATGTACGATGTGGGCCTAGCTGGGGGCCCAGTCATTCAGGTGTTTCTGTTGGTTCATGTCCGCCGAGATGGAGTGTTTAGAGGGATGTTGCCACCACCACCGCCCGACACACCAAGATGGGTGTGATGGCTGCGTGAGGGGTAGAGAGCTGATGTTTCTTTTTGGGAGTGGCCATCATTGATAGATGGAGGATGACACGTGATCGTTATAGGGGTCGAAATATCCTTTTGGGATGTGGCCAAGTTTAGCTAAAAATCTTGGCTTTCTTTTGTTGTATCGACCCAAGAAAATCCATCATGAAAAGATGTAGATAAAAGTGGCTCGGCTTTATCTTTTCCTATGGTACTTAGTGGTGTGCATTGTATCATGATTGTTGGAGGGAGAGATGGCGATATTAAATTATGCCTCTGCTAATAAGTTGCGCTAGGACTGTTTTCAAATATATATACATATATATATATATATATATATGCCTATGTACTGCGATGCTTCTACTAAGAGATGAAATTAGTGTTTATTAGGTGGAGAGATAGGTATCTGTGGCAACCTTAGGTGGTTCAGGGTGCCACATGATGTCCAACTAATTTGGCAATATCCAGGTGCAATGATGTGCATTATTAGATTTTTATAAAATCATGTTTAGCTCTTTTAGGGAAACTTTCTTTATGAAAGTTGTTCCATACCATGTTATGCATGCTTTGTAATTTTTTCAGAGTTAGATCATCAATGGGTGCCATTCAATTTTGCTGATTTGATGTGATTTTTCTTAAACATTCTGTTATAGGCCTTTGTTGTGATTGCTTATCTAGATCTTTTAGGCTAGTTTGTACATGGAATTAGGACATGTTGTTTTCATGAAATTTGTTTCTAATCCCTCAATCTTCATTGTCAAAAGGTTTTCAATCAATAAATTGACCTTTCAATCACATTTTCCCAAATCTTGATCGGAAATACCCACCTTTGCACATCGAAATATCTTTGGTACATATGATATTTCCCATGTACAAGTTTAGAACCTTTTAAATACTTGATTTGACTTTGGAAAAGTCGAGCTTTGGACCATATTTAAAATGTTTGCGATGTTTGTGAGTGCATTTATGCGAGCCCCGGACTAGCCTTGGCAATCAAATACGCTTCATAACCTTGATATTTCTTTGTCTAAATGTTTTCTTAAATCTCTTGGAACGTCTGATTTGGCAATTAGATACATTTCTACGATATTTGTAAGTGCATTTATACAAGCCCCAAACTAGCCTTCGTGATTAAATGCGTTCCATAGTCAAAACATCTCTTTGTCTCAAAACCCCACTTTCCATTATCAATGATTTTAAATTCATCCTCAAAGCATCACATGTACCTTCTATGGAAATAATCATGGCATTCACTTAAAACGCTTAAGTTTGTGATTAGCACATGCCGTTGGAATAAGTGACCCCCTATGGTCCACTCACTTGATTGATTGGTTGAGAAATATAGCTTAAAAGGCTTGCCTGTGTATTTAAATCATCCTCATGCATGTGAATTCTAGATGTATGTTAAATGCGATGCATAATACCGAAGAAAGTCTTGGGGAATCATCAAGAACATCTCTTTAGGGACTTACAAGCATTATTAGCCATGCAAAAACATAAATTGTCAATAATGGCTATTAGTCATAAAATGAATTGGGGAGGCATCTAGAGGGATCTTTGTATGAATTGCAAAAGCTGACCCCAAGGCCCAAATTTGGTTGATTTTGAACTTTTCTTCACTTGATTGATTGTTGTTGACCTTATATCATGTTTTAACTATTTTAACATGTCTAAGTGTTTCTTTCCATTGTATGTATCTAGCTATAGTTCTTAGATTAGGATTAGACTAAAATCCTGAAGATAGAGTTGACATGAAGATGGTGGAAGGTTGATGTCCATTCCGACCATAATTTTGTACCATTTGTTACCAACATATATTTTAGGTTTCCTCATTAGTATAACACCCGAGGAGTTGCGGGTTCTTTCTTTTGCTTTCCTTTTATTGCTTTTAAGTTTGTTGTTTAGGATTGCATAATAGATTTACCATTTTACTTAATTGTTTACTTACCACTTTGTACTTTAAATTTAATTGTGTGCTTTCTTTTATCTTTCTTAAGAAAAAAAGAGAGCATGAAAATGACTATCTGTCATGACCTTGACTCCATCCCTAAGGTCATGAACATCAAAGGTCATTTTCGCAACTTCCCAAGCTCGTCCTCAACCCGATTCTTTTTATCTTATTATCGTGCACATGTGGAAATATGAATAAACAACTCCTTGGACAAACAAGAGCTAGAAGACTAGGACCTACATCAAGTATAACATGCTAATTTATATTATTAAAGTACTTTTACAAGCTTCTTTCTCTACGGGCACTCTTTTCCTTTTACATCATAGTATAAGTTTTCCATATAAGCCAAGGGAAATCCTATCTCCTCTAATAGTACATACAAGTTTTCTCTACGGGCTCTCTTTTCCTTTTACATTGATGTGAACTTCCATGCCTACAAGACTGAAGGGATGAGGGATGAGTTTTGGGGAAACTCAGTAAGTAAACCCCTAATTCTTTACTAGGAAGACATCTCATCATCAAATAGTAGGTACACCACTCGCAATGCAATAACAATGGCAGATTATTAGCAAACTTATTGCTACACCTCAACTACATGCAAATGTCCATTGCAACATGTTTCATTGCATGCTTACCTTCAATTTGTCAATGAACATATTGACATATCATACTTATGCATATACCTGCAAACATGCGAATTCATGTATCGTCGTTTTGGCTCAACTAGGCGCTCCTGGCTCAACCAAGGCATTCCAGCCTAACCGAGGCATTCTAGTGCTAGCTCACCAAGGCATCCCAGCTCAACCGAGGCATCCTAGCTCAACCAAGGCATCCTCGGGCTAGCTTACCCCAGGCATCCTGGCTCAAAGTCAGGCATCCTGGCTCAACTAGGGCATCTTGTTCAATGAACTAGGCATCGTCGCCAACACTATGTGGTGAAGGGCACTTTTTCTGCTTTAAGTGCAAAAACAAGTGCATCACACAAGCCGGTTTTTCATTTCTTATCTTAGCCAACATATGCAAGGTCCGAAGGCGTGCTCATTTAAGTGAGTGTGCCATGATCGTCAACATCATATTATAAAATATGCCAAGAACGATTCTTGGTTCATGGCTTGAGTCACATGTTTAGGCCATTTTTGACTTGACATCGATTCCAAGCCGAGCAAACCTTGACCTTGTCCTAGGGCGTGAACACACTCAAGCATACAAATATGAGCAAACACACAAAAGAACATTACAACATACACACGGCTTCCACGGGTGAGCACATCACTAAACTCGACAATATAGGCTATCGCCCTAGCCAAGAGTTAGAGATTCTACTTACAACTTTTGAGCCTAGCTCCAAGATGCTCCTTTAGTGACTGAACGGCTCCTAAGATGGCTTGGAGTAGAAGGATGTGAAAGAGAGGAGAGGAAATGAGTGAATGGCTAAGCCTCCAAAATGTGAGGATGCATTCTCCTATTTATAGGACTCACCCTCTTCAATTGTTGGTGCCAATCTCATGATTAAGCCTAAGGAATGAGCTGGTCTATCTAGTCTCCTTAGTTGGTGCCTATACTTATTCATGTTTGATTGTGATTGGTCCATTTAATTACTTATCCTCCAAGGCTCACTTTAGGCTTATGATGTGCCTATGGCCCTAGGGGACACATAAGCCCCTTTGATGCCTACTGTTTTCTCTTGATTGGTTGGCCTTTGGCTTGTTCACCAAGGATATCCTTTAGGCTCATTATAATCTAGGATTCTAGAGGACACCTAAGCATGAATTACTAACTTCTTCTCCAAGGCAAATCTCAACCATCATGATCAAACCAAATGGTCCACTCTAATTTTTCCAAGTGTCCCGCCTAAATTCCTTGGGTGGCAAGCCTATTTTGCCTCATAATTACACCTAGAAAGTGAGTTGGCATGGCTAAAGGCCTTACTTAGCAATCTAAGCTCGTAGGTGCCATAGATGAAGGCCTTCTTTTTGCTTTTCCATTGGTCCACCTATATGCCACATTTAATGGACATTTAATGAAGTTTGACAATAATTGTGCTATAGTTGCAAACTCGACGATTCTAGAACATTTAGTCATTAATGAGGACTCATGTATCACTCTCTAATTGGTCCACATATGTGCCACCTTTTTTCTAGAATGTTCAAAGATATTTTGACCGCCATCATGAGTTTTGACCATTCCAAGGACAACTCACCCCTTCATTTAATGAAGGGTTTCTAGAATTTTCTATGCTTTTGTCATTTTCTTCATTAATGAGGCGGTCTAGAGAATTCTATCATCCAAGTTGGTTCCAGGGCTAGAGAAGGGATCATTAGGTATACCTTGAAAAATCAAATCACATACACCCGAGGTACAGCCCTTACATCCCATATTCACCCAAACCGTTCCTTGGGACGATTAGTCGGCCAATAGGGTCAGTTCGAGATCAATCCTAAGGCCACCCATGGCCTAGCACAAAGCCAAGGCACCCATAAACCTTAGAATAAGTGACGGAATAGCATGGTCTATGTGACATCCCAAATTTCACCAACCTTTATTAGTGTGATTAGATCATTAAGGACTTGGATTATTTTAGATCGGGTCAGAAAGCAAACCCGATGGACTGTGAGGAATGTGTGGGCTTGAGAAGTAAGCGGGCCACACGAGTTTTTCGTATTGGGCTTGATAAGCCGAATGGGAGATCTGGGCTTGGATTTGACTTGGAGTGGGCCAAGATTTGGATCTGTCAGAATAGTTTAGTGGACTGAATGGTTATAGATTGAGCCTGTTGGGCCAAAGACGGGTATTTAGGCTCGAGTAAATTAGTTTCAATTAAGTCTATAGATTATAGTTATGATAATTTGATTAGTGATTGTAATACTAATGTCAATTTCTAACTTTAACATTTCTTGTGATAAATTCTCCATAGACTAACACTAAATTGTTAAAATGTCATAATTTCATAACTTTGTATAATTACAAGAGAATTGAAATTTAGTGGAATCAAAAGGGAATTAAGTGAAAAACATTAGAAACTAATGAACTAACTAACGACATGGATTAAAGGTTAATGGATGGTGAATGATAGATGGCAAAAGTGTCATGCATGGAGGCCACGACATCTCTCTCTCATTTCTCTATGTTCTCACATCACCCACGGTTTCCATCCCCCAAAAAAAAAAAACCGAAACCAACCCAAGAGACATCATCATTAGCAAATCTCATGATTAGTCTAGCCTAGGGATGAGAACATAGACCTATTCCCCTCTTAACTCTCGTAATCCCTCTCTCTCTCCAAAAGCAAAAACCCATCTTCTTCTTCTTGTCTTCTCTCTTTGTCGAGCAACAAGGAAACTAGTAGCAAAATCAGCAATTCTCTTCTTCTTGCATGCAAGTTTTGGTGTTGATTTTTGAAGAATCTTTGAGTCATCTAATAGTTGAACCAAGGTAAGGAAAGATAAGTATCTTAACTGGAAGTTATCCATTGTTTTTGTCAAGGAACTTGTGAATCTAGCTGAATGGTGGAGGATTAGTTGTGATGTTGCTGTTTTGTGTTGATTTGAGCTTGATGAGCACTTGATTGAAGTTATAAGTCATTGCATGTTGCATTAGAGTCTTGCATGTCTTGAACTTTAAGTGTGAGTAAGCTGTGATTGTCGAGCAAGGTAAGGAAGTGATTGCTGAGTGAAGAAATGTGGTGTATGTTGTGATAAGTGAGTTGAGGTGTGGATATTTGCTTTGAGCTGAGCTGTGGAAGGTTTCTTTGTTAAGAAAAACCTATTGAAAGTATTCTTACATGCTGTGGAAGAGTCTTGAAGTGTTGTAAAGGAGATTGGTAAAGAAATTTTATGGTTTGATTGAGCTAGAAACGAAGAAAACGATATATGAAAATTATGTTTTAGAGGAATATAGATAGGAAGTCTTTTATTTTGTGTCGCATTGATTTCTAATGAGGAAGATAAGGAAAGGAACCATTTTACTTAAGAGAACCTCCATTAGATTGAATTCTACCTTTAGTTATAGCTAATAGAATGTAAAAACATGTAAATAGAAGTGATTCTTTTTGAATCAGTAAACTGTTTTGTAGAAAACAGCATGACCTTTGATGATTCTGTGAATTTTCTGTAATTATCTAGTTAGAATTGGACTTCAAATCCTTAATGAAAGTTGTAGGGCACATCCTTAGGAATAACATACCAAAATTTGAGGACAAATGGATAATTTTTTGTTAGTAAAACGATTTTCTCTGTAGATGTTAAATCTGGAAGCGATTACAGAATGTTAGGAAAGAAGATAGTAATTACTGCTCTTAATAAAACGAGATATAGACTTATATTTCTTCATAGAAAATTTCAATCTATGTCTCTAATTTAACATACTAAAATTTCATAACATTTTGATAAGATTAGGAATACTTTCTCTGTCTGGGATTGAAACTACTCATTTTAGTCCATAAACTGCTTTGATCTGAGAATAAGCAATAGTTGTTGTGTCTCTTGTACTTGACTCTCATGAAACATATTGAGTCTAATGATCTCATAATAGTGGTTATTTTGTACAAGAGCAAGCCTCATCTATCATTTGAAGTATGGCTATGGTATAGATACCAATGGTGGCATGTGTGTGCAATGAGTGTGGCATCCGAAAATTCCAACGACCCTCCAATATGCAACGGCTACGTTTTCTTTTATCTATTGGACCGACCAACCGTGCAACAAGAGAAGTCTTTGGACTTTGATCAATTGATGGAATTCAGCCATGCATGAGGAACACGCATGCCGAATTTAAGAATAAAATTTTGAGAAGCTGGACTGATATTAGAAAACAACTAGTGCCTCTGAATATAAGGGATTATAATTAGATCTATGAGAGGGCATAGTTGGTGGAGCAAGAGTTGGTGAGAGAGCAATCAGAATCCAAGAGACAGATGACCTTTAATGATCTTCGAAGGGGTAAAAGACCCTATCCTAGACAAGGTCAGCCCTAGGAATCTAAAAAGAGGAGTAATTTTGGGAATTTTGGAAAAGCCAGGAGTGGCTTGGTTCTAGGGAGAGTATTCTATCGGGATAATATTTGCCAAAGGTGTGGTGGACAGCATGGGCTAGGATTTTGTAATAATCCACCGAAATGTTTTGGTTGTGGATAGATGGGACACTTTAAGAGAAATTGTCCACAAAAGAGGTTGCAGCTGAATGTCAACTCGGTGCGACAGGTATAACAATGTATTATTGGACCAAATCTACCAAGGAATCCACAGAGGCAGTAGAGATTATCAGGAAAAGACATAAAACAGCCCAAAGCCGACAGAAAGACTACGCAGATAAGCATAGAAGACCGTTGGAATTTAATGTAGGCGACCACGTATTCCTTAAAGTATCCTCGATGAAGGGAATATCACAGTTTGGAATGAAAGGCAAGTTAAGTCCCAGATTTGTTGGACCCTTTGAGATACTTGAGAGGATAGGAGATGTAGCTTATTGATTAGTGCTACCTCCTAAACTGAAAAATTTACATGATGTGTTCCATGTGTCGATGCTGAGGAAGTACTAGTCGGATCTTGGTCAAATACTCGATCATGAAGCCATCAAAGTGGATGAGAAAGTGAGATACTTGGAAGAGCCGATCTAAGTATTGGATCGAAAGGAACAAGTCCTTCGGATGAAGAAAATTCCTTTAGTTAAGGTATTGTGGCGACATCATAATATGGAAGAGGCCACATGGGAAAGTGAGAAAGAAATAAGGAAAAGGCACCCTCATTTGTTTAATAAGATGAAATTAACGTTCAATTTCGAGGACGAAATTCTCTAAGGAGGGGAGAATTGTGGCATCCGAAAATTCCAACGACCCTCCAATATGCAACGGCCACGTTTTCTTTTATCTATTGGATTGACCAACCATGCAACAAGAGAAGTCTTTGGACTTTGATCGATTGATGGAATTTGGCCATGCCTGAGGAACACACATGCCGAATTTAAGAATAAAATTTTGAGAAGTTGAACCGTGCATGAGGACCATGCGCGTCTTTTCTTTGAGCAACTCAGCAAGGACGAAATGTATTTTGTCACCAAGCTACTCTGTCGAATTCTTTCTCCACGCGAGAACTTCGGTCACATACTTGTACATGAGGCAAATTGAATAAGGGGATATTAGTTTATTTCCATGGAAACCGAAATGCCCCCATACTTGTGCAGAAATTTAAGGACTTATCATTGGAGAAATTGGGCCATACATTAGGACCATGCAGCCACCAATTTGCTGGCCCAAATTAACCCCCCCCCCCCCCCCCCCAAAAAAAAACCTCTCTATTAATTTTTGGCGAACCAAGTCTATAATCTTCAAGAATTACCCAACTTTGTTGACCGAAGGAAGCCTAGCAACTGCCACGTTGCTCTTCGTCCGGTGGCCAGCGCAGGAGGAGGGATCGAGCAAGGGAAGCCGTGCCTCCACGAGTTGTCTTCAAATCCTGCTGCCATCGAATAACCTGCATGCAAGAAAATTAATTAACCAATTAAGGAGCAAAAAAGGGGTGGACTAGTCGAGAAGAGAGAGAAAGAGCCGAGTGAAAATTCGGACAGAGAGAGAGTGAGCGATTGAGAGGGCCGTGAGTGAGAGAAGTGCAAGCAGCGAGCGGGTGCACGGGTGAGGGAGGAGGAGGTAGCCCTTCTGTCGAGCACGGTGCTGCCGCCGTTGATGCCGCCCGTCTTCACCGCCGTTGAGCCACATTTAAAGACCCACGAGCTTCCCATTTGGTCTGCTGATCGAGCTTAGGATTGAGGCAATCTATGTTATGCATGCTGTGATTATCTAGTGAAGTACAAGTAGACATGAGGAAAATGCTGAAATGAAAGCTGCATGTTGGGTTCTTGGATGATTGAGGTGAATTAGAACCATGAGATTGAGGAAGAGCTGAATTATTTCTATGTGGTTTCGGTTTAGGCTGAATTAAGGATTGAATGGCCTACTCATGGTGAAATTTTGAAATGAAATAGCCGCAGTATTGACGTGGGATCCTATTGGGTCCGTGGTGTTCGAATTTGATGAAGTGAAACTCAGATTTTTCGGAATCCATATAGCGACATAAGTTTCTGTTAATGAACGGTATTTTCTGCTAGAATGCGAATTCGGTGATATAGGAAATCTGGAACCGAGTTGTGTGATATATTACTCTTTATACACAATGAATCTGACTTAGTGTCTTTCACAAAATTTCTTCCTTCAGATCTCATCTATAACTTACCAAAATTAAAGAATTTTCTGAGTTCATTTAGGGGTTATTCCATAATTTTTATTAAAACTACGCATTCTGGATTTTGAGCTGTTTTACTCCGAATTTGCTCGACTTGTTTCAAAAGGTAAATGCATCTTGAATGTTATTGGACATGATGTTTTGTTTGGCATTCGACATATCATTCAACACTGAATATTTCAATGAAACTCATGTGAATACCTATGTCATAGCATTGAACATGTTTTTGGAAATTAAGATATTAATTGTTGTCGTTGGACCCTCAGGTCATCGATGCCCTGGGATCAGGATGCCCACAGGATCAAATGAGTCGATGCCTTGTGGATGCCTGGTGACCCTAGTGGCTGAATGCCGAAGGTTTTTCCCTAGGAGCTTCAGGATGCCTGGTTGTATGCTTGTCAGTACTTAAATTCGAAGGGCCGGGGTAACCATTTCCATGGCAAGCCCCAGGAGGTTCCTCATGATGTTAGGTGGGGTGCGAGATGCCTAGAGGTATGACGAGATACGCTCTGGATGCCCGGTGGCCCTAAGTGGCTGAATGTCGGAGGCTTCTGTGAAGCCAGGTTCCTCGTGATGATAGGTGGGATGCGAGATGCCTAGAGGTGTGACGAGACACACTTTGGATGCCTGGTGGCATATCTTCTAGTCTAAACATTGGTCCTCTGGGGGATAAAACCTTTTGAATATTAAAAATAATGATTCTACTAAGTATGTGTGGTTTCGTTATAGGACTAAATTGTATGGCATGGAATGAGATGTGTCATAACAGTTTGGCCCTATGATTGGGACTTATGTAACTAGACATGATGCATCTTTAGGATTTTGAAATTGTACCTGCCATTGCATTAAATAATTTCATGATTTTGATGCATACTTATCCTTTGATTATCGGTTTTTGTCTATCTTGCATGAATCTAGATATTGATGGTACCGCGTGATATAGCTCAATAAAATTTTTACTGCTGAGTGGTTGTACTCACCCCATTTGGGGACAAACATTTTAGACTAGAAGATATGCCTCTGCTCCCAATCACCCCCGACACATTTTACGATATATCGATCGACCTTGAGTGTGAGTGTACGGAGCACCATCATCTCGAGATATGAGGGTTAGTCTTTGTTTGAGTGCAGGTACTGGTCTTGTATGACATTGGTTTGCCCACCGGCTCAGTGATTCAGGAGCTTTTGGCTGTGTTCGTCCACCGTGATGGGATCATGCTGGGGATGTTGCTGCCGCTGCCAACTGATGGACCGGGCTGGGTGTGACTAAGAGTGATGGTTAGCAAATGAAGCATTTTTGGATCGCTGACACTGACTGATAGACTTATGTATATGACTGTTTGGAAAGAAAAGTAAAAGGGAGTCGGTTATCTTTTGTTATGTAGCCGGGTATAGAAAACCACGTCAAATTTTGGTGTACTGACTGATGATGTCTATCAAGTCTATGTAAATAAAAGTGTTTGGCTTTGACTTATCTATAAAAATGTTTAGTAAGTGTGCATCGTTTCTAATTTTGGGATAGGGAGATGCTGATTTTGCTTCCACTATATAAACTACACAGGGACCGATCTATATGATATAAACCCCCAAAACTTATGGACCTATTATAATTCTATGATCTCAAAGTGATATATTATCAGGACAAGTGAAAGGTAAGCGAACTATGGTGACCCTAATAGATCGGGGGCCATTCGGGGGTACCACAATGAGTGTGATACATAGTTCTTGATTATGGGGTAGAGATATGTTTGGCATGGAATGGGACAATGTTGAAATGGGTTTTATCTTATAATTTGGGACATGCACGTGTGCTAGGTACATGAGAATTAAGTGTATAGATTATACTTGAGGTAGTTGTATACTTTGAAGTCTTTTTCTTTTGCATAAGGTAAATGCATTAATCAATGGTGTGAGGTGTGAAACATGTGCTTGAATGAGTGAATGAATCAACCAGTACTGAGATACTGGTGATGCGCCTCGGAAGTTGGGATGCCCATGCTGTGTGATATTGGATGCCTCGGCCCTGTGTTGCTGAGATGCCTCGGAGTGAGATATCCTTGTGTGTGATTAAGGATGCCCCGGTTGTGTGATACTGGGATGCCTCGGAATGAGATGCCCCATACTGAGTGATCTTGGGAGGACCTCGGTTGTGTGATACCGAGATGCCTCGAAGTGAGATGCCCATGATAGAAATATTGTGGAAGTCTGGATAAGGGAATTTCCGGAAGTGACTTTATCGAGCCAGCAGAGTTCCGGTAGGTAAACTGATCGAGGGTGGACTTGATATTCACACGAAATTATAATTCTATTTGGCGAGTGAGTTCATTCATTACCGTTGCATTCATATTGGTATGGATTGATTCGGTGATGAATATTTATAGATATGGATGCATTTAGGATGTTTCATTTAAGATGGTTATGCATATGGTGCAATAGTATTCATTTGATGATACTTGTGACAATCCTATCTTAGTATCTTAAGCTGTTTAGTCATGATTCCCTTGTAAACTTGATGGCTATGGATTGTCTAGGTTAGAGTCTTATTATTTCTTTACTAAACATAGTTTTTGCTCATTCCTTATATTTTTCAAATTGATAGTATGGACGTGCCGCCGATAGCTCCTTATAGTGATGTGTTTGACCCTGATGTGGAGATGACTTTTACGAAGTACGAGGCTACGCTATGGATGGATGATGGTAAAGCTGAGATGATTCCGATGAGGTTCATCGCGTGGTTTGTCAACCACGAAGGAGAGATGTTTGGCCCTCTTCCTTTTGATGCTGATGGACCTGGAGCAGGGACGGATGGCGCCTAGAAACCTTTGATCGTTTAGAAGCTAGAAGATCGTCTTTTGTTTTTTGATAGACGTGAGCTTGTGTGGGATTAGTGGAGTTAGATAACCCCTTACCCTTTATCCCTAGCTATTTGTTGCACCTTTACTTTTGAACATGCATATATGATGTAAATAGGCGATGAACACGTAAGAAGTCCAAGTCGATGTTTTTGTAGGCCCTGATGCTGGTAAGAAAGGAAATGAAGCTTCTCGTGATCTTTATCTATCTCATAAATGAATTGTATAATATTGTGAACTGGTAGGATTATTGTAGGAGAACTTTACAATACAAAGTATAAAATTTTAAATAATCCATGTTATACATGCTAACCTTCAAAAGTGAACACCTTAGGCTAACTATGGAAATTATAAATCCTGCAAGATAATAATCTTTGAAATTTCCACTTGCGCTTAGTATGTGATGCTACTGGGACATCATAGTCTATCCTTGGACTCATTCCAATTAGTGCCCGATCCACTAGTAGGGTTCATGGTCGGTGTGTTACCAATCCATGATTGGACATCACCAATTCGAGATTCTGTTCTGATCACTAAGAATTAAATAGAGAGTAATACACTTTTGGTTGGAAGGAATCATATTTGGTCAATTCGGATCGTCTGTATATCGGTCCATAACCACGCAGAATCACGCGCGACCAGAAACTACGATCGGTTGGATCAACCCGTGACCATCCACCGATCCAAAATCATCCCATGACCAATTCTTGTGATCAAAAGGTCATCTTATTAGTTGGTGATCCTATCCCATCGATATGGTTGGAAGAAATTCACAGCCAACACCTCGACCAATTCGTGACAGGTCGGTCGGCCAGTTGGTCGGTCGGCCAATTGGTCGGTCGGTCAGTTGTGATTGATCCGTGGTTCCTTGCTGATCAAAACAATCAATCCATGTCTAATGGCCCATGATTGATCATTTTAGGATCTTATGGCCTATCTTTATGGCGTTGGAATTGAGGATGTTAAAATTCTCCCCTCCTTTAAAAATTGTCCCTGAAATTTCATAACATATCTAGGTATTCAAAAGAGGTGAGGGTGCTTGCGCTGTAACATCCTCGATTCCAACCTGGTAAGAATCGACCATAAGATCCTAAAAGGATCAATCATGGGCCATTGGCCATGGATTGATCATTTCGATCGGCAAGGAATCGTGGATTGTTCATGGACCGACTGATCGACTAACCGACCAGTCTTGAATTGGTCGAGGTGTTGGCCCTGAATTTTATACCGACCATACTGATGGGATAGAATCAACAGCTCATAAGATGACCTTTTGATCACAAGAATTGGTCATTGGTTGATTTTGGATTGAAGGATGGTGATGGGTCGATCCAACTGGTCGTAGTTTCTAGTCATGGGTGATTTCGCCTGGTTATGCACCGATACATAGACTATTCAAATTGATCAAGTGTGACCATCTTCCGATAAAAATTGTATCATTCCATATTTAATTCTCAGTATTCAGAACGAAATCTCAAATTGGTGATGTCTAATCATGGATCGGTAATGCACCGATTGTGAACCCTATCGGTGGATCGGGTACCAACCGGAATGATTTAGGGATAGACCCAGCTGTTCCGTCACTAATTCTAAGGTCTGTGAGTGTCTTAGCTTAGTGCTAGGCCATGGGTAGCTTTAATATTGGCCTCGAACTGATCCAAGGACAATCGACCCTATTAGCCAACCGTCCAAAGGAACAGTTTGGGTGAATATGGAATGTAATGACCTAATCTTGGGTATACGTGATTTGGTTTTTCGGGGTGTGCCTAATGATCCCTTCCTCAGCCCAAGAATCAACTTGAACAATAGAATTCTCTAGCCCGCCTTCTTGAGGAAGGAAGACTACCTTTTTTAGGAATGAAGACCACTTTCTTAAGGAAGGAAAGGATAAACCAAAAGAGAATTCTAGAATCTCTTCATTAAATGAAGGAGGATGAAGTGTCTAAGGTAACGTAGGACCTAGTTGAAAACTTGGAAGATAAGGATGCCCAACAATTAATACTTCTTAACCAAGTGGGACGCCTCCTTTTCCCAACTAAGGTTGCCACCTTTGATTTTCGAAATTTCTGGACCTCCGCTATTTGTCAATTTTACACAGATTTTTGTGGTGTGAATTTAAAGAAAATTCCTTCATAAAAATTGTTCTAAAAATCTTGATCTAAAAGAAATTTAAATTTCATATTTTTCTGAGGTGAAATGGTTGGGATGAAGGCCCAATCATTCACCATTTGGAACCTGTCCAGTGTGGTGAAAACAGTGACTAGGTTGCCTTCTTGAATTTTTATAAATATTCTTTTTCAAATTTAATCATGCTTCATTCATGAAATTTTTAAAGAACATACATTTCAACAACATGTAGAAATTTAGAAGGTTTTGTGAAGATTTGGATTTCAAAAATGAATCTCTCTCCTGAATTGTTGAATCTGCTCGATGGATGAATTTTTTGGTTGTGTTTAGTGATTTACTGCTCTTTACACAGAAGGATTTGGACTCGGCTTTCTGAATGAAAAATGTCATTTAGGGTCTTATCTACAACATATTAATTTTTTTTTTAATTTTTCAAGCCCATTTGATAAGGTATTGACATTGATTTCAAAAACTGTTCGAAACTGTTTTCACCCCAGGATAAGAGGGACATACATCCAACTTGGAAGGGAAGAGAGCTACACGTCCAACATAAGGAGCAAGGCTAATCAAGAGTCTTCTCAATTTAGGATAAGGATGCATTAAATATTTTTGGACTCTAGTTCTTCAGTACCAAGTTGAGGTGTGCCTCAAAGGAATAGGCCATAATGCCTCCTAACCTAAAAACTTGGAGAGCAAGTTTGTAATATGCAAATATCTAGCCAAATGATTACTCAAGATCCAAACATTAAATAGGAGAGGCTTAGTCATTGGCTTAGGTGTCCCCATAATAATTACATGTAATTATTCCATGATGACTCAACCCTTTAGATGGACCAATGGAAAGATGAGCAAGTGTTGCCTTTAGGAACTACACTTGCCACCCATCTCTTTAGCTTGCCACCTCTTCAACCTAGATTGTCCACCTACATGAAGATGACTGGTCCATTTCAAAAGATCATCATCAGGGGTTTGCCTATAAATAGAAGCATTCCCACCCCTCATTTCCACACCACCTCCTCTTCCTCCCTCACTCTCTTGACCTCACCCTCACCATCACCCTCTCTCTTCTCGTGGCCACGCCCTCTTGCTCGTTCGCCAGCTTGTATGTTGCTCAGTCACCTTGGCCGTCCCTTGAAGTGGAGTAAGTAGAACTTACTAATATTTGGCCAGGGCGTTGTGTTATGCTATTCTGAGCGTGTGTCAAGTCCTTGACCGAAGTTGATTGGCTTGTTGTTGCTTGAGGTTGGGTTGTGTTTGCTTGGATTGGTTTAGACTTATTTCCTTGATTGAGTTCGGTTCTTATTTTTTGAGCTTAGCTCATGCTTTGGCTTGAATTTCTTTGAAAGAAGTTTGATTTGCGTACTTGTTTGATATGCTTTGGTCATGCTTTGACTCAAACCGATTTGAAAAGCATTTTTGTGAAGATTTGTTATTTCGTTGCAAAATTATTTCCAATCGTTTTCACAAGTGCATGTATTAGTTCACGCCCCGAGCTCTAAAAAAGGGTTTTGTCAGCCTTGAAGTACATGGGATCACGACGGATTGGTCCCTTCTTAGTCTTAGTGCGATATCAAGGCGTATCGTTCCTAAGCCAACTTTGATACTAGGTCGGTGAACATGTCACGACGGGCCAGTCCTTTCATGGTCTCGGTGTGATGTTGAGATGTACTATTCCCTAGCCAAGTTTGGTACTAGGTTGGTCAATATTTCATGACAGGCCAGTCCTATCATGATCTTATTGCGATATCGAGGTATATCGTTCTCAGGCCAAGTTGGGTACTAGATCGGTGCTCAAACATGTCAGATCGAGTCACGATCCTTGATTCATGCTCGGCATGCTTAACAACTCGGTTTCGATAAGTCATTTCATACACTTATGCACGGCACGCCTTCGAGTCCTTAAACTAAAAGTGAATATAAGAACCGAATTGTGATGTTTGATGCATGAACACACAATGGACTAATTTATGCCGTCAACGGATGCATTTGGCGACATTGCCCCCTTGCCAATAGGATGCCTCGTTAATAAGAACAAGATGGCCCCATGCCAATGGGATGTCTTGTCAAAAGGACGGGATGTTATAATAATTCTAGCCGTGACCCTTAGATTAGGGGACATTGCTCGATTAAGTTTGGATGCCTAATGGATTCCGGAAGAGTCAATGGATTTGAACTATTAATAAATGAATCTCATGTGCATGAGTGCCTCACATTATGAAATGGATTTTGGTTATGCTTGCATATGAGTGAGGTGTGAGTTTCTCATACTGTGGAATGGATCTTGTTTATGCTTGTATTGAGTGAGGCATGAATTCCTCATGCCGTGGGTGAATATTGGTTATGTTTGCATACAATTGATTGGGGATTCATTATGTTTCATCCAAGACAAAGCTTTTGTTTAGCTATTGATCTATCATCGTCAAATGTTTTGGATGAGTTATATGCTTGTTGATAGGTGAGGCGTCCTCCTACCCAGAAATTAGTGGGTTTTACTTACTAAGTTTCCCCAAAACTCACCCATCATCCTTTCAAACTTGTAGGCATGGAAGTCTTACGTCAATTTTGGGAGTGGCAATCTTGCTAGAGGAGCTAAGGTTTACCTCGACCTTTTGAAGATGTGATAATTGTAAATAGAACGGCCCGTGATAGAAGGGCTAGTAAACGTAGCTAATGTAATTGTGTATGTGTAAATGGTTGTTTTCCTAGCTGCTTATTTTTGTTCGGGTGTTGTATGTACGCTTTTGCATGTGTTTAATGAAAAGATAAAGAGAAATGGGATAGCAACATGATAGGGACGTCACAGAAACAACCTTTGTTGCTCGTGGCCCTAGGGACGGAGTTAGGGTCATGATATGTGCCTCATGATTTCTTCACTTTCCCAGGAAGCCTCTTCTGTTCCATGGTGTTTCCATAGGACGTTGACTAAGGGAATGTCCTCATTTCTGATTACTTACTCACGTCTATTCACAATCCACACTAGCTCCTCAATATATGACCCTTTATCATCTACCTCGATCTGTTTGAAGTTGAGCACATGTGCCGAATCTAGTTCATACTTTCTTAACATGGACACATGGAATACATCGTGTACCTAAGCAAGTTTCGGGGGCAATGCCAACCAATAGGCCATATTCCCAATCCTTTCTAGGATTTCAATTGGTCCTATGTACCATGGACTTAACTTACATTTCTTACCAAAATGAGACATACATTTCAACGGAGACACCTTAATAAAAACATGGTCTCCTACCAGGAATTCTAGGGGCTTTCGTTTCCTATTTGCATAACTCTTTTGCCTACTTTGGGAGGCTCTAAGTCTCTTTCTAATTGTACTGCCTCAGTAGTAAGTTGCACTGACTTAGGACCAGTAAGCTTCTTTTCCCCGACCTCATTCCAATAGATTGGATTTCTGGAAGCTCAACCATGCAGTGTCTCAAATGGGGCTATGCCAATGCTCTCTTGAAATCAATAATACAGTTCGTAACATGTCTTCTGGTATTTAGATGGTTCTCTTTTAACCATTTGTCGGTTGTAGCACCTTGATTTTCAATAGTATTTCTAGCTCAATCACGCTTTCGTTGTGCACTCTAATAAAATAAGGCCTTCCTTAAAGATAGTTTATTCTTATAATGATGTTGGTGTCGTACATGGCTTCCACAACTAGATCCATTGCTTCCTCTTATTTATTTATAATAGTCTAACACTCATTGCCTTCTCCAGTTTATAGTACTTCATTGTGTAACAACAGTCTTGGAGTTTTCCATTTCCTCCTAAGTGATCGCATAAACCTTTCCTTGCGCTGACGGACAATTAAAATTGTTGTATTGCAGTGCTTCATTTTGCACCATTGTTTGCGGCTACTGCAACGACGTCATTTGCCATCACTGTGGGCAATCTCTAATATTGTGGCCTTGCTAACCACAACTAAACTAAGCTTTCGTTCAAGTCAAGCATGGAGTATTACCTTGTCATTTTCTACAATTGCGGCATACATCCTTTGGAATGAAGATTGGCCTCAGGGTCTTATTCTTCTAGTTGGAAGCAAACAAATGTTTTTCTTCCTGTCTCAATCTCTTGTCACGATGCTGATTGACTTGAGAGATTGGATGAAAAGGCCCTCTTCGATAAGTTGTTATTGCAGCTCACTTTGAGAAATCTCTTTCTATTAGCTAGGCTCACTATTATTGCTCGATGTTGTCCTTGAAGTTTAGTGGCACTAACAAACTCTGGATTTTAGGTTTCATGCCATCTCAAAATCTCATCACACTATCCACTGGATCCTTAACCATCTTAGGGGCGTATCTTGAAAACTAAAAAAAATTTGCCTCATACTAATTAACAATCATTTTGTTTTGTTGGAGTTGCAGAAACTCCGCCATTTTCTTGTCGCGAGCACATTCAGAAAAATATTTTCCATTGAATGCCTCAACAAACGCGTTCCAAGTTACAACAATATCAGTAGGGAACACCATTCCTTGTGTTGCCTTCCATTAGTGACTAGCATTACCTTAGCTGATATACCACCAGGGTCACCTTATCTTCATCAGAACACCTTAAAAGAGCAAATATATTTTCTAACTTATAGACCCATGATTTAGCTTCCTCGGGATCTCCTGACCCGAGAAACCTCAAAGGTCGCAACTTTAGGAACTGCTCCACCAGTCCCTACATAGGACGTTCACCATTTCCATTTCCATTTCCAACCACAAGGGCATTCCCAAAAGTAGAAGCTATTTGGTACTATGCTTGCTGCCTTATTATACTTCCAATGATCTCAAGAGCTTGTCGAATTCCATCTAGTTGGGGGTCCTCTTTTGACTTCCCTTTGGAACTTGCCTAGCCTTGAGTCGACTTTCCTCTCATGGCCACTTGGCCTTGAGTACTCATGTTGCAACTATAGGAATTATAGAAAGGCTTTCTATAGCATAATAAAGGGTTAGGAATCAAAATCTCCTATCGAAAAACCAAGCAAGTAACAATCACATGCACGACGTATTTTCCTAGCTGACAATCCCATGACTCCTAGCGCACCTTATCACTCTGGCTAATAACCTTGCTTTGATACCAAAATTGTCATGACCCTGACTCCATCCCTGGGGTCACGAATGGCAAGGGTTATTTTTGCGACGTCCCAGGCTCATTGTCGTCCTGATTATTTTTATCTTATTGTCATGCACATGTGGAAACGTGAATAAACAACTCCCCAGACAAAAAGCAGCTAGAATACTGGGACCTACATCAAGCATAACATGTTAATTTATATTATAACAATACTTTTACAAGCCCCTTTCTCTACGGGCCCTATTTTCTTTTTACATCACTTTAAAAGTTTTCCACATAGGCTAAGGGAAATCCTATCTCCTGTAGTTTGATTGCAGCTCCGAAAATTGACATGAACTTCCATTCCTACATGATTGACAGGATGAGGGGTGAGTTTTGGGAAAACTCAGTAAATAAAACCCCTAATTCTCTACTAGGAAGACATCTCATCATCAAAATCTAGTAGGTAGAGCACTCGCAATGCAATATCAATGGCAGATTATTAGCAAACTTATTGCTACACCTCAACTACATTCAAATGTCTATTACAACTGAAAGGGCTAGTAAGATCACCTAAAGGGGGGTGAATAGGTGATAAAGAAATTTTTGGGAAACTTCAGAATAATTTGCTAGCAATGTAAATGGTAGTAAAAGGTTATATGAAGCTGTAAATTGAAATAAGGAGTGCAGGGAAAAGAGAATCGAAACACAAAGTTTATAGTGGTTCGTCTTAGATCAAGCCTACGTCCACTCTCCCGCGCTGACAGCCCACTGGCTGGATTTCACTATGAATCAAAAGAGATGTTACAGTCTCACGTCCTTGACTTCGCATTGTAGAGACTCTACTACACTTCTTCAAAGTCTCATAAGTGTTTGTTCTCTCTTTTGAGTACAAGTAAAACTCTACGATTGAAATAGCAAAGAACTAAGAGTTTCAGACTTTGGGATTCTTCTTTCACGCACACACTCGAACAACTGAACAGTCACCCTTAAATACTCCTCCATGCCTTTACGACCGTTGGCACTTACTAAAGGAGTCCTTCCAATCTTCCCGTTGGACATAATCAATTAAGGATTTCTCGAGTCGTTTAAGGAATGTGATGATAGCCCACCAATCCTGCTTACCTATACAATCAGGATCTAGGTTTCCATAAGTAGAACCTTCCAAGAATCCTTCACCTTTCAACAGATCTGATTATCCGAATTGATATCAATAGGAATAATTGATCTCAAGGTGCTATCTCCAGCCGTATGATCTTCTACAAACTAGGGCTGAGCGCGGTTCCCGGGTTACCCGGGAACCGGAACCGAACCGGAGGAGGGTCCGGTTCGGTTCCCGGTTCCAAGGGGGACCGGTTCCGGTTCCGGTTCCTTTTTTCTAGGAACCGGAACCGGAACCGGTTTCGGAACTGGAACCTATTTCGGAATCGGTTTCGGAACCGGAACCTGTTTCGGAACCGGAACCTATTTCGGAACCGGAACCGGAACCGGTTACTTAGGGCAGAAAAAGCTTGACCTTGGATGTTCTAGTGACTTGTATGTGATGTTCTAGTTGAATTTGGGCTTTGGCCTCTAAATGAAAGTTGTAAAGGACTTCTTGGAGTATAACATACTCAAATTTGGGACAAAACAAACAAGTATAATTGGGTGAAATCGTTATTCTTTGGAAAGATTGGATCTGGAGATTTTGGGACCGACCCTTGATGAATGCATGGACTGTAAGGCAACCTTTTTGTCGAACTTTCACTTCGGTTTCTTAACAAAAGTTGTAAAGAACATCCTGAGGTACCATATATCAAAAATTTAGAGAAAAAAAACAAGAATAGGTAAGTGAAATCGTGGTCCTTTGGAGATGGTTAGATCTGGAATTACGGTACTACAAACAGGGATTTTAACCGTCCATATTTAATTATCTAGCACGAATTTGACTTCGATGTTTTCATGAAGTATCTACCTTATGGTCTTGGCTATCACATATTCGATTTTCATAATTTTTTAAGGTCATTTGGGCATTTAATCGGAAATGTTTCTAAAACTGTGCAATCTGATGTGTTCGGATCTTGTAAGTTGCAATGCGTGGACTATATAATTTTTTATGAGGTTCTTTTGGAAATGTGTTCTGCATGAAATATCTCTCTTCATGTCTTCCCTACAACATATTTAAATTTCATAATTTTTGTAGTTCATTTGCCTATTTAACCAAAAAATTTCAAAAACTGTGCAAGTAGAGAATAGGAAAAGTAAATCGATTTTATCTTTTAATCCAGAACGAATTACACTATGATTTCTTCATGAAAATTGTACCTCTAGGTCTTAAATACAACGTGTCCAAATTTCAGAATTTTCTGAGTTCATTTAAGGGTTTAATCGAAATTGTTTTCAAAACTTGTACCTCTAGACATTCTTGTTCTAGTGGTGTTTTATTTCTACTTTCTAGTTTGCAATTTGTTTTGAAATTTCTAATTATATTCTATTATTGTTGTGTAGTATGAAGTTAATGTATCAAGATAACATGTCAATGGGAAGTACCGTGTAGTATGCACGTACATTATAGTTTTTTTTTGGTAACGTGCGCATACGTTAAATTTTTTTTAGTAACGTGCGTGCACGTTATAGTTTTTTTTGGTAACGTGCGCATACGTTATATTTTTTTTTGGTAATGTGCGCATACGTTATAGTTTTTTTTTTTGGTAACGTGCGCGTACGTTATAGTTTTTTTGGTAACGTGTGCATACGTTATAGTTTTTTTTTTTGGTAATGTGCGCATATATTATAGTTCAAATATGAAAATAACAAAAAAAAAAAAAAAAAAGAATCTGTTGGAACCTGGAACCAACCCTGGAACCTGTGACAGGGTAGGTTCCAGGTTCTCGGTTCCCACGGGTAGGTTCCAGGTTCCTCATTTTGAGGAACCTGTACCCGAGGGTAGGTTCCAGGTTCCAGACGGAACCGAACCGGAACCTGGAACCGCTCACCCCTACTACAAACCATACGAACCAAATCCTTGAAGATAAACTTGCATCTGAATAAGTCTTATCTTCGTCAATCTGGAAATTGATAGTGAGGGTAGACTTTGAGTCTTGAGTCTTGTGATCTTTAGACTTTGACAACAGAGTGTGGAGTTCTTTAGACTTTAACACGTGAGTCTGGAAATCTTTAGACTAGACTGATAGAAACGTTTTGTAACTTCAAAATAATAAGAGAGTTTTCTCCAACAATCTCCTCTTTTTTATGGTGAGAAAACTTTTTTGTAGATTTGAAAACTTTTGTCCTGCAAAAAAATTCTTAAGCAATACATGAAAAGGAGTTTTGGACACCTGGAGTGCCAAAATTTGGCACGGATGGACACTTAACTGCCAAAACTTCAGATAGGTACACTTAAGTGCCAGTTTCGGAGTAAAGTGGAACACTTAAGTGCCACTTCGGCCAAAATCCAGCCAAATTGCTGACATGGTAATTTTTCGGCGACTTGGGTGCAAAACGGCCTTGTTTTGCTCGGGCGACATGGCGAGAAAATACAAAAACAACGTTGTTTTATGTCGATGTGTAAATAATTAATATAAAAATTAATTAAATTAAATTAAAACTTAATTTTACTTAAAATATTATAAAAACTAAAAAATTTCAAGTTAAAAACCTTAAAAAAATTTAAAAAAAAACTACCATTAAAAAACCTAAATTAAAAAAAAAAAAATGGCGGGAGCCGAAGGGGGCAGTTGAGGATTGAGCCCTTGCCGCCGTCGCTACCGCCAGGAAGGGCCGGTGATGGAGGGGGGAGGGTTGACTAGGGTCGCCTACCCCAGCTGACCGGCATCAAGGGCCACAAGCCATTGTCAGATCGTAACAAGGGTCGTGACCCTCGCCACAGATCAGGGCTCGGGCTCGTGGGCCCTCGCTGCCAACCCACCGTCGTCAGGAAGGGCTGGCGACGGTGTGGGGTGCATTGGCCGAGGTCACCAGGCCATGGCTAGGGGCCGATGACGCCGACTGACCGGTGGCGAGGACCTACGAGCCCTCACCCAGATCCAACAAGGACTCGCGAGCCCTCGCCGCTAGTCGGCCCGAGGCTGGTGACCCCGGCCGACACTCCCCACTCTGTCACTGGCCCTTCTCGGCAACGGCGGGGAGGCAGCGACGGCGAGGGCTCAGCCCTCAATCTCCCCCTTCGGCTCCCCCTTCGGCTCCCCCTCTTTTTTTTTTTTAGGTTTTTTATTTTTTAGGTTTTTTAATTATAAGTTTTTTTAATTTTTAATTTTAATTTTTAGAATATTTTAAATAAAATTAAATTTAAATTTAATATAATTAATTTTTATATTAATTATTTACGCATCAAACATAAAGTGACGTCATTTTTGCATTTTCTTGTCACGTTAGTGAGCAAAACGACGCCGTTTTGCACCTAACTCACCAGAAAATTTCCACGTCAGCAATTTGGCCAGATTTTGGCTGGAGTGGCACTTAAATATTCCACTTTACTTTGAAACTGGCACTTAAGTATACATTTCCGAAGTTTTTGCACTTAAGTGTCCCTCTGTGCGAAATTTTGGCACTTGGGCTGTTCTTCTACCCAAGATATCTTATAAAAAAAAATAACTGATTAGGACCTAGATAGAATCAATTATGCAACCACTGAAAACATATTAAACCTACAAGATAACTATCCATCCACAATCAGTATCATAAGCTAAGTTGCAAGCATCAAAGATTCAAATCACAATAACAGCGAAGTAGTCAAGGTCCAAAGTCAAAATCCACAACCAAACAAAAATACCAAATTCTAAAAACATCAAAATAAAGACAAATCAAAATAAATAAGACAAATCTGCACGGCTTCTCCCCCTTTTTGTCAACAGCAAAAAGTGGAGAATAAGCAAAAAAGTTGAATGAAAAGAGTTGTGTGAAAATCATGGTTGTTTTGGCAAGCGAACAAGCTAGAATTCCTCCATAGAGCTCACTATCTTCTCAAGCTTTCCAATATTCTACTTCAACAAATCTTCACCCTTCACAGTATCTTGCACTTGATTCTTCAAGGCGAGTAACTATTCTTGTAACAAAACTGAAGTAGCCAAGAAAGCCTTTTTGAGATCTCTTATCTCATACTCTAAACCATATCGATGTTTCCTTAGATCCAACATGATATCCATCGTTCTTGAAAAGTCTGCAAAATGTGCTAATGTAGCATTGGGTCCAACCCAATATATTCCTGGAGTCTTGAGATTTGAGGGATCTTCAGTAGTTCATCTACCATGACTGGAAGTTGATGCCTTAATATTTGGTTTAGGATAAAGAGAGGCATATACGTCCTCTAGATTTGCTGTAGAACGACTAACATCACTAGTTATAATAGGTGAAGAAATAACTCGTTTTTCCATAGCTCCCCTTGTTTTCGTGCCTTCAAGTGGAGAAGTAAATTCTTCTTCATGTTCAACTTTAGCAAGAGAATGATGTTTTTCTTTTCCTTTCACTCTAGCAATTGCACTCCTTGTCTATTCTGAATTGCTTGACAGGGATAAAGCCAAGGTAGGCTCAAAGGAATCATCTCTTCCTCTTATTTCTCTTCCTGTTCTTCTCTTCCTCCTTCCTCTTCCTCTTCTTCTTCTTCTTGTCTTCCTTATTCTTCCTCTACTTCTCATCTTCCTTCATCTCTTTTCTCTGTCTCTTCTCTGCTCTCTCATTCTTGAAAGCAAACAAAGCTCTGTAGATTGCGAAGGGAAAAAGCGAAGATGGTAATGTCATCCTCATCCTCTTCATCTTCCAAAATGAGTGTTCTCCTTCTCTTGATAGGTTTAGTCATTGGTTCTTTGCCTTTCCATTTTGAAGCAGCAGAGCTATGCTTTGCCTTGACAGGGATTTTTCCTTCATTCACTCTAACACCTTGTTGAGTTCCTTCAGACGCATTTTGGAAACCATCTTCAATCCAATTACCATAGGGGCAATGCTTCGCAAGCACAAAGGAGCAGGTAAATGAATGTTGAAGTGTCTGAAGATTCTTGTGATAAAAGCCGAATATGGGAGTTGTCCATTGTCTTTCACCACTGTCCTGTACATAGGCATCAAGATGGTGTGGGGTACAGAGAATTTGTAACCAGCATTGATGGCATACATCAACTTTGCTTCAGAATGAGACACATCATTCTTAGATGTTGATTTTGGACGGATGTAGCTGATCATGATTTTATGCAACAAGATGTTGGAGGCATTCATCCTAGAGTAGGAAATCTTGCCTTCAGCAAATCTGTCTTTTACCAATGTCAGAGTAACAAGAGCAACGGACACACTGATTAGTTAGAAACACACTCTTTCCACCCTAATCAAGTTAGCCAAAGTGTCCATATCCATCAAAAATCCCTTATCCTTAACAGTAAAAGAGAATATATTCACTTCCAAAAATGATAGATTCGAATAGAAATAGGTTGCAAGTTCTAGATAAGCAATTGTAGACTCAAAATAAAAATGCTCCAATTGAATAAGTGCAAACTTCTCCCTCAGGTTTACTTGCACAGAATCAAGAAAATCAAAATCAATGCTTCTAGGGTTCATAACCCCCCTCTTCATCAGTTTTGAGTCAACTTTCTTGTGGTCCTTCGACCGGAATAGACTAGCTCCATCACCACTCACATTTGCAGCCATTCCCATCCTAGGCTAGAAATGTGTGAACATTCTTTCATCATTGTCCTTTCCTTCTGGCTGATTAAAAGTGCCAAAATGTGGGTCACTAGGAAAGTTTGCAAAAGTCTTTTCAACCGACCCTTTTTTAGCCATGCCAAACTTCTCTATATCACGCAGAAATAGAGTTTCATTCTTGTAGCCTCTCTCTCTTAGAAATGCATTGATCAAAGACATAGCAGTACCTCCTTCTTTCAACTTAGAATAAAGCTTGAAAGCAACTTGGGGTCTCAGAGTTTTTACAGGTTCAATTTCTTCGATTATTTCTTCTTCTGGTTGAGTAGGTGGAGGAGACTGACGCTATTGAGAAGGTTGTTGCTCAGTTTGTTGCTGACTTGGTCACTGCTAATGAGATGAATCTTCTTCCTCAATCAAATTGAAATGCATAGGACCCTCAAGCATGTGCCGTGGTCCCCTGCTTGCGATTCTGGATGACTTTCTTGAAGACATTGTCACTTTATAGGAGAAATCTCGAACTCGATTGCCAAAAAATGTGAGAACTTTTTGAATAAACTAGAGAGAAAGTGAGAGTAAGTGGGATTTTTGTATTCTAGGGTTTGAGAGTAAAAACGAAGAAGACAAATCTCGACAGTATATAAAGCAAATGAAGCGAGATAAACAAATCGTCACAAAGGAAAAAATAGTACTGCATTTTTGAAAATGAATAACTGCTATAAATAAAACACGAAAAGATCATTGCCAAAAATAAGAAAGTAGTGATTCAAAAGGTAACCGTACCTTTTTAAACTTTAATCCAAAAAATAAATTGCTAGTACTGAAATAACTTACAGTCATAACTTTTAGTCATTCTAAGTCTAAATACCTTCAGACTTTGCTTATGAGTCTTGAACACTTCCAAACTTTACTCGATAAAAGATGCGATGTTCAATCAGGTGCAAATAGACTCAAATAGGCCTTTTTCCAATGGCTTTGTAAATATATTTGCTAGTTGATTCTTTGAGTTAATGAACTGAATCATAACTTCTCCATTTTGAACATGATCTCTAATAAAGTAATGTCGAATCTCTATATGCTATACTCTTGAATGCAAAATTGGATTCTTTATGAGATTTATGGTGCTGGTGTTGTCACATTTGATCTCGGTGCATGATTCTTCAATTCCAAAGTCTCTTAGCTATTGCCATATCCACAAGATTTGAGAGTAGCAACTTCCAAGAGCCATATATTCTGTTTCAGCTATTGAGAGAGCTACGGTACTTTGTTTTCTTGAAAACCATAATACCTATTTGTTACTAAGCAGTTGACATGTACCAAAAGTACTCTTTCTATCCACTTTGCAACTTACTAAGTCTGCATCTGAATATCCAAGCAAAGTAAAGTCTCTTTCTTTTGGATACCACGGTCCTAGCTTTGGAGTCTTGGACAATATGAAGTCTTCAAGATGAAGCCAGGAGAATCTATCACTGACATGTTTAATTATTTTATAGAAATTGTAAATGACCTAGAGTATCAGGGACAACCAATCTCAGGACCCATAAAGGTTAACAAGTTGCTGCGTGGACTCTCCAAAGATTGGAATCATATAAAGACTTCGATAAGGGAAACACAAAGGTCATACCACTTTCCATAGATGAATTGGTTGGCACACTTCAGTCCTATGAAGTGGAGCAAATTAACGAAGAAGAAAATCCCAAAGGTAAGAAGTCAATTGCTTTGAGATCTAACAATGATTCTGATGTCACAGATTCTGAAGATGATATAGACGATGAAGAGTTAGCTCTTATGATAAAGAGGTTCGGGAAACTGAACAAAAATGGAAGAAGATTCAATTGGAAGAAACAAAGCACTCAAAAGGTTCAAAACAAATCAACTGAGGATGATGAAGCCAATAAAGATGTAATCTATTTTGAATGTAAGAAAAAGGGACACATTAGACCCAATTGTCCCATGTTGAGGAAAAAGAAAGGAAAAGCTGAGAAATACAGGAAGGCTCCTAAGGCAGAGACATGGAGTGATACTGAATTCGAAGAAAGTGATGAAGATTATGTTAATATTTGCCTAATGGCAAAGTCAGAATCAGACTCAGACTTTGAAATAGATACAGACTCAGACTTAGATAATGAAATCAAGGTAAATAATTTTAAAATCCCTATTAAAGTCTCAAAATACATTGATGAACTGTGTCTTAGTCTTAGAACCTCTCTTAAAAGGATTTCTAAGCTAAAAAGGGAGATTTCTACACTGAAGCAATTGGAAATTTTATGGAAAGAAAAGTTTGAAAATTTAGATAAAATTTTCGTTACTTTAAAAGAAAATGCAGACTCTCTCTCTCAAAAGAAAATACATTTTTGAAAAATGACATTTCAATATTTCCAAAAGGTTTTCAATAGGATCTCGAGAAATTTGAAAAGATTCTTTCAGTACAAAGACCCTAATTTAACAAATCAGGCTTAGGAATGACTTCTGAAACTATTTCTCTAATTGATTTTTCAAAAGTGAAAGAAAGAATCAAACAAAGACCTACAAATTTTTTTTATAGAAATCATTTTCATAAAGTCTTTATAAAACCTGTTAGGCGAAGTGCTCTCAAATGTTCTAAATGTAATAGCTCAGAACACTTTGAGAAAGAATGTCCTATGGTTTGGACACCTATTAAGAAGGAATGGGCAAAGACTGCTTATTGCACTAACTCCTTTAGACCCAAGAAAATGTGGATACCAAAGAAAGCTTGAGTTTCTTTTTTAATTGCGGGTCACTATTAAGAAAACTTTTAAATGGTATTTGGATAGTAACTGTTCAAGGCATATGATCGGAGATTCAAGTTGTTTTATAAAACTCATGCAAGTAAATGGTGGAAAAGTCTCTTTCGGTGGAAACTAGCAAAGGAAGAATTGTTGGATGTGGAATTGTAAAAATTGGAAGTCTAACAATCAACAATGTTTCCTTAGTGGAATGACTCAATTACAATTTTCTTAGCATCAGCCAATTGTGCGACACTAGATTCAAGATTAATTTTTAAGAAGGAATATGTTCAGGAACTAGTAAAGATCTTTCATAATCTTTTACTAGACGAAGGCACGGGAACATCTATCTTATGGATATAAAACTAGAAAAGTCTCAATGTCTAATTTCAATTCAAGATGAAGCAAATCTTTGGCATCGAAAGTTTGGCCATGTCAACATGAAGCAGGTTGCCAAGATCTCTTCTAAGAATCTCGTTCGAGGACTGCCCAACCTGAAGTTTCAAAATATCTGACTTATACACACCATGTGTATTGGGAAAATAGGTTAGAAGTTCTTTTAAACTATTAAATTAGGTTTCTACTAATCGTGCTTTGCAGCTTTTGCATATGGATCACTTTGAGCCAACCGGAACCAGAAGCATAGGCGGAAAAAATATATTGTCTAATAATTGTTGATGACTATTCAAGATTCACTTGGGTTTACTTTCTGGCAAGTAAGTCTGAAGCCTTTTCTTACTTTTCAAAGTTTGCTAAGAAAGTTCAGAACGAGAAAGGATATGTTATTTCAAGCATACGGACAGACCATGGAGGTGAGTTTGAAAATTAAGACTTTGCAAAATTTTGTGATGAATCAAGCTTTCAGCATGTTTTCTCCTCTCCATACACTCCATAACAGAATGGAGTTGTGGAAAGAAATAATAGATTTTTGCAAGAGATGGCAAGAACTCTCTTAATAGAAAGTAGTATTTCCTATCATTTTTAGGCTGAAACAAGTTCTACAGCATGTTATATTATTAACAGAGTCTTTTTAAGGCCTCTTATAGAAAAAAAAAAAACTCCTTATGAGTTATTTAAAAGAAAGAAGCCAATTATTTCTTACTTTCATGTATTTGGTTGCAAATGTTTTGTTTTAAAAAATGCAAATGATCAAACCAATAAGTTTGAAGAGAAATCAGATGAAGGAATCTTCTTTGGATATTCAACCACCAGCAAAGCCTACAGAATATTCAACAAAAAGACTCAGTCTGTGGAAGAATCTACGAATGTCAAATTCCAAGACTCTTTGTAGAATCAACTGATTCAGACTCATCTTTAAGATTCTGAAACTGCCCTAATCTCTACAAAGTCTATCTCCCCTGAAGCAGCTCAGACCTCTAAAAATCAGCGAAAGGAAGTTGAAGAATCAATTGAAGTAGAAGAACAGCTTCCTACCACACCATCAAGTAACTGGAAGCACAAATCTAGTCATCCTAAAGAACTCATCATTGGTAATATTGATGAAGGGATTTAAACAAGATTCAAAAGGCAAGAAGAGTCTAACACCGTGGCACTTATTTATGAAATAGAACCCAAAAGCATATAATAAGCTTTAGCTGACGAAAGCTGAATTGAAGCAATGCAAAAAGAACTCAAACAGTTCAGCATTAACGATGTATGAGAGTTAACTCCTAAACCAAAAAGTAAATATATTATTGGAGCTAAATGGATTTTCAAGAACAAGTTGGACAAAAATGGAAAAGTGATCAGGAACAAAGCAAGACTCATGGCCAAAGGATATACGCAAGAAGAGGAGATAGATTATGATGAAACCTACGCACTAGTAGCCAGGTTAGAAGCAATTAGATTATTACTTGCTTTTGTATGTTATAAAAATATCAAGTTATTCCAAATGGACGTCAAGAGTGCATTCTTAAATGGATTTATCCAAGAAGAAGTCTATGTGGAACAACCTCTTGGATTCAAAGATCCAAAGAGATTAGACTCAGTTTTCAGACAGAAAGGCTCTCTATGGTTTAAGACAAGCACCTCAAGCTTGGTATAATAGGTTAAGTAATATTTTAATGCAAAATGGTTTTGTCAAAGGAAAAGTGAATATTACATTCTTTATTAAAAAGGAAGGTAAAAACTTTCTATTTGTTCAAATTTATGTTCATGATATTATATTTGGATCTCCTAATGAAAACCTGTGCAAGAAGTTTTCTAAGTCTATGTAGGATGAATTTGAGATGAGCATGATCAGTGAATTATCATTCTTTCTCAAACTATAAGTACAAAAATTGAAGGAAGGAATTTTCATTCATCAAGAAAAAATGCGAAAAAACTTGTTAAAAAGTTTGGATTGGAGAATTGTAAAAAGACGAGATACCAATGTCTAGTTCTTCGAAGCTAGATAAAGATGAAAGAGAAAAGAAAGTTGACCAAAAACTTTACAGGAGTATTATCGGTTCACTTATTTATCTTACTGCTTCTAGACCTAACATTTTGTTTAGTGTTTACATTTGTGCTAGATTTCAATATGATCCAAAAGAGTCTCATCTAAGCACCGCAAAACGCATCATTAAATACATTGCAACTACTACAAATTTGGTCTGTGGTATTTTAAAGAATGAGAGTTTACCCTTCTTGGATATTCAGACACAGATTTAGAAAGTTGTAGAGTTTATAGAAAGAGTACATTTGGTACATGCCAATTGTTGGGAAACAGGATAGTATCTTAGTTCTCAATGAAGCAAAGCACTGTAACTCTTTCAACGGCAGAAGCAAAGTATGTGGCTCTTGGAAGTTGCTGTTCTCAAATCTTATGGATAAAACAACAACTGAGAGACTTTGGAATCAAAGACTCTTGCACCGAGATCAAATCTGACAACACCAGCACAATTATCCTCACAAAGAATCCAATTCTTCATTCCAGAGCAAAGCATATAGAGATTCAACATCACTTTATTAGAAATCATGTTCAAAATGGAGATGTTATGATTCAATTCATTGACTCAAAGAATCAACTGGCGGACATATTCACAAAGCCTCTGGAAGAAAGCCTATTTAAGTTTATTGGCACTAGACTGAACATTATATCTCTTATCCGGTAAAGTCTAGATGTGCTCAAGACTCAAAGGTAAAGTCTAAAGGTGTTCAGACTCAGAAGACCAAGAGTTTCGACTGTAAGTTGTTTCTATTCCGGTATTTTAAACTTGTAAAGGTATGGTTACTTATTAATTGCTAATTGATTGGAATTATCTTTCCAAGTCTACCTTTTTCAAAAAGGCAGTTATTAATTTTGAAAAGATAGTTATTTTCAAAAAGGGAAGTTATTCTTTTTTAAAATGTATTTTTATTTTTCCTTTTACAATGCTTCGTTTATCTTGCTTCACTTGCTTTATATATCGCCAAGATTCGTCTTCTTCATTTTTACACCGAAACCCTAGAATACAAAATTTTTATTTGCTTTCACTTTCACTCTCGATCTATCCAAAAGTTTTCACCTTTTTCAAGCAAGTTGGTGAATTCCTCCCTTGAAGCGACAATGTCTTCAAGAAAGTCTTCAAGAATTGCAAGCAGGGGACCACGACATGTGCCCGAGGGTCCTACACATTTTGACTTGACCAAGGAAGAAGATTCTTTTCCACCACTACGTTCAAGTCAGCAACAACCTTCTCAGCAACGTCAATCTTCTTCATTGATTCAACCAGATGATGAAGTTATAGAAGAGGCTGAACCTGTAAGAATGCTAACTCCCAATGTTGCTTTCAAACTTTACTCTAATTTGAAGAAAGGAGGAACACCGATGTCTTTAATCGATGAATTTTTAAGTGATAGAGGATACAAGAATGAAACCATGTTCTTGCGGGGGAGTTGGAAAGGTTAGGAGTTGTAGAGAAAGGAACGATTGAAAGAACTTTTGCGAATTTCCCGAGTGACCCATTTTATGGCACTGCAAATCAACAACAAGTTTTGGATGACGATGAACATATGTTTACTCATTTTCAGCCTAGAACGGGAGTGGCTACAAATATTGCTGATGGTTCCAATCTATTTAGATTGAAGAATCACAGGAAGGTTTATTCGAACCTAATGAAGAGAGGGGTTATGAACCCTAGGACTGTTGACTTTGATTTCATTGATTCGATAAAAGTCAATATGCGAGAGAAGTTTACCCTACTATAATTGGAACAGTTCTGTTCCAAATCTACTGCCGCTTATCCAGAACTCACCGCATACTTTTACTTGAACTTATCTTTCTTGGATGCAAATAGTTTTACTTTCACAATGAAGGACAAGGAATTTTTGGTGAATATAGACACGTTGGTTGACATAATTAGGGTGGAAAGAATGAGTTTCCAATCAATTAGCGTGTCTATTGCTCATGCTACTCTGTCATTGGTGAAAGATAGGGATGTTGAAGGCAAGATTTCCTACACAAGGATGAGTGCCTCCAACATCTTGCTGCACAACATTGTGATCAACTGCATTCATCCCAAGTCAACATCTAAGACTGATGTCTTTCGATCTTGTTTCATATGTACCGAATAGTGGTGAAAGATAAGGGACAGCTCCCTTATTTTGCTCTTATCACGCGTCTCTTTAGACACTTTAAAATTCACATTTCTGCACCATTATGTTTGACAACCATCTCTCCAATGGTGATTGGTTTCAAAATGGTCACAAAGATGCGTTTGAAAGAGCTTAACAAAGTGTTGGAGCGTATCAAGGAGAAGTCTCCTGTCAAAGCAAAACAAGAATCTGCTATGACAAAGAGAAAAGGCAAGCCCATGGTTGCTCCACTAAAGAAGAAAAGAACTCTCATCTTGCAAGATGAAGAAGATGACGTTGAACTAACTCTTTCAGTCTTAAGAAACTTAAAGAGTTTTGTCAGCTTTCATGAGACAAGAGAAGAGCCAGAAGAAGGAGGAAAAGGGAGAGAAGGGACATAGAAGGAAGATGAAGAACAAAGGAGGATAGAGGAAGAAAGAAGAGGAGAGGAAGAAAGAGAGAGAATGAGAACAAGATCAGGGTCAAGAAGACTCTTTCAAGCCAACTTTGGCTGTCTCCCTATCTAGTGATTTTGAGATGGTAGGAACTAGAACTGCTAACGCTCATCACTCTAAAGCTGAAGTTGAACAAGAAGAAACCTTACCTACTCCACCTGAAGGAGACAAAATAGGGGGAGCTGTTGAACCAAAAGGTATTTCTTCACCTATATTTGCTAGTGATGTGAGTCGTTCTGCAGCAGACCTAGAGGATGTGTATGCCTCGCATTACCCAGAAGTTAGTCATGGTGGACAATTTGTTGAAGCTCCATCCATTCTCAAAATCCCTAGAATCAACTCAGCTGGTCCTAGTGATGCAACAGCTCAAACAACAGACTTTTCAAGACTACTGGAAATTCTATTGGACGTCAAGAAATCGTAATATGCTATGGGATATGAGATGCAGGATCTCAAGAATGCTTTTAAGGCTACTTCAGTGTCTTTGCATGACCAGTTGAACGCCCTAAAGATTCAAGTTCAATATCTTGTGCAGGGTGAAGATTTTTAGTCACTAAATCAGAGTTTTGAAAGGCTTGGGAAGATAGTCCATTCTATGGAAGAATTCAAGCTTGTTCGCCTTCCAAAACAGCCATGATTTTGACTTTATTTTCAAACAATTTTTTTTCTCCACTTTTTGCTGTTGACAAAAAGGGGGGAGAGGTTTTATGCAATTTTTTTTTTTTTTTTTTATTGTTAGACTTATCTTTTGTTTGGTTGGTTCGGACCGATGATGCTTGCAAGTAACTTAAGCTATATTATTGATTATGATAAAGATAGTTGCTTTTACAAGACTAACACGTTTTCTATGGTTGCAGAATCATTAATGTCCTTATCCTAATCTCTAATTATCTTTTATAAAGAATCTTGGTTTGCTTAAGTGTTGTTTTGCAGGACAAAGTGTCCAAATCTGCGGGAAAGTTTTGTCACCGTAAAAAAGGGAGAGATTGTTGGAGAAAACTTTCTTATCTATTTTGAAGTTGACAACACGTTTCCATCGCCTAATTTGAAAACCTACGAGACTCTATCGTCAAAGTCTGAAGATCTCCAGACTTAAGATTTAAAGTTTACCCTCACTGATAATTTCCAGATCGACGAAGAAAAGATTTATCCAATGAAGAAGACTTATCCAGATACAAGTATATCTTTAAGGATTTGATTCGTACGGTTGAAGAATATCTCAAGAATGGAGATAGCATCTCGTGATCAATTATTCTTATTGAAGTCAATTTGAATATTTAGATTTGTTGATTGGCGAAGCATACTTGGAAGGTTCTACTTATGGAAACCTAGATCTTGATTGTATGGACGAGCAGGATTGGTGGGCTATCATCACATTCCTTTAATAACTCAAGATCTTCCTAATTGATTCTGTCCAACGAGTAGATTGGAAGAACTCCTTTGGGAGGTGCCAACGATTATGATGGCATGGAGGAGTATATAAGGAGGATGCTCAAGTTATTCAAGTGTGTGTGTGAAAGAAAAAATTCAAAGTCTGAAACTCTTAGTTCTTTGTTGTTACAATTTGTCGAGCTTAAACTGTACTCAAAAGAGAGATCAAATACTTGTGAGACCTTGAGGAAGTGTAGTAGAGTCTCTACACTGTGGAATTAAGGACGTGCAACTATAAAAATCTCTTTTGGTTCTTAGTGGAATCCAACCAGTGGGCTGTTGGTGCGGGAAAGTGGACGTAGGCTTGGTCTAAGCCAAACCACTATAAACCTTGTGTTTCAATTCTCTTTATTTAATTCACATTCTTATATATATATATATATAGTCTTTTATATCTTCAATCTACTGTTTTCATATAAGTTGAATTAAGTTGTTAAGTTTTGCAAAAACTTCTGTAACACCTATTCACCCTCTTTAGGCGTTCATACTAGCATTATCACTTTACGTGGGCAGAATTGAGGATGTTACACTATCCATGCATGATCATTTAGTTTAGTATAAATGATCCCGAAAAGGTAAATAGAAATGCGTAGACACCTAGGTAACACGACATACTGTTAGGTACCCAAATGGTACTAATAGAAATATTAGCATAACTCAATTCTCTGAATCTACATATCAAGTTGCGAAGAAATCGATGGGGACTACTTCCAACTCCCAATTGGGTTTTCTAGCCAACCCCCAAAAAACGAGGCCAGTAACAACTCTCGTCTTATTTTCTAAGTTGTCTTAAATAACTAGATGGCTTAATAAACCCATCGTGAGGTGTATGAACCTAAAGAAAAGATTCACAGTTATGATTTAGTATACTCATGATGATGAAGCTAAAAAGATGAAGTGATGTCATCTTTAGAATATATAGATCTTGAGAGTCAGGGTTTATGCCCTTAAACTCACATTTACGTCCGGTTTCCTTTTGGCCTTAAAACCGTCAATTAAGACATGCCGCGACATCAAGGTAGGGTCATGATGCCTTCCGCTATCACTCAAGGTAGGATTTTGGGAGAACTCATGACCATGTGTCAAGGAACTGACAAGAGGTTCGTCCCAAAAAGAAAGGTGATGACGCCTTTGTGGATGCGAACTATGAGGAAACTACCATGGTCAAGTATCCCTAAATCCAACCTTTCTCCCTTTCTTTCCTGAGGGCAGTGACAGAGAGATTGGATTGCGACAACAATATTCAAAAGTACGACGTCATCCATGATGATGACTATTGCAGAAAGACTTTGCCAGACAATCTTTTTCAAATGCCAAATTTGATAATTAATTCAGCCTCATTTCAAGTTATATTTTGGCCCACATTTGGTGTTACCTTGTGGTTCATCTTCAGTGATACAAATGTGGGTGGACCTTCCACATATTATTAGCTGTATCTTTATGTGCGTGTTACACGTTGTCCTTGTCATTTTGTGCCTCCTTTCGTTCGCATTTGATGACCAACAAGGACTTCCATCGAAATGGGGTCGAATGGTTAGATAATTTGGTGGCATTAAAAATCAATCTTTAAGGGGTCCAATGTGACTGAGCACGTACGTTGTGTCCTTTTCAACTCGCAACTGCTCCCTGTGACTTTGTCTTCGCATGTGAATGAACACCATGCATCTATCACTAATCCTTTTCAGCCATTAAATTGTACAGATTTCATCGTTTCATGTCTGCATTGTCTTATTTGATCCGACGAGGCAGTCAATGAGCTCTAAACTAGGATCCATTTCTTCTGAGGTGAAGACTTTGAGTTATAGCTGTAATGTTCGTAGATGACTAATATTTGCCATCTACTGGATAAACATTGAAGAAGTTACTTGTACATAAATAAGTCATATGTTATGAAACTTTAGTAACCCCAAAGAACCTTGGCAGACAATAAGAAAAATTAGTGAATCAGATAAAAGTTAGTTGTAACTCAAATTAGAATTAGTAACTCAAAATTCATTGGCAACATGATTGAGCAAAAGTTGTAAGTCACACCAAGTAATTGGTAAATTTAAGGCACCCATTTGTAAGGAATATAAACAAAAGTTGGTAAAAAAATAAGTTGTTTTTGCTGTAGTAATTGAAAAATTAATAGATATTGGTGACTAAGTAAAAGTCGATAATACAAAACTCGTTGTTAAATTAATCGGAGAAAAGTCAACAATCACTCACTTGAAATTAGGATGGTAATTTTTCAAAAGAGATTGTTAATTTGACCTATTGGAAAGTAAGACAAATAATGTAGAATAGTTAGTAAAAATAAAAATAAAAATAAAAATAAAAAAAGAAGTCGGTAGCTTAAATAAAGTTGGTAAGCAAAAACTAGTTGGTAACTTAATCAAATAAAAGTTGGTAAAACATGCAAATAAATGTTGATAATTTCTCATAAGAAAAATTGGTAAATTTAAGTCAATGGTAGAGAAGTAAATAAAGTTATTAAGAAATAAGAAACATTGATAATTCAAAGTAAATTAAGTCCACTAGATTTCCTTTCGGTGGTCCACTTTAGGTAAGTCGTGACATTTTCACTTCAATTTTATGCCATTCGTTGCTTCATGAAACCGACAATAAATCAATCGAAGAAGAATTTGCTACATTTTGCTCGAGTAATACTTTGCATTGAAGGTCAGAATGTGACTCATTTAAGGCACGTTATTAAATTTTCACTCATATATAATGGAAGGGTTGACTCTAGGTGGTAAATATACTTTCGAGGAAACTATGTGATGCTGAACTTTAGTTCCTTGGGCTTTACCCATTTTTGCTTTTCGAGATAAAGACTTCGAATAATTAACAAAATGCAAAAGTCAGAAAAATCTTCAAACTTAAGGGAATTGTTTGCAAAGAGTTGCACATTGTTAACCCAAATACAATATTCAAAAATATGATGACATCCACAATGACGATCAGTACAAAAAGACTTAGCTAAACATTCCTTTTCAAACGCAAAATCCAACAATTATTCAGCCTCGTTTCGAGTTATATTTTGGCTCACATTTGCCCAAACCTCATGGTTCATCTTCAGTGATCCAAACATGGATGGACCTTCCTCAGCTTATCAAGCTGTTTTCGTATGTGCGTGTTTCACATTCTCTGTCATTTTGGGTCACCTTTCTTTCGCATTTGTTGACGCACAACGACACTTGTGCTTCTTTCTCCTCCTAAATGGGATTGAGAGGTCGATTAATTTGGGTGGCATTAAAGGTTGAGCTTTAAATGGTCCACATAACTAGGTACCACCTTGTTTCCTTTTCAACATGCAAATGCTCCACACGACTTTGTCCACATACATTTTCGCTCCATTTTTCGAGGAGAATCTTATCCTCTTTTTCCAATGTTCGGTTCGTTCAAAAAACATAAATGAATGGAAGATGGAAAATTTATGAAAATCTATATTTAAATTCAGGAAAATGATTTTTCTCTTTGAAGAAGTGGAAAGCATCTTCCGAAATATGACTAAATATTGATGCTTGGGCTCGAAACTCTACGCTTGGCTTAAACACAACATTCAAAAGTATGACGACATCCATGATGACGACCATTGCAGAAAGACTTTGACGACCTTGTTTCAAGTTATATTTTGGCCCACATTTGGGTTACCATATGGTCCATCTTCAGTTGCACAAATGTGGGTGGACCTTCCCCCAGCTTATAAGCAGTATCTTTATGTGTGTCTTATACGTTCTCTTTGTCATTTTGTGCCTCCTTTCGTTCGCATTTGATGACCGGCAAGGACTCCCATCAAAATGGGGTCGAATGTTCAGATAATTTGGTGGCGTTAAAAGTCAGACTTTAAGGGGTCCAACGTGACTGAGCACGTACGTCGCCCCCTTTTCAACATGCAAACGCTCCATGTGACTTTGTCTTCTCACGTGTATGAACACCGTGCATTCATCACTAGTCTTTTTCGGCCATTAAATTGTATAGATTTCGTCGTTTCATGCCTGCATTGTCTTATCTGATCCGGCGGGGCAGTCAATGAGCTTTAACCTTGGATCTATTTCTGCTGAGGCGAAGACTTTGAGTCTTGGCTGTTATATTCGTAGATGACTAATATTTTCCATCTACTGGATAAACATTGAAGAAGTTACTTGTATTGTTGACGCCTCAATTTTCATTAGGTTTATTTTATTAATTAAGTTATTTATTTATTTTGTCGTTTTTTGAAATAATAAACAAATAACAAAACAAAACAAAACAAAACAAAAACAAAAAAAAAAAAAAAAAAAAAAGCCAGCCCAGCCCCCTCTTTTTCTTTTCCACACAGGCCCAGGGCCAGCCATTTTTCCCCCAAAGCCTTACCCCCTTCTCTTCTTCTTCTTCTTCTTCCTTCTTCACTCTTCTTCCCCTACACCTTTGTAATTCACGCGCACAGAAGACCACGACACGCGCAAAGGACGGCCTACGGCCGAGGGGAGTAGGCCAACGTCGGCCAGAGAGGATAAGATCTTAGGCGCCATCAATGCCGAGCACGCTTCGCTGGATAAGCTCAGATAGGACGCCGGTTTAGCCAAGGAAAACCGTTCGGTGCGCGAAGATTGGCGGTCGAAGCTTCATTGACCGGCCGCCCCCTCGCCTATAAATAGCAGGCCATAGGCTCCGTTGGGGACAGAGCGAGCTCCGAGATCTTCCCACTAAGAGACTTTAGGGGAGGAATCGAAGAGTAAGCGAGAGAGAAGTTGGGTCGCAAGCTCAGCCAACCTTCCATTGAGACTTTGGGGGAGGCCAGCGGCGAGCGAGTCCGAGGAGGTTAGATTTGGCCGATGGAGGCTTGGATCTAGCTAGAGTGAGAGAGAACCAAGGCTGAGGAAGATCCGACTGAGAGCCGTGTCGTCAATCTAGGGCAACCGAGCCCCTCTGCGATGCCGACACCACCCCCCGACGCTGTTGCTGTGGCGAATCCCGCCGTGCTGCCGTCTCGTTGTCACCGTAGCTGAGCCCCGGGCCGCCGTCTCGAGCCCCGCCGTTGTTGTTCGCCGTGGTCGTCACCAGTCTGTCCTCGCCCTCGTTGCCATCGAGTGCCTCCATCGCTACTGCCTTCAATCTAGCATTGTTGCTATCGCCATCCCCGTTCGAGAGAAGGTAAAAAAAAAAAAGGCCCATCACCGTCGTCCCTGCCGTTCATCGCAACCCCATTCCGTTGCCGTCGTCGTCGTCATAGTCGCCATCGTTGTTGCTGTCGCCGCTATAATGCCTTAGTTTCCGTCCCCAGCGCTGCGGATACGCAAACCCTAGGGTTTGCGATTTTCCTGGTCGCAAAGCGAATTCGGACCTGGAAAATAGGGTTCGCGATCTGGGGGCGGCGGGAGTTGGGTCGCGAGCTAGAGCCGGGTCGGGTAGGGTTTTCGCTGGGAGCCAGGTCGTGGAGCGAGTCGTCGGGCCGAGCCGAGTGTCCCCGAGCGCCCGGTCACGGCGCCGTTTCAATTAAATAAAAAATAAAAAAAAAAAGACAAGAAATCCGAGTCGGGCCCGTCCTCATTCGGGTCACCGGCTCGGGTTGGACCCAACCCGCGGATCCAACCCAGGTTGGCCCTTTTTCAAATTTTATTTTAAATAATATTTTAAACAAATAAATAATAAATAAACAGTTTATTTTTAAAAAATCAAAAAATATTAAAAAAATTAAAAAAATATTTTATTTTTCGAAAAATCGTAAAAATTAAAAATATTCCATATTTAAAAAAAATGCCAAAAATCCAAAAAAAAAAAAGCCAAAAATTCAGAAAAAGTCAAAAAGACTTTTATTTTTCCAAAAATACCAAAAAAGTCCAAAAAAATCCCTTTTATGTCCAAAAAATTAGAAAAAGACTCAAAAATGTTTTTCCTCCAAAAAATGCATGGAAAATCCCTCAAACATCCGAAAAGAAACCTTAGGGTTTAAATAAGATTAGGTACCGAAAGGGCATTAATGATTAACTAGTGTAATCAAGTCCCCGATCCTAATTTCTCTGGTTGCGCAGGAGCGAATATTTCTCCCGATACTTCGCTTGAGTTTCTAATCGACCCACCCCAAACCGATTAGTGGCGACTTCATTTTAAAATTAATTTACAGGTTAAAAATTTAGACTATTAAAGTCGTGAATTGGTGGACTTGGGAGAGTTCGGGCATAACTAATTTCAGCCGAGCCATTAGCCTCCTTAGGCACCCGCCCCTAATGTGGGCGCCAGAAGAAAAAAAGAGGTCGCAACATGTATATAAATAAGTCATATGTTACAAAACTTTAGTAACCCCATTGAACTTTGGCAGACAATAAGAAAATGAGTGAATTAGATAAAAGTTAGTTGTAACTCAAAATAGAATTAGTAACTTAAAATTCATTGACAACTTAATTGAAGAAAAGTTGGTATGTCACACCAAATAACCGGTAAATCTAAGGCATAGATTGGAAAGAAATATAATTAAAAGTGGGTACTATAGTAATTAAAAAATTAATAGATATTGGTGACTATAACGAGTAAAAGTCGATATTACAAAACTTCTTGTTAAATTAACCAGCGAAAAGTCAACAATCACTCAGTCGAAATTAGGATGGTATTTTTTATAAAAGAGATTTTAAATACAACCGATTGGAAAGTAAGACAAATAATGTAGAATAATTAGTAAAAATAAAATAATAAAATAAAAATAGACGTGGGTAAGAAAAAAAGTAGTTGGTAACTTAATCAGATAAAAGTTGGTAAAACCCCCAACTCAATGTTGATAATTTCTCATAATAAAATTTGTAAATTTAAGACATTGCTAAAGAAGTAAATACAAGTTATTAAGAAATAAGAAGTGTTGCTAATTTAAAGTGAATTAAGTCCCCAGATTTCCTTTTGGCTGTTCACTTTGGGTAACTCGTGACATTTACACTTCAATTTTTTGCCATTCGCTGCTTCATGAAATATGATGACATCCACAATGACGATCAGTAGAAAAAGACTTAGCCAGCCAATCCTTTCCAATTCCGAAATCTGATAATTAATTCAGCTTCATTTCGAGTTATATTTTAGCCCACATTTGCCGAACCCTCATCGTTCACCTTCAGTGATCCAAAGGTAAACGGACCTTCCTCATCTTATTAAGCTTTTTTCGCATATGGGTGTTTCACGTTCTCTATCATTTTGGGCCGCCTTTCTTTCACATTTGTGGACGCAGAAGGACACTTGTGTTTCTTTCTCCTCCTAAATGGGATTGAGCGATTGATTAACTTGGATGGCATTAAAGGTCGACCTTTAAGTGGTCCATATGACTAGGTACTACCTTGTTTCCTGTTCAACAAGCAAATGCTCCACATGACTTTGTCCACGTACATTTTTCGCTCTATTTTTTACGAAAAACTGTTTTTGGAAAAACATTTTCCTCTTTTTCAAATGTTCGGTACATTCAAAAAAATAAATAAGTGGAAGTTGGAAAATAAATATTTAAATTCAGGAAAATGGTTTCCCTCTTTGAAGAGATAGAAAAAATCTTCTGAAATATGCCTAAAATTCTACGCTTGGCTTAAATCTAATAATTAATTCAGCCTCGTTTCAAGTTATATTTTGGCCCACATTGACGTTACCTCGTGGTTAATCTTCAGTGATGCAAATGTGGGCAGAATTTCCTCGTTTTGTTAGATGTATCTTTATGTGCGTGTTACACGTTCTATGTCATTTTGTGCCTCCTTTCGTTCCCATTTGATGACCGACAAGGATTCCCTTCAAAATGGGGTCGAATGGTTAGACAATTTGCTGGCGTTAAAAGTTGACCTTTAAGGGGTCCACCGTGACTGTGCACGTGTCCTTTTCAACGTGCAAATGCTCCATGTGACTTTCCCTTCGCATGTGAATGAACACCGTGCATCCATCACTAGTCTTTGTCGGCCATTAAATTGTAAACGGACCTTCCTCATCTTATTAAGCTTTTTTCGCATATGGGTGTTTCACGTTCTCTATCATTTTGGGCCGCCTTTCTTTCACATTTGTCGACGCAGAAGGACACTTGTGTTTCTTTCTCCTCCTAAATGGGATTGAGCGGTTGATTATCTTGGATGGCATTAAAGGTCGACCTTTAAGTGGTCCATATGACTAGGTACTACCTTATTTCCTATTCAGCAAGCAAATGCTCCACATGACTTTGTCCACGTACATTTTTCACTCTATTTTTCACGGAAAACTTTTTTCGGAAAAACGTTTTTTCCTCTTTTTCCAATGTTCGGTTCATTCAAAAAAATAAATCAGTGGAAGTTGGAAAATTAATATTTAAATTCAGGAAAATGATTTCCTCCTTGAACAGATAGAAAGAATCTTCTGAAATATGCCTAAAATTCTGCGATTGGCATAAATCTGATAATTAATTCAGCCCCGTTTCAAGTTATATTTTGGCCCACCTTGGCGTTACCTCGTGGTTAATCTTCAGTGATGCAAATGTGGGCAGACCTTCCTCGTTTTGTTAGATGTATCTTTATGTGCGTGGTACACGTTCTATGTCGTTTTGTGCCTCCTTTCGTTCGCATTTGATGACCGACAAGGATTCCCTTCAAAATGGGGTCGAATGGTTAGATAATTTGCTGGCGTTAAAAGTTGACCTTTAAGGGGTCCACCGTGACTGTGCACGTGTCCTTTTCAACGTGCAAATGCTCCATGTGACTTTCCCTTCACATGTGAATGAACACCGTGCATCCATCACTAGTCTTTGTCGGCCATTAAATTGTATAGATTTCGTCGTTTCATGCTTGCATTTTCTTATCTGATCGGGCAGGGCAGTCAATGAGCTCTAACCTTGGATCCATTTCTGCTGAGGCGAAGACTTTGAGTCTCGGCTGTTATGTTCGTAGATGACTAATATTTTCCATCTACTGGACAAACATTGAAGAGGTTACTTGTATATAAATAAGTCATATGTTGTGAAACTTTAGTAACCCGATTGAACTTTGGCAGAAAATAATAAAAATTAGTGAATTACATAAAATTTAGTTGTAACTCAAATTCATTGGCAACTTAATTGAAGAAAAGTTGGTAGATCACACAAAATAACTGGTAAATTTAAGGCATACATTGGAAAGAAATATAAATAAATGTTGGTAAAAAAAAGTTGTTTTTGCTGTAATAATTAAAAAACTAATAGATATTGGTGACTATAATGAGAAAAATTCGATAATACAAAACATGTTGTTAAATTAATTGGATAAAAGTCAACAGTCACTCACCTTAAATTAGGATGGTATTTTTTTTTTCAAAAGAGATTGTAAATTCAACCTATTGGAAAGTAAGACAGATAATGTAGAATAATTAGTAAAAATAATAAAATAAAATAAAAATAGACGTGGGTAAGAAAAAAGTAGTTGGTAACTTAATCAGATCAAAGTTGGTAAAACACCCAACTCAATGTTGATAATTTCTCATAATAAAATTTGTAAATTTAAGACATTGGTAAAGATGTAAATAACAGTTATTAAGAAAAAACAAGTGTTGCTAATTTAAAGTAAATTAAGTCCCCCAACTGACCAAAAAAAAAAAATTAAGTCCCCCAGAATTCCTTTTGGTAGTTCACTTTGGGTAAGTCGTGACATCTTCACTTGAATTTTTATGCCATTTGTTGCTTCATGCAAAATCCACAATGAATAAATTGAAGAAGAATTCACAGCATTTTGCTCGAGCGATGCATTGCACTAAAGGTCAGAATGTGGTTCTCTTTTAAGGCACATTATTAAATTTCCACTCATAAAAAATGGTAGGGTTAACTCTAGGTGGTAAATATACTTCCGAGCTAACCACGTGTTGCCGAACTTTTGTTCCATGGGCCTCACCCTGTTTTTCTTTTTCCGTGATAATGACGGCGAATAATTAACAAAATGCAAAAGTCGGAAACATCTTCAGACTCAAGGGAATGGTTCGCTAATAGTTGCACATTATTAACCCAAATACGATAGTAAAAAATATGATGACATCCACAATGACGATCAGTAGAAAAAGACTTCGCCGGCCAATCCTTTCCAAAAGTGAAATCTGATAATTAATCCAACCTCATTTCGAGTAATATTTTGGCACACATTTGCGAGTTATATTTTGGCCCACATTTGCGGAAACCTCATGGTTCATATTCAGTGATCCAAAGGTGAACGGACCTTCCTCATCTTATTAAGCTTTTTTCGATATGGGTGTTTCACGTTCTCTGTCATTTTGGGCCGCCTTTCTTTCACATTTCTCGACATAGAAGGACGCTTGTGTTTCTTTCTCCTCCTAAATGGGATTGAGTGGTTGATTAACTTGGATGGCATTAAAGGTCGACCTTTAAGTGGTCCATATGACTAGGTACTACCTTGTTTCCTATTCAGCAAGCAAATGCTCCATATGACTTTGTCCACGTACATTTTTCGCTCTATTTTTCACGGAAATCTTTTTTCGGAAAAACGTTTTTTCCTCTTTTTCCAATGTTCGGTTCATTCAAAAAAATAAATCAGTGGAAGTTGGAAAATTAATAATTAATTTCTGGAAAATGATTTCCCTCTTTGAAAAGATAGAAAGAATCTTCTGAAATATGCCTAAAATTCTACACTTGGCATAAATCTGATAATTAATTCAGCCTCGTTTCAAGTTATATTTTGGCCCACCTTGGCGTTACCTCGTGGTTAATCTTCAGTGATGCAAACGTGGGCGGACCTTCCTCGGCTTCTTAGATATATCTTTATGTGCGTGTTACACGTTCTCTGTCATTTTGTGCCTCCTTTCGTTCGCATTTGATGACCACAAGGACTCCCTTCAGAATGGGGTCGAATGGTTAGATAATTTGCTGGCGTTAAAAGTAGACCTTTAAGGGGTCCACCGTGACTGTGCACGTATGTCGTGTCCTTTTCAACGTTTAAATGCTCCATGTGACTTTCCCTTCGCATGTGAATGAACACCGTCCATCCATCACTAGTCTTTGTCGGCCATTAAATTGTATAGATTTCGTCGTTTCATGCTTGCATTTTCTTATCTGATCGGGCGGGGCAGTCAATGAGCTCCATTTCTGCTGAGGCGAAGACTTTGAGTCTTGGCTGTTATGTTCGTAGATGACTAATATTTTCCATCTACTGGATAAACATTGAAGAAGTTACTTGTATATAAATAAGTCATATGTTGTGAAACTTAAGTAATCCGATCGAACAATGGCAGACAACAATAAAAATTAGTGCATTAGATAAAAGTTAGTTGTAACTCAAATTAGAATTAGTAACTCAAAATTCATTGGCAACTTAATTGAAGAAAAGTTGGTATGTCACACAAAATAACTGGTAAATTTAAGGCATAGATTGGAAAGAAATATAAATAAATGTTTTTAAAAAAAATTGTTTTTGCTGTAGTAATTAAAAAATTATTAGATATTGGTGACAATAACGAGCAAAATTCAATAATACAAAACTTGTTCTTAAATTAATCGGAGAAAAGTCAACAGTCAGTCACTTTAAATTAGGATGGTATTTTTCTCAAAAGAGATTGTAAATTCAACCTATTGGAAAGTAAGACAGATAATGTAGAATAATTAGTAAAAATAATAAAATAAAATAAAAATAGGCGTGGGTAAGAAAAAAGTAGTTGGTAACTTAATCAGATCAAAGTTGGTAAAACACCCAACTCAATGTTGATAATTTCTCATAATAAAATTTGTAAATTTAAGACATTGGTAAAGATGTAAATAACAGTTATTAAGAAAAAACAAGTGTTGCTACTTTAAAGTAAATTCAGTCCCCCAGATTTCCTTTTGGTAGTTCGCTTTGGGTTAGTCGTGACATCTTCACTTGAATTTTTATGCCATTCGTTGCTTCATGCAAAATCCACAATGAATAAATTGAAGAAGAATTCACAGCATTTTGCTCGAGCGATGCATTGCACTAAAGGTCAGAATGTGGTTCTCTTTTAAGGCACATTATTAAATTTCCACTCATAAAAAATGGTAGGGTTAACTCTAGGTGGTAAATATACTTCCGAGGTAACTACGTGTTGCCGAACTTTTGTTCCATGGGTCTCACCCATTTTTCTTTTTCCGTGATAATGACTGCGAATAATTAACAAAATGCAAAAGTCGGAAACATCTTCAGACTCAAGGGAATGGTTTGCTAATAGTTGCACATTATTAACCCAAATACGATAGTAAAAAAATATGATGACATCCACAATGACGATCAGTAGAAAAAGACTTCGCCGGCCAATCCTTTCCAAAAGTGAAATCTGATAATTAATCCAACCTCATTTCGAGTAATATTTTGGCACACATTTGCGAGTTATATTTTGGCCCACATTTGCGGAAACCTCATGGTTCATATTCAGTGATCCAAAGGTGAACGGACCTTCCTCATCTTATTAAGCTTTTTTCGCATATGGGTGTTTCACGTTCTCTATCATTTTGGGCCGCCTTTTTCTTTCACATTTGTCGACGCAGAAGGACACTTGTGTTTCTTTCTCCTCCTAAATGGGATTGAGCGGTTGATTATCTTGGATGGCATTAAAGGTCGACCTTTAAGTGGTCCATATGACTAGGTACTACCTTGTTTCCTATTCAGCAAGCAAATGCTCCACATGGTTTTGTCCACGTACATTTTTCACTCTATTTTTCACGGAAAACTTTTTTCGGAAAAACGTTTTTTCCTCTTTTTCCAATGTTCGGTTCATTCAAAAAAATAAATAAGTGGAAGTTGGAAAATTAATATTTAAATTCAGGAAAATGATTTCCCTCCTTGAACAGATAGAAAGAATCTTCTGAAATATGCCTAAAATTCTGCGATTGGCATAAATCTGATAATTAATTCAGCCCCGTTTCAAGTTATATTTTGGCCCACCTTGGCGTTACCTCGTGGTTAATCTTCAGTGATGCAAATGTGGGCAGACCTTCCTCGTTTTGTTAGATGTATCTTTATGTGCGTGTTACACGTTCTATGTCGTTTTGTGCCTCCTTTCGTTCGCATTTGATGACCGACAAGGATTCCCTTCAAAATGGGGTCGAATGGTTAGATAATTTGCTGGCGTTAAAAGTTGACCTTTAAGGGGTCCACCGTGACTGTGCACGTGTCCTTTTCAACGTGCAAATGCTCCATGTGACTTTCCCTTCACATGTGAATGAACACCGTGCATCCATCACTAGTCTTTGTCGGCCATTAAATTGTATAGATTTCGTCGTTTCATGCTTGCATTTTCTTATCTGATCGGGCGGGGCAGTCAATGAGCTCTAACCTTGGATCCATTTCTGCTGAGGCGAAGACTTTGAGTCTTGGCTGTTATGTTCGTAGATGACTAATATTTTCCATCTACTGGATAAACATTGAAGAAGTTACTTGTATATAAATAAGTCGTATGTTGTGAAACTTTAACCCGATTGAACTTTGGCAGACAATAATAAAAATTAGTGAATTAGATAAAAGTTAGTTGTAACTCAAATTAGAATTAGTAACTCAAAATTCATTGGCAACTTAATTGAAGAAAAGTTGGTAGGTCACAGAAAATAACTGGTAAATTTAAGGCATACATTGGACAGAAATATAATAAAGGTTGGTAAAAAAAGTTGTTTTTGATGTAGTAATTAAAAAATTAATAGATATTGGTGACAATAACGAGCAAAATTCGATAATACAAAACTTGTTAAATTAATCGGGGAAAAGTCAACAGTCACTCACTTTAAATTAGGATGGTATTTTTTTCAAAAGAGATTGTAATTTCAACCTATTGAAAAGTAAGACAGATAATGTAGAATAATTAGTAAAAATAATAAAATAAAATAAAAATAGGCGTGGGTAAGAAAAAAGTAGTTGGTAACTTAATCAGATCAAAGTTGGTAAAACACCCAACTCAATGTTGATAATTTGTCATAACAAAATTTGTTAATTTAAGACATTGGTAAAGATGTAAATAACATTATTAAGAAAAAAACAAGTGTTACTAATTTAAAGTAAATTAAGTCCCCCAGATTTCCTGTTGGTAGTTCACTTTGGGTATGTCGTGACATTTTCACTTCAATTTTTATACCATTCGTTGCTTCATGCAAAATCCACAATGAATAAATTGAAGAAGAATTTACAGCATTTTGCTCGAGCGATGCATTGCACTAAAGGTCATAATGTGGCTCTCATTTAAGGCACAGTTTTAACTTTCCACTCTTAAAAAATGGAAGGTTTAACTCTAGGTGGTAAATATACTTTCGAGGTAACTACGTGTTGCCGAACTTTCGTTCCATGGGCTTCACCCCTTTTTCGTTTTCCGTGATAATGACTGCGAACAATTAACAAAATGCAAAAGTCGGAAAAATCTTCAGACTCAAGGGAATGGTTCGCTAATAGTTGCACATTTTTAACCCAAACACGATAGTAAAAAATATGATGACATCCACAATGACGATCAATAGAAAAAGACTTAGCCAGCCAATCCTTTCCGAAAGTGAAATCTAATATTTTATTCAGGCTCATTTCAAGTTATTTTTTAGTCCACATTGGCCGAATCCTCATGGTTCATTTTCAGTGATCGAAAGGTGAATGAACCTTCCTCAGCTTATTAACCTGTTTTCACATGTGCCTGTTTCACGTTCTCTGTGATTTTGGGCCGCCTTTCTTTCCCATTTGTGGACGTAGAAGGATGCTCGTGTTTCTTTCTCCTCCTAAATGGGATTGAGCGGTCGATTAATTTGGGTGACATTAAAGGTCGAGCTTTAAGTGGTCCATATGACTGGGTACTACCTTGTTTCCTGTTCAACATGCAAATGCTCCACATGACTTTGTCCACGTACATTTTTCGCTTCGTTTTTCACGGAAAATAATTTTCAGAAAAACATTTTCCTCTTTTTCCAATGTTCGGTTCATTCAAAAAAATAAATCAGTGGAAGTTGGAAAATCAATATTTAAATTCGGGAAAATCATTTTCCCCATTGGAAAAATGGAAAGAATCTTCAGAAATATGCCTAAAATTCGATGCTTGGCCCAAATTTGATAATTAATTCAGTTTTGTTTCAAGTTATATTTTGGCCAACATTGGCGTTACCTCATGGTTCATCTTCAGTGGTGCAAATGTGGGTGGACCTTCCTCAGCTTGTTAGATGTATCTTTATGTTTGTGTTACACGTTCCCTGTCATTTTGTGCCTCCTTTCTTTCGCATTTGATGACTGACAAGGACTCCCATCAAAATGGGGTCGAATGGTTAGATAATTTGCTGGCGTTAAAAGTCAAACTTTAAGGGGCCCAACGTGACTCAGCACGTACGTCGTGTCCTTTTCAACATGCAAATGCTCCATGTGACTTTGTCTTCGCATGTGAATGAACACCGTGCATCCATCACTAGTCTTTGTCGACCATTAAATTGTATAGATTTCGTCGTTTCATGCCTGCATTGTCTTATCAGATCCGGCGGGGCAGTCAATGAGCTCGAACCTCGGATCCGTTTCTGCTGAGGCGAAGACTTTGAGTCTTGGCTGTGATGTTCGTAGATGACTAATATTTTCCATCTACTGGATAAACATTGAAGAAGTTACTTGTATATAAATAAGTCATATGTTATGAAACTTTATTAACCCCATTGAACTTTGGCAGACAATAATAAAAATTAGTGAATTAGATAAAAGTTAGTTGTGACTCAAATTAGAATTACTAACTCAAAATTCATTGGCAACTTAATTGAAGAAATGTTGGTATGTCACACCAAGTAACTGGTAAATTTAAGGCATAGATTGGAAAGACACATAAATAAAAGTCGGTAAAAAAAAAATGTTTTTGCTGTAATAATTAAAAAATTAATAGATATTGGTGACTAGAACGAGTAAAATTTGATAATACAAAACTTGTTGTTAAATTAATCGGAGAAAAATCAACAATACTCACTTTAAATTAGGAAGGTATTTTTTTTCAAAAGGGATTGTAAATTCAACCTATTGGAAAGTAAGAAAAATAATGTAAAAAATTATGATGACATCCACAATGACGATCAGTAGAAAAAGACTTAGCCAGCCAATCCTTTCCAAATGTGAAATCTGATAATTAATTCAGCCTCAATTTGAGTTACATTTTAGCCCACATTTGCCGAAACCTCACGGTTCATCTTCAGTGATCCAAAGGTGAATGGATATTCCTCAGCTTATTAAGCTGTTTTCGCATGTGCGTGTTTCACGCTCTCTGGCATTTTGGGGCACCTTTCTTTCACATTTGTTGACGCAAAACGGACACTCCTGTTTCTTTCTCCTCCTAAATGGGATTGAGCGGTCGATTAATTTGGGTGGCATTAAAGGTCGAGCTTTAACTGGTCCATACAACTAGGTACTACCTTGTTTCCTATTCAACATGCAAATGCTCCACATGACTTTGTCCATGTACATTTTTTCGCTCCGTTTTTCACAGAAAACATTTTTCGGAAAAACATTTTCCTCTTTTCCAATGTTCGGTTCATTGAAAAAAAAAATCAATGAAAGTTGGAAAATCAAAATTTAAATTCAAGAAAATGATTTTCTTCTTTGAAAAAATGGAAAGAATCTTCCGAAATATGCCTAAAATTCTATGCTTGGCCTAAATCTGATAATTAATTCAGCCTCGTTTCAAGTTATATTTTGGCCTACATTGGCGTTACCTCATGGTTAATCTTCAGTGATGCAAATGTGGGTGGACCTTCCTCAGCTTGTTAGATGTATCTTTATGTGCGTGTTACATGTTCTTTGTCATTTTGTGCCTCCTTTCGTTCGCATTTGAAGACCGACAAGGACTCCCACCAAAATGGGGTCGAAGGGTTAGATAATTTAGTGGCGTTAAAAGTCAAACTTTAAGGGGTCCAACGTCGCTGAGCACGTACGTCGTGTGCTTTTCAACATACAAATGCTCCATGTGACTTTGTCTTCACATGTGTATGAACACCGTGCATCCATCACTAGTCTTTGTTGGCCATTAAATTGTATGGATTTCGTCGTTTCATGCCTGCATTGTCTTATCTGATCCGGCGGGGCAGTCAATGAGCTCTAACCTTGGATCCATTTCTGCTGAGGCGAAGACTTTGAGTCTTGGCTGTTATGTTCGTAGATGACTAATATTTTCCATCTACTGGATAAACATTGAAGAAGTTACTTGTATATAAATAAGTCTCATGTTGCAAAACTTTAGTACCCCCAAAGAACTTTGGCTGTCACGTCCCAAACCTCAAGCGCATGCATATCCCTCGGTGGTCAACTAAATTGCAACTTTCCCAAGACACGTTGCCAACTCAAATCGAATCATGCACAAGAGGAAGTGAATAAACAACCCCCAAACAACACAAACATAAGATAGAAAAACAGGACAATAGATTTTCACAAACGAATCATGCCCTAAGTTGTATTTTTGGCATTATTTAATTAATTTTCAGAAATTAGACCGAGATAGCTGGTGACTAGAATTTTGTGCTGATTGCAATGGTACTCTCTATTTATTTATTTGATACTTGATTGTGCAAATTGAGTGTGATTTGCGTTTGTGGGTATTTAATTTCAAAAATGGGAAATTTGGTAATTAGTTGAAAAATTATAGGGTGTCGGTCTACAGCGCCAAAAATCTATTTTGAGACTATTGAAAATTGTGGGAGGTTCAAAAGTGAAAACCTTGTATTTTAGTTAAGGTCGACCGTCTACCCACACACATGTATTTTTATCGGGTATGATAAAAATGGTAAATTGACTGTATAATTGGAATATTATGCTATAACAGCTCGATGTCTTGTATGTCATCTTGGAGAAAGAACGTTATGCATATCAGCTTGATGACTCTATATGTCATCTTGAGAAGGAATAATAGGCATATCATCTCAATGACTCTATATGTCATCTTAAGAAGGAATAATATACATATCGGTTCAATGACTCTATATGTCATATTGAGAAAGAATAATATGTATATCAGCTCAATGACTCTATATGTCATTTGCAGAAGGAACAATATACTATATTAACTCGATGACTCGTACGTCATCTTAGAGAAAGGACAATATATTATTTACTAGCCTTTGGGGCAAGCTACTATCTATCTATCACCTAGAGTGAGGAGTACTAGATTTTGATCGGACGCATAGATAGTATTCAGTGAGCCGACCAAGAGATGGTCGTGATGACATATAATCGATCGAGTCGATTGATCAATGATTTGATCAGATTGGATTGGGTGTAATGATTGTCAATATTTATTATTTGAACTGGCTTGCAGAAAGGAACCGAGGCCAAGGTAAGTCCTATAACACCTGTTTGTATTTAGGCAGCCCCCATGGCATATTTTCTTCATAATCAGGTCTTAAGGGGTAGAACTCGCTGAGATGTAATTTCACCATGTTGTGGGATAACATTTTCAAGTCCCTAGCTGACAGTGGTGGAGGACTCGACGCTCGAAGTGTAGAAGGTGAAGCCCAACGAATTGACGATACTGTCTAACTAGTTAGTCATAGGACAATTCTCTTTTGATGGAAGTCGGTTCCTTTTTGTAGGCTTCGATGTATAAACCTATGTGCTTATAAAAATGTGTTTTGTGAAAAATTGGCCCTACTTTCCTATCCTATTGTTTTATTGTCTTGGGATTTATATCTACTTCCGCATGCGTATATTAAAGTAGATAGGTTGGCGATGCATCCTGGGACATCGCTATTATATCGACCAAGCAGGGATGGGTACAGGCTTAGAGGATTCAGACATAACACAATGTCTCAGCGAGTTCATGCCTTAAACCTCGATCAGGAAGATAATACTTCTAGAGGCAATCTAACCACACATCACATAAGACTCACCTCGCCTTAGCACCTCCCTCCACGTCAGTACAGTTCATATCACATATGCATATAATAAATGCACACATAAATTGGAATGTCTTACTCATTTCTCAATCAATCACATAGATCCCGATTATAAGGCCAAATTGTTATGACACGTCTCATTCCATGCCACACAATTTTGTCCCATAATTAGGCACGTTTAAATCACTCAATCATGTGTTCCAGTTGATTACTGCCCCACGGGCACGACCTACTCGACATTCGGCAGTCTTCAGACGTAACCAGGCACCATCTCATCCCTTGAGCACGATAACGTCTACCTCTAGATGGCATTGTCGAAGGAGCATCGGTCTGGCCTCTACCGCGATTCGACATCCGTTGTTAGGGGCATTAGATATAGGAGCAACATCCACTCGACGCACATTGGGGATGGGTTCTCATAACTATCACACGTACACCTAATCTCGACCAAGAACATCATGCATTGCACTCAAATGCCTCAATTAAAATAATGTTATTTGCATATTTTCTTCGTATTAAAAACACTCGGTATTTTCTAATTAAATACCAAAAATCCAAAATTCTGAAATAATAACTTAAAAATCACAATTATCGCTCAATTGCATAAATTGACTACATCATGACAATCGGCACGAAATTCTGCGACCGACTATCCCGGTATAATTTCCGGAAAATATTACATAATTAAATAAATTGCAAAAATTAATTAAATAAATGTAAAATAATCAAATAAATGCCTAATTAAGCTATAAACACTAATCTAACCACTTAATTGGACCTAATTAAATACCACACTAAGCTATATAAATAATGCAATCTAATTAACCCCTAACTAATCTAATCCAACCACCTAATTAGCCTAATTAATCAACTAAATCACTACTTAAGCTATACTAACCACCTAAACCAAGCTTAGCCTAATCTAATTACCCACTAAGCATAATTAACCCCTAAGCAAGGTTTAGCAAGTAAACTCACCAGATTAGTGAGCCGGTGAGTTCACGGCGACGGTGATGCAAAGGCGAGCAGGACTCAAGCTTGGAGTGACACCAAAGGAGGCCAAGAAAGGGCCATAAATGGGCCACAAAGCTCTCTACTAAAAGTTGAGGGTCGATTCTATCGAGGGCTGGAAATGGCTGGACCAACGGGTGGAACGGCACTGGAACGGCCATGGCAGGATGGCGATGTGAGCAGGAGTCGATGGCAGCTTGGACGGACGGCGGAGGGATTTGGCGATGACGAATGGTGGTTGGACGACAAACAAACGAGCGTGGAGCAACGAGCAGTAGGTGGTGCGGGCAAACGGTGACATTGACAGCTTGGCTAGTCAACGGCTATAGGGGCTTGGCTTATGCTTGCTTTCTCTGGTTTTCTAGCTCCAAAACAACAACAATGGAGATCAATGTAGCAAGGAAGAAGAAGGAGAAGAGCTGCAGCTAAAGGGGACCACAAAGCCTCAAAATTCTAGGATAAATATCTCAAATGATTGAGTGGTTGCCCCCACCACCTTCAGCCTTATCCATAGCACATTTGCCCTCACCAATCTTCCCCTAGAAGTCACCCAAGGGTTTTGAAATGTTGCAGGCCCTCATGGCTACTATGACAGCCTGAATTTTTTAATATGTTTTTCGATTGAATAAGTTGGGGTTTTCATCAACACACCTATAGTCTTTTTCTCTGAGTTGATCACTCACGAGATAACTAGTCTATCTGGTGAAGCCGTTAATGATTTTAATGCAATAAACTTAAGAATTGGACCACAAATCGACTGCTCGATCGTGCTAATCTGTAAGGGTCAATATGGCACTATCAAAATTGATCAGAAGTGGAGATAGGTCGGTTCAATAGAGGCATGTGATTAAAGTGTGGGTGATTTCACCTAATTGCAAAATTCTCGTCGAACGGCACTAAACCATTTTTTTTTTGTCATTTTTGTACTCGTGCCTGTATTTGAAATCTCGAGATTTTCATAATAACTGAGAGTCGCCAATGAGTTGAAGATGTATAGTGTGGATAAAAAATAATTGACCACGGGTCAATTACACAAAAAAGAAATTCCTAAAAGCTACCAAATAGGCTAGGTCACGCTAAAATCGCGCCCGGTTGAAATTCATTGTGAAATTGAACCTGCTTTAAAAAATCAAAAATTTTGTCATGTCACAATTTATTTTAGGAACATCGATTCATCCTCCAAAGATTTTTCTGGAAACCCGAGTTTTTGGCAAAAAATCAAATTTAGGTGTTTTTGAACCGGGAAAATTAGAGGACTATTTTTTAGTACACCTTCGGCCGTCAAGTTGGTTCAATTGATGAGGAAAATCATGGGATGGATTGAATTCCTTTACTAGAAATTTTGGACTTCAATTGGATTAATTGGAAGAGGAATTGAGTCCAATGAGAGGGAAATTGTCCAAAATTCGTAGCCAAGGGGGGATCGACATTTTGGACCATTTCAATGGCTTGTTGGGGAAGCTTTGCAGTTTAAATGGTTGTGGATGATAGCCGTGGGCTGGTGGGGCATAGAACTCAAGTAATTTGGATATTTATGTTGACTTTGGGGGCAATTTGGGGCCCCCCTTTAGCTAAGCACTCCTTCTTCCTCCTTGGCTGTTTATCTTTCATTGTTGTGTGTTTTGGAGCTCAAGGAAACCAAAGAACCAGCCAGCCAAGCCAGCCAACCAGTCGATCGCCTCCCCTGCTGCCGTCGTGCACCGTCACGCCACCCACAAGTCACGCCATTGTCGCTCGCTTCTGCGCGCTCGTCCGCGCTAGCTCATCATCTCCACGTGTCCTAGCTGTCGTCTTGAGCCTCTGTCTAGCCGTGAAAGCCAACGTCCATTGCTGTTCAGTCGCTGGAGTTGACTATCTAGTCCCGCCGTTGTAGCCCATCGCCCTTGTGGTCGTTTCCAGGCCCTTGGTCCCTTTCGGTCTAGCTCTCTCGACCCAAAATAGAATCGAAGTTCCATCTGGGCCGTGAGGTGTCATGTGGCTTTTCTAAGCCCTTCTAGACCTCCGTTGGTGTTGCTCCAAGCTCGAGTATTGCTTGCCTCTGCATCATCGTCGCCGTAGACTCACTTGCCCGCTAAACCGGTGAGTTTACTAACTAAACCTTGCTTAAGAGGTTAATTATGCTTAAGGGTTGATTAGCTTAGCTTAAGATGAGATTAGGTGGTTAGTTTGTTTAGCTTAGCTTAATTGTTTAATTATGCATGTTAGGTGGTTAGAATAGATTGATTAGGGCTAAATAGATTATGCTGCTTATCTAGATTGGTGAATTATTTTTCTATGCCCATTTAAGTGGTTAGATTAGTATTTCCGGCCTAGGTATAGCATTTATTGGATTTAATTTGCATTATTGAATTATTTTGGTAATTTATTTAATTATTTAATATTTTTCGGAAATTATACCGGGATAACTAGTGACTGGAATTTCGTACTAATTGCAGTGGTGTGTTTAGTTTATGCAACAATGTGTTAATTTGTGCAAATTGAGTGGTGATTGTGATTTTGAGTATTTATTTCAAAATTACGAAATTTTGGTAATTAGTTAGATATTACTAAGTGCTGGGTTTTGACACCGAAAATATTTACAAATACTATATCAACTAGCGGGATTTTAAAAGAAAAGATATCAATTTTTCTGGTTCAAATTAACCGTGTACCCACACATGATTATTTTACCGCGTGTTTTTAATATGAAGAAAATAGGCCAAGTTCATTATTTAATTGAGACATTTGAGTGCAATGTGGGGTGTCCTTGGTAGGAAGTGAATGATCGTATGATGGATATGAGAACTCGTCCTCGATATCAGTTAGGTGGACGTTGCCCCTATATGGGATGCCCCTGGACAACGGATGCCGGTTGTAGTAGATTCTGGACCGATGCTCCTTCGAGATTGCCGTCTCAAGGTAGACATTGCCGTGCTCAATTGGATGAGACACTGCCTGGTTATGCCAGAAGACCACTGAACGTCAAGTAGGCCATGGTCGTTGGGCCATGATAAAATTGGAATGCATGAATGAGTGGTTTAACCGCACTTGATTATGAGACAATTGTGTAACACAGTATGTGACGTGTCATAACGATTTGGCCTTATAGAATAATCCTACGTTGATTGAAATGCCCTAGTCTGAAAAGACTTTTATAATGGGACGTATCGCGACCTGTCCCTTGAGGAGAGAGAATAGGTTTAGGGGTATTGTTTAAAGGATGAGCCTTTGGTCCAAGATTAGGCTTGGGCTCTCCCAAGCCCATACCTCGCGTGACATTGGGGTGTTCTCAAGAAATTTGCAATAAGGAGTCGCCACTAACCTATTAGGGTCGGCTAGAAAACAAGTGAAGTATGGGAGTGTAACTAGAGAATCTAGGGTCGGAGACTTGATTACACTAATTAACCAATAAGTGCCCTTTCGGTACCTAATCGTGTTCATTTTAAAAGAAAAGATTTTTGTCAAGCAGTTTACATTCATTTTATAACTATCCACTAACATGTGAGGTAATTATACAAGTACGCAATCATTAAAGTAACAATTTGCAACCAAAATCCTAATTGCAGTAAACTTTAGCACATGCAATTAAACCTAATAAAATATGCAAATTAAACATGTGATATAATTAACATACGAGAAAATAAAGGCCTAATTGCACTAAGAAGGCGAGACATGACAATTCCCAACCAAACCCCACATTTTTTAGATTTTCAAAATTTTTCAATTCTTTAAAAAAAAAAATTAAAAATAATAATAAATTTTTTTAGGCGAACCGGTCGAGTTTGATCTGACCCGACTTGGGTTTGACCCGACTCGGGTTGACCCGGTCGGGGAGGGTCAATCAGCACCACCTGGTTCGACTCGTTCGGGGGCGGGCCAATCCGCCCGCTCGAATGACCACGCCCGACCAACCTTGGTGAGGCCTTTCCTTGGTTTGGATTGGGCCCAACCAGTGGGCCTAATCCCCTGCAAAAAGGTAGTCCACGCACGTAGGCCTAGTCCGGACGGATCCCTACCCGGACTACGACTCATGTCATGAATCGATCATCCAAGCACGTGCCCATCTCTCCTTGGTCGATTAATAGCGACGTCCTAAGACGCATCGCCGACCCATTCATTTTAATATGCATGCTGAAATAGATAAATAATCACCAGATAATAACACGATGGGATTGGAAAGTGAGGCCATAATTTTTCGAACTGAAAACACAACCACACTTATATATATGTGCATAGCAAATCATGTCATGCCATACATAATACAAGCCAGTTCAAGAAAACAAGTCTAACAGCAGGGGTGGGGTTTCACAACACTATAGGTCCTCATCCTCCCCATCATCTTCGATTTCACCCTCCTCCACACTCCAGTGGGAGCCTTCAGCAGACTACATTGAGGACTCTAGAACTTCAAGGGTAGGGTCCACCGCATCTACTAATAAACCTCTGGGAGGATCTGCTGTACCCTTTTTCAAAAGCAACCTCCAAAATGTATAGAGGAATCTCAGGCTCCGGAATAGGTCCCTCTCTCTAGCCATCCTAAGCCTAGCGATACCATGACCTGTATCGATGGGGCACCTTGTGAGTGAGACCCGCATTGACCTAGACTATGGACCTCACCAACTCTTAGGTCTAACCCCTAGGGCTCCCATGATAATGAATGTAAGATTTTTGCTCTGTAACCTTCTTAGGTTGTCCAAATAACTCAGGAGCTACCATCTAAGGACCTAAAATGTTATCCCACAACGGGGTGAGACGACGTCTCATCGAGTTCTACCCCCTAAGACTTTATTAGGAAGAAAATACGCTCTAAGGTTGCCTAAGCACTAACATGAGTTGGAGGTCTTACCTTTGCCTCTATTCCTTCTTACAGGTCAGTATAATTCGTAAACTCAACCAATCATTTCAATTCACCAAATCAGATCGACCTATCGATCAATCGACACTGTCAATTACATGTCATCATGACATTCTCATAGTCGGCCAAATCAATACTATCTAATAAATCCGATCATGTCAGGAGTGCTCGCCCTAAGCTATAGTAGATAGTGTAACTTACACTAAACTAATAAATAGTATACTGTTATCAATCTAAGCTAACATATCGCCCACAAGCTAATATAGTATACTAATAATGCTTGCTCTAAGCTGATAGTAACATTGCTCACTCTAAGCTAATAAGCTTAGTGACATATCAGAGCTCGTAGGCTCATATAGTATACCAGTATACTACTCACAATCTAAGCTGACATATCGCTCACAAGCTAATATAATATACCACCCTAACTATATAACAAATTCATCATTTTTATCATACCCGATAAAAATAGCCGTGTGGGAGTACAATAATTTCACTTTTGAATATCCCACTAGATTCAGCAGTCTCAAAATAGATCGACGCCCGGTAATTTTCCCATTAATTACCAAAATTATCAATTTCAAAGATAATTACCCACAATCACAAAACACGATCAATTTTCACAAACCAGTAGTCAAATAAATAAACGGATTGCACCATTGCAATCAGCACGAAATTTCAGTCACCAACTATCCCAATCTAATTTCCAGAAAATAATTAATTCATTAAATAATTACGGAAAATAATAAATAAATGCCAATAAATAGAAATTAGGATTGAAAAGCCTAATTAGAGGTCGAGACGGTTCCGGAGAATTTCTGAATTACTCTAGATAAATAGTAGAGCTTGTCTAGGCTCTAACTACACTACTCTAACCACCTAATATGCATTAATGGCTAATTAAATCACTAATCTAATATAGCTAACCACCTAATCCATGCTTAACCTAAACTAATCAACAATTAAACGTCCTTAACCTAATAAGTAAGGATTAGTGAGTTAAACTCACTTGTTCGACGACCCGCTTTGATCAAACAGACAGGGACGCGGCGAGGGGCAAGAAACTCCAAAGCAAGACCAACTTTCAAGGTCGAGAAGCGGGCCAAAATGGGCTTGAACAGTGCTGGAAACCCACTGTTCTTCGGTTCTGATCGGGGCTGAAAGGAGCTTAATCGGGCGGTTAGTTGAGCGGAAAACGGCAGGCAAAGGTTGCGGCGGTTCAAGCGGGCTGAGGCAGGACTGATCAGCGGCAAGACAGCGGCGCACGGTGGCTTGAGTTGGTCGGAGGAGCTCCTAGTTGCAAGGACTAAGCAAGACAGGCACGGCTAGGTTGGTTAGAAGGCGAGACGGCCAAGCAAGCGAGCGGGGCAGCAACGGCGTGCAGGGGAGCGTGCAGCGATCGGACGGGCTGCTAGCGTTCCTCCGTGGTTTCTCTTTATTTATTTGGAAAATAAAGAGAAAAGGTACTGAAATGGCATTAGAGAAATTTAGAATAATCAAACCCCCAAACTCATTTAATTTTTGGTTCATAGGAGTGAAGTAATCCTCCCATTATTTTACTTGAATTTTTAATCGACCCACCAGAAATAGATTAGTAATGACTCCATAATAAAAGTCATTTACATGTTAAAAACTTGAACCCTAAGTTGCAAATTGGTATAAATTTGGAAAAAGTCCGAGTTAAGTCTAGGCTTGATAATCGATTAGCCAAGCCCCTAGGTGGATCCAATCTGCTTTGGGGAAGTCGTAAGATGAATAATTGTACGTCCACATGCGACAACAAGCCTGCTTGCTGTGGTTTACATGTTCTTTGTCGTACGTTTGGAAGTGCAACAATATAAAAACCCTCCAGGATGATAGAACGACATGCGTCTTTCCTCTGATCCCTCTGTTTTTCTTCTTCCTATAGCAAGCACAGCCTTCAATGGCTCACCAGAGTAACTTGTGATTAGTCGAAGAGTTTGATGGTCCTACTCAAAACAAAGTACATCTCAGAATCGGTAAAATGAGACTTTCCTCAATATTTTCTTGTCCCTTTTGTGTATAGGATAGTTTATGGATATGTACTGCGACAGGTGCTCTAAATCCTGAAAAGGAAATGGAAGCAGGAGCTGCAACAAATGGTGCTTCAACCTCAGCTAAGGAGGAAATTTATCATCGAAGCAGGGAAGAGAAGCGGTGGCCTTCCCTCAACAGTTTAGCGCTCATGAGAAAAGCGACCACACCAACTGACATTTCATCCGTCAACATCGCCGATTGGTGCAAGGTCGTATATGAGGGAGTGTTCTTGGAGGACAATGAACAGGCAAAGTTCCATATAATTTGTCCCGTCGGACTCCATCTATCTATTAATGCTAAATTCAGCATGTGTGGTCAGCTCGGTCTATCGATCGCATGGGGTCTTGAAGGACCTTTCACACAATAAATTGAATCAATCTAGGAAGTGAGAGTAAGTTCACGACATATCATATTCCAAAGGAAATAGGGGATAGCGAGAATTTATATAATGATCTAAAAGGCATGGGTTTCATTCGATTTCGGGGTTTCCTTTCTTTAACTTGGAAAGACACACCTCATGCATAGTTGCAATAATAACATAAGTCTTACCACCAGTAAGATTAATTTTCTAGGGGAAAAAAATTAAAAAAAAATTCACCTCCCTGTGGATGTAACAGAAGTTCTGGGTCCACGACAAGCTCCACAAGAACTGCTTCCTGCTGCTTCCCAGGTCATTTTTAAATGAGTGGGGCGACGAAAGTCACTGGAGCTGGACTACCGTGAAAGAGAACTGGTACTTCTTCCCCTAATCTAATCGATTTCAAGGAAATTTGTACTCTAACCGATGTGGCATAACGGCTAAAGCCGCTTGTTATATCTGGTTCACGTTTGTCAGATAGCAGTTTTCAAAGTACTAAATTTCTTCGAATTTCAGTTTTCGTGGCTGTGTGGACATAGGCGTCCCCCAATTGCAGAGGGTATCTTGGCTCCACTTGCAGGGACAATTCAAGACAAGTGCCCTCTCCCCCCAAACTGAGTATAAGGTCGCATTCGTGGTCAAACTCGAGAGAAATGTAAGCGAGTGGCCTCTTCCGGTGAACCTCGAGCTCGACGTGCCAAACCAGCCCAAACAGATCCACACGGAGAATCTGGGGACGAAGCCAAAGGAGGAATGGATAAAGCTCGGTGTCGGCGAGTTCAAGTTGGGCCCGAAGACCGTGGGGACAATTGAGTTCTCCCTCCACGAGACGTGCCAAGAATATAAGTCTGGCCTCAGCGTCAAGGGCGTTCTTATTGATCCCAAGGACTAAGCAAAGCATAACCAGTTTGAAGCCGTGGAGCACGAGTTCTTGCAGTTAGATCGCATTATCCTTCACTATAAAAGAGACTTTTACCTTCATCCAATCGATGCGACGTAAAATCACATCCTTCCAAGCTTTAGCTCGTATGTTACCAAGATGCCCCTGTGCTTGTTTCCTCAGCACCCTAGCTTGGGTCCATAAAGGCCGTCCTCAGGTTTTCGATACTCGAGCTCTAGTCCACAAAGGCCATGTATGAGTCCTTGGTGCTCGAACTCAATTCTTGATTAATGAAATGTTTGGTCTTACAAAAATATTTTAAAAAATTCAATATTTTAATTATTTTTTTTCTTTTCCTTTTTTCTTGTTCTCTTTCTCTTCTTTTTTTCCTTTTCTTTCTTTTTATTTTCCCTTTTTCAAAAAGAAAAAGAAAGAAAAGAAAAATAATAAATAATCAAAAATCTGATTTTTGGGTAATTTTTTCTTGGAAAACGGCGCAAAATATTTTCTAGGCCATTTTCAAGTTTTAGTCTAACATAAAAAAAATATATATATATATATAGTCATTTTTCCAAAAAATGACTTTTAAAAAAAAATTAAAAATGTCACATTCTCCGTGAAACAAAGGGAGCTTTTATAAGATTCCATTGATTAAATAGTGGGCGTGTGACCTCCAAGATCATTCATTAGAGCGAAAAGTTGTATCAAAAAGGGCAATTTGTTGAATTCAGATTACACGATTTACAATCTTCTGTTAACATTATATCGCTCGGTGAAAGGATATCCTTTTATTTTTGCGAAAGAAAGTAGAGAGATTACATGCACAATGTAGTCTTAAATTGACCTCGATTGCTGTCAATCATCATATCCCTTTTAATGAATCGCGCATAACGCTCATCTCAAGGCTATCATTATTAAAAACAATAAATGCAAGTGTATCTATCTTTCATGAAAAGGTCAAAATCAAGGCCGGCCTTTTTTCCCTTTCGATAAGACGGGCTCTAACGTTTCTATGTCGATGTAGGAGCCAGTATTTTGAGGAAGAATTCGATAGAAAATAGGTTGTTTTTGGCAATTCGCTCCCTCGAAAGAGCTTTCTTCTCAAGGGTGCTTTTTCTCACCTAGACGTGCAAGGGAACCCCAAAAAATCACAGGTGGATTGATATAATCGAATAGTTTTCAGAGAAAATCTAAATGTGCAAGTTAAGTCCATGTTCCAAAGTTCAACTAATTATCTTTGGTGCGTGTCTATTTAATAATAAACAAAATTAAATAATTGATGGGCCCTAAATTTTAATTCTGAACGTGCATGAAAAAGCATTCGTAATTTATAGTCACTTCAATTTTATACCATTCGCTGCTTCATGAAATCGGCAGCATCGTAGAAGAATTTTGCAACATATCATTTGAGGTGTACATTGCATTAATAGTCATAATGCGACTCTCATTTAAGATACACTACAAGTTTTCCAGTCCTTTAAAATGGAAATTAAACTCTCTATGATAAAAATACTTTTCAGGTAATTACGTGTAGCCAAACTTTAATTCCTCACACTCGTGCCCTTTTTTTGGGATGTTTGCTTTGAAAAATTATCCAATTGCTAAAGTTGAATATTTTTCTAACTTAAGTGGGCTACAAAGAGTTGAACATTGTTGGCCCAAACACAATATTCAAAAGTATGATGAAGACGACCATTGCGGAAAGACTTTGCTAGACAATCTTTCTTTTTTTTTTGGACGGGAACGGAGAAATAGTATTAACTGGCAAGAGGATTACAACAATTTAAAGCATCAGTACATAAAAGAGAAAAAAGGAAAGGAGGGGGATTTTCTGGCCAATGGGGAGGGAGGATATGAAGCCCATGGGCTCGAGCAGCCCAATCAGCAACCGTATTCTCTTCTCTTCGACAGTGGCGCACCTCTAGGGTTTGGAAAAGACGAAGCAGAGCTGCGGCTTCCACGAACATAGCACAAGAGTCCCAAGGAAAGCGATTCTGATCTTGAACCGAGTCAACCAGCTGAAGGCAATCCGATTCGAGAATAAGGTGAGTTGTAGATCTTCCCGTTTGTAGCAGATATCGGAGCGCAGATGTGAAAGCTTGGATTTCCGTTTGTAGGGCAGAGGCGGCGTTGATGGTAAGGGAGAAACCATCGATCAACCTTCCTGCAGAGTCTCGACAAACACCCGCCACGGAGCCTTGAGAAGAACCCGGATGAAAGAAGTCGTCGATATTAACTTTCAGTACACCAAGATCAGGAGGACGCCATCCAAAGGATGCAGAGGGCAGAGGCGAAGAGGACCGACGATTTGAAGAAGAGGGGTGGTAAGCAGATCCGGCAGTGGCTCTGAGCTCTTGCAAAGGATGAGTCTGATTTGAGCACCGACTAGGGGTGAACTGATCAGGTTGTTTGTGTTGATGCAGGGGCTTGGAATTACTGGTTTTATAAGAGCGATCGTAGGCGATGGCATTGAAAACCACGAGATCAGGGTTGGGGAGTCGTTGACAAAAGATGTAATCATTCCTGGCCTTCCAAATATGCCACAAAACAGCTGCTATGATAGCCAAATCAGGTAATAAATCCTTCCTAGACATGAGTTGTTGAAGGCAGGCATCAAATCTATTTGTTTGAAACTATCGTATATTTATGTGAATCTGTGAATGAGACCATACTGCTTTGGTCCACGGACAGTGAAAGAAAAGATGTTCTGTTGATTCGGGGATAGGATGACTTCCGCATTGTTGACATAGGCTGCAAGATGGATCCGATAAGATATGCCTGTTATACAGATTTTCACTTGTGGCAATAGCGTTATGGCACAGAGACCATAGGAATATTCGTAATTTAGGGCTTGTCGGCACTTGCCAGATAGTATTCCAAAAATGCCTGGGTAGTGTGAAAGAAGAAGATGCCCGGTTATGATCTAAGTTGGATTCGCCTGATCGTAGACAATTATAACCACTTTTGACAGTATGAATGCCATTTTGTCTTCTTGTCCAGATTAAAGAATCAATTGTAAACTGAGAGCGTACCTGTATTTGGAGAATCTCAGTAATAATTTGATCATTGAAACTATTTTTGAGCAATGAGATATTCCAAGATTGCTGTTCAGGGTTAATGAAATCAGCAACCATAATAGGTTCATTGCGCAGTGCAGGTCCCCCAATAATACCCATAGTTAGCCATTTGTCCTCTCTAATGCGAATTTTCTAGCCATTACCCACTGACCATTGTAGATTATTAGCCATAAAATCACGGCCATGTAAAATGCTTTGCCAACCCCAAGAGGGCCTGGCGCCTCTTTCTGCATGCCAGAAATCTTTTGAAGGGAAATAAAGCCCTTGAAAGATACGACTCCATAGTGAATCAGGGTTTTGAAACAAACGCCAAGCTTGTTTTGCTAATAATGCCTTATTGAAAGCCACTAGATCTCGAAAGCCAAGACCCCCTGCATCTTTGCATCTCTTCAGTGATTCCCAATTTTTCCAATGCATTCCTGATTTTTCGCTCTGAGTTTGCCACCAGAATTTAGAAATTTTCTGCTCAATAGCTTTGCAAAGAGAAATGGGGATTTTAAAGATAGACATAGCATATTGAGGCACTGCTTGAACTACAGCTTTAATCAACACTTCCTTGCCACCTTTTGAAAATAGCTTTTCTTTCCAGCCATCCATTTTTGAATTCACCTTAGCTAATAACCAAGAAAACATCTCTGTTTTGGATCTACCCCAGTCTGAAGGTATGCCAAGACATTTCCTTGTCTTGTGCATCACCGGAACACGAAGTTCGCTGGCCAGATATTCTTGAAGAGGTGCTGGATAGCCACGACTAAAATATATACCAGACTTATTTCGATTGATTGCCTGTCCCGATGCTTGACAGCATTGATTTAAAATGTTTGACAGGTTTTGGCATTCAAGCAGCTTTCCTTCAATAAAGAAGATGGCATCATCGGCAAAAAATAAGTGTGAAAGATTAGGACAACTCCGGGTAAGTTGAATACCTTTAATGTTTCCCATAGTGACCGCTTGATGTATGAGAGTTGAAAGAGCATTTGCCACTAGAATAAATAAATAGGGGGAAAGGGAATCACCCTGTCGAAGACCCCTAGACATAGGAAAAGACTGAAGAGGCTGACCATTAAACTTAATACAAAGAGAAGCAGTCGTGACACACTGCATAACCCTGTTAATCCAATCTGCATGAAAACCAATCTGTTTTAGGTAATCCCGGAGAAAATCCCACTCGACACGATCGTATGCCTTTTGCATATCAAGTTTGAGTACCCCCTGAAATTTGCTTTTTCTTTTTCGGATTTTGAGTTGATGTAGAACTTCCTGCACTACTAGGATGTTATCCTGAATTTTCCGGCCACTAACAAAAGCACTTTGCTCGATAGATATGAGTGTAGGTAGGAGTACCTTTAATCTGTTGGCTAAAATCTTGGAAATGATTTTGTACTGAAAATTACAAAGACTAATCGGTCTGAATTGGTCTAGCCTTTCAGGTTGCGAGATCTTCGGGATTAGAGTAAGGAAAGTTCTATTTATGACAGGATCCAACACACCAGAATCAAAGAAAGCTTTCACTGAGGTAATAACATCTGTCTTTAAGATATCCCATTGAGATTGATAAAATTGACCATTTAAACCATCTGGGCCAAGTGCTTTGTATGCCCCAAGTTGAAAAATTGCTTGCTGAATTTCTTCAGGGGTAACTTCAGCAACAAGTGTATTATTCATTTCCTCTGTGACAATGGCCGGGCATTGACTTAAAAAGGGATCATAATTGCGATGCCCAACAGAGGTGTAAAGGTTCTGGAAGAAAAGCTGAGTCATTTCTTGTAAAGTTGTTTCATTTCTGATCCACTGATTTTCTTGATCTAATAACAGGCTGATTCGATTTCGTTGATGTCTTTGGATGGTGGTAGCATGGAAGAATCTTGAGTTTTTGTCCCCCCATTTCAGCCACCGTACTCTAGAACGCATTGCCCAATACTGTTCTTCTTGAGTCCATAAAGTGTGAATCTGAAGTTTTAACGCATCCATTCGAGGCTTGTCAAATTGACTATTTCTTTTGTTGGTTAGGTCTTGGAGCTGCTGTTGAAGCTCGGATATTCTTTGATGGGCATTAGAGAATTTAGCTTTGCTCCATCGAGAAAGAGCCGCTGAAATAAGGCGTAGTTTCTGAGCTAAGGTAATATGCTGAGACCGAGATTGAGTTAACGCATCTGAAATAACCAAACGACATTCCGGATCTTGCAGCCAAAACGATTCAAACGTAAAAAGCGTTGGGCGTCGAGGATGGACTGGAGAGGAGTGTAAAACTAGGGGACTGTGATCCGAACCGATGGCTGGAAGAGCAAAACACCTCAGCAGCTGGAAAGGTGAGACACCAAGAGATATTGCAGAGAGCTCTGTCAAGACGCTCTTTAACTAAATCATCCCCTGTTCTATTGTTACACCAGGTATAGGAGCATCCCTTGCTGTCTAGGTCCATAAGGGAAGAGTCACTCACCAGATCTCGAAAGGTATGCATCCGTTGAAAATTTATTGGTGGTTTACCCTGTTTTTCCCAAGGATACATTACCTCATTAAAATCTCCAATGCACAGCCAAGGTAAAGTATTATGGGTATTAATGAGTTTCAGTTTATCCCAGAACAGGAGCCGAAGAGAGACCAGAGCCGGCGCCTGGTCTGGCAGAGAAGATCAAAGAAGTCAGAAGACTAATGCTCCAAAGTCAGGTAAACAGAATCCTGCCAGAAAATAGCGAGGCCACCAGCAAGGCCAGTAGGTTCTTCCAAAAAACTATTTGGAAACTTAAGACTTTCTGCAATCTGGTTAGCACCAAATTTTTATTTTTAGTTTCCATCAAAAAAAGGATGTCAGGCTTTTCTCGGGCCACCAACACCCTAAGGGCTTGAACTGTCAAGGGAGCTAGACAATCTTTCTCAAATGTCAAATTTGATGATTAATTCAGCCTCGTTTCAAGTTATATTTTGGGCTCCATTTGGTGTCACCTCTTAGTTCATCTTTGGTGATACAAATGTGGGTGGACCTTTCTCAGCTTATTAGCAGTATCTTTATGTGTGTGTTACACGTTCTCTTTGTTATTTTGTGCCTCATTTCATTTGCATTTGTTGAAAGACAAGGAATCCCGTCAAAATGGGGTCGAATGGTTAGATAATTTTGTGGCATTACAAGAGAGTCCAATGTGACTGAGCACGTACGTCATCTCGTTTTCAACATGTAAATGCTCAATGTGAGCTTATTTTCGCATGGGGAAAAGTGCCAAAAAAGTCCTAAACTTATATCATTTGTACAAATTCAATCATAAACCTTTCAATTGAATAAATTTAGTCCTACACATTTTTACATTGGTATGAATTAAGTTATTCTAGCAAATTTTGGTTGGCCAGCGTTGACACGAATGCGAGTCAGCTAGCAAATGATGACATGGCAATTTTAAAATAATTTTTATTTTATTTTATTTTATTTTATTTATAAATTTTTCATTTTCTCTTTTTTTTTTTTCTCTTTTTTTTTTCTTTTTTTTTTCTTTTTTTTTCCTCTTCTTCCGCTTGGCCTTACTCTTCTGCAATGGGTCACGGCCCTCGCTCGGTGCCGACAAAGGCTTCGCAACCCTCACCCGGCCTCGCCTTGGGCTGCGAGTGAGGCAACATCACCTAGATCTAGGCGAGGTCACCTTTGCCCGTGGCTAGGCCATGGCAAGCCTGATTGAGAGCTTCGTGGCCCTTACTAACCACTGTGGAGAAGAAGGCCAAGAGGAAGAAGAGGAAAAAGAAAAGGAAAAGGAAAAAAGAAAAGGAAAAGGAAAAAAGAAAAGGAAAAGGAAAAAAGAAAAGAAACGAAAAGAACGGAAAAAATTTATAAAAAAAATTATTTAGAGATTGTCACGTTAGCATTCACAGGCCAGCTGGCTTCCACATCAAAGTCAATTAGCCAAAATTGGCCAAATAGACTGAATTGATACTAATGTGAAAATATTTAGGACTAAATTAGCCCAATCGAAATGTTTAGGACTGAATTTGTACCATTACTATAGGTTTTGGACTTTTTTAGCACTTTTGCCTCTTCGAATGTGCATGAACACTGTGCATCTATCACTAGTCTTTTTCAGCCATTAAATTGTATAGATATCATCGTTTCATATCTGCATTGTCTTATCTTATTTGGTGGGCAGTCAATGAGCTCTAACCTAGGATCCATTTCTGTTGGGGCATAGACTTTGAGTCGAAGCTATTATGTTCGTAGATGACTAATATTTTCTACCTACTAGATAAACATTGAAGAAGTTACTTGTATACAAATAAGTCATATGTTATGAAACTTTAGTAACTCCAAAGAACTTTGGCATTTTAACGAAAATCAGTGAATTAGATAAAAGTTTGTTGTAACTCAAATTAGAATTGGTAACTCAAAATTCGTTGGCAACTTGATTGAAGAAAAGGTGGTAAGTCACTCAAAGAAAGGTTGCTAATTTCACAAAATAATTGGTAAATTTAAGGTGTTGATTGGTAAGAAATCTAAATACAAGCTGGTAAGAAAATAAATTGTCTTTCCCGTAGTAATTAAAAAATTAATCGATATTGGTAACTATAACAAGTAAAAGTTGATAATGCAAAACTTGTTGTAAAATTAATCGTAGAAAAGTCAACAATAACTCACTTGAAATAAGGATGGTAAGTTTTTTTGAAAGAGATTGTAAATTTAACCAATTGGAAAGTAAGACAAATAATGTAAGTAATTGAGTAGAATAGTTAGTAAAAACAAAAAAAAAAAAAAAAAAATAGACGTCGGTAACTTAAATAGAGTTGGTAAGTGAAAACTAGTTGGTAACTTAACTGGATAAAAGTTGGTAAAAGACATAACCAAATGTTGATAATTTCTCATAATAAAATTGGTAAATTTATGACATTGGTAAAGAAGTTAATAAAAGTTACTAAGAAATAAGAAATGTTGATAATTTAGTGTAAACTAAATCCACTAGATTTCCTTTTGGTGGTTCACTTTAGGTAAGTTGTGACATTTTCGCTTCAATTTTATGCCATTTGTTGCTTCATGAAATTGACAATGAATTAATCGAAGAAGAATTTGCTACATTTCGCTTGAGTGATACATTGCATTGAACATATGCCTGCAGTCTTGTACTTGACTCTCATGACACATATGGAGTCTAGTGATCTCATAATAGTGGTTAGTTTGTGCATGAGCATGTCTCATCCATCATTTGAAGTATGATTATGGTATAGATACCAATGGTGGCATGCGTGTGCAATGAGTGTGATGCATAGTGCTTGATTATGGGGTAAAAACTGTTAGGCGTGGTATGGGACGTGCCGAAATGGGTTTTATCTTATAATTTGGACACGCACGTGTGCTTGATACACGCGAGTTAAGTGTATAGATTATACTTGAGGTAGTTATGTACTTTTGAGGTCTTGTGCATGCTGTGATGACATTAATCGAAGGTGTAATGTGTGAAATGTGTGCTTGAATGAGTAAGAGATTTCCATTGGTACTGAGATACCGGTGATGCCCCAGGGAGTCGGATGCTCATGCTGTGATCTTGGATGTCTCGGTTGAGTGAGACTGGGATGCCTTAGAGTGAGATGTCCTTGTAGGTGATCAAGGATGCCTCGGTTGTGGGATACTGAGATGCCCCATGCTGAGTGATCTTGGGATGCCTCGGTTGTGTGATATTGAGATGCGTCGGAGTGAGATGCCCATGATAGAAATATTGTAGAAGTCCGGATGTGGGATTTTGGAAGTAACTCAATCAGGCCGGCTGTGTTTTGGTGGGTAAACTGATCGAGGGTGGACTTGATATTCACACTAAATTATAATTTCTACTTAGCGTGTGAGTTGTGCATACTATTGTTGCATTTCATTTGAATATAGGTTGGGATTATGATATATATTTAGATGCATTTAGTTTGCTTAGCATAGAGTGATCATACATGTGGTGTATCCATCTTCATTTAGTTATACCCGTGACAATCATGTCTTAGTATCTTAAGCTATTTGGTTATGATTCTCCTGTATTCTTGATAGCTATGGATTGTCTAGGTTAGAGTCTTATTATTTCTTTACTAGGCATTGTTTTAGCTCATTTGTTATATTTTTCAGATTGATAGTATGGTCGTGCCACCGGTAGATCGTTACAAGGTGGTAGCACACCTCGAGATTTCTTTTTACGATGTGTTTGATCCTGACGTTGAGATGACTTTCTCAAAGTATGAGGCTACGCTGTGGATAGATGATGGTAGAGTTGAGATGATTCTGATGAGGTTTGTCACATGGTTTGTAAACCATGAAAGGGAGATGTTTGGCCGTCTTCCTTATGGTGCTGGAGGACCTGAAGCTGGACGGATGGTGCCTAAACACCCATGATCGTGTAGAAGCTAGAGGAATGTCTTTTGTTTTTTCTTTTTTATAGACGTGGGCTTGTTTGGGATAGTAGAGTTAGATACCCCCTCACCCTTTTCCCTAGCTGTTCACTTATGCCTTTACTTTTGAACTTGTAAATATGATGTAAATAGGTGAGGAACTTGGAAGTAGTCCAAGTTGATTTTTGTAAGCCTGGATGTTGCTAAGGAAAAAAATGAAGCTTCTCATGATCTTTATCTGTAATCTTAAATGGATTGCCTAATATTATAAATTGATAGGACTATTGCATGATAACCTTGTAAAATAAAGTTTAGATTTTAAATAATCCATGTTGTACATGCTAACCTTCAATGATGGACGCTATTTTGACATCTTTCTAATCAATAAGTCCTATAAGATGATAATCCATATAAATTCCGCTTGCGCTTAGTACGTGACGCTCCTAGGACGTCACATCCGTTGCCAAGGATTGATGATTTGTTTGATTAGTTACAAGGAGCGTCGATATTCTTGAAGGTCGACCTGAGAACGGGTTATCATCAGTTAGGGATTAAGAAAGAGTCGAATGTGAGACAGTGTCGTTGGATGGAACTTCTCAAAGATTATGATTGTGACATCCTATATCACCACGGAAAACGCTAATGAAGTTATAGATGCAGTGAGTCGAAAGTCTTTGATTGCACATATAGCGATTTAGGAGTGGATCTTACTCGACGGAGTTCGAGATTCGGTTTTCAAATTTGAGGTAGGCCACCATTTAAGTCTTATGGCCACCCACAATATTGAACCGGAGTACAGCTAAGAATCGAGACATTGTAGCTGATAGATCGAGAAATTCCGAAGATTTTGTAGGAAGATGCGGAAAAGAGGAATGCTAACTTTCATATTTTTAAGGACTCAAAACTAAAGTTTCATGGACGATTATGTGTATTAGACGATGCGGAGCCTAAAGAGGAGATCTTGTTAGAAGCTCACTATAGCAGTTACAGTATTCATCCAGACAATACGAAGATGTGTCGGAATTTGCGTCAACACGATGGTGGACCAGTATAGATATCACCAGACATGTCGCAAAGTGCCTGATGTCCTAGCAAGTGAATGCACAACATTACAAACCTGAAAGACTTTTGCAATCTCTTGAGATTTCAGAGTGGAAATGGGAACATATCACGATAGATTTTGTGATGGGACTATCGAGAAGTTAGCGAGGTAATGATTCTATATGGGCTGTAGTTGATAGATTAATGAGTAGAGCCGTACGAAAGAACTTTGCATTGGATAGATACGCCAAGTTGTACGTGCGCCAGATACTTCGACTACATGGAGTACCAGTAACGATCACATCAGATCAAGAACTGAAGGCTATAGACTGCCTTGGGAACGAAGCTGCAGTATAACACAGGCTATTATCCGCAGAAAGATGGCCAATTTGAGAGGGCGATTCAAACCCTCGATAACATGCTACGAGCTTGCGTGTTGGACTTCAAAGGAAACTGGGAGGAATAGCTTGACCTAGTTGAGTTCGCCTACAATAGCAATTATCAGTAGAGCATTCAGATGGCACCGTTTGAAGCGTTGTATGGTAGAGTGTGTAGAACTCCAGTTTGTTGGGATGAAGTTGGAGAGTGGAAGATTATTGGCCTAGAGTTAGTTCAATAGTTAGTGGATACCATCATAGTTATTCAAGAAAGACACAAGACTGTTTAGAGTCGTCAAAAAAGTTAAGCAGATAAATGACGAAGACTAGTTCAGATAATGGATCGAAAAGAGCAAGTGCTGCACACCAAGATGATCTCTTTGCTTAAAGTGGTCTAGCAACACCACGGGATAGAAGAAACTACTCGAGAAAGCAAAGAATCGATGGGACGACAATACCCCCACCTTTTTGAAGAAGAATTGTAATGGTTTAAATTTTGAGGAAGAAATTTTTATAAGATAGGAAGAGTTATGACATCCTTTAATTTTCGACCCTGTCTCGATAAAATAAAATGGCCCTTTTACTGAAGCGCCTATGGTCTTTTTTTTTTTTAGCTGATCACTCATGAGTTAACTAACCTATTAGGTGAAGCCGTTAAGGAATATATTCGCATTAAAATCCCTAAAAGCTACCTGGTAGGTTGGATTGTACTAAAATTGTGTCTGGTTGATTCTAACCACGAAATTGAACTTGGTTTCGGGAATCAAAAGTTCTAGCGTGTCACGATTTATTTTTAGGACGTCGGTGCATCCTTTGAAGAATTTCTAGCGAGCCTAGAATTTTGGCGAAAAATCAAAGTTTGCCAAATTAAATGGTAGAAATTCGGATGGGCGAGATTGAATGGATTTTTTGGCCTTCAAAAGGGACTAGTTGGTGAAGGAAATTGTGGAATTGTGTAGGCTTCCTCCTTAGCAAAATTGGCCATCAAATTAGAGAGATTTGTGAAGAACTTGAAGTGTAATGGGTGCAAATTCGTAGGGGGGCAGCTGCTATGTGATTTTGGGCACCAATTTGGAGTCCTTAGGTGAAGATTGGTGAAGCAAATGGCTTGTGGAAGAAGCCTTAATAGCTAAGGGCTGAAGACTTTGGTGTCCAAGTGATTATGGCCTAGATATTTCACCTTGAAGCTCATTGGCTTAAGCTTTGACTTGCTTGGCCTTGTCCCCTCCTTGTTCCCCCTCTCTCCCTCTTGGTTCCCCCTCCTTCTCCCTTGTTTCTTGACCAACCCCCCCCCCTTACTATGCATCTTCTACTTCTTCTTCTTTCTCCTTCCTCTTCACTTCCTTTGTTCCATTTCTATAGCTTGCTGCAACCCAAAAACCAACTAGCACAGCCACTACCCTCACACTGCCCCCTTCTCCGTGTTCGAGCCAACCTGAAGCTACGAGCCAAGCTGCTCACAAGCCCGTCCCCGCGCCCATTCACGCTGCTTGACCAGACCTGGCTCTACCTGCCACCGCCTCAGCCACTACTACTCGTGTCAGTCATGTCCAGGCCTATCGCCAGCATCTCTGCCAGCTCGCCCCGCCGGCCCCAACCAGCAAGCAAGTCGAACCTCAGTCTAGAGTTGAGGCTTAGTTGGTTGTTTTCAGCCTCTCCCGGCGCTCCTTTGATGTTGCCGTTGACTTGTGTTGTGGTTGCCTTCACATCGCCATCCCCATGGACCCATTGACTTGCTAATCTAGTGAGTTAACTCCCTAATTCTTTATTAGGTTGTCAATTGCACTTAGGGGTTAGATTAGTGTTAATTAGCTTAGTTAAATTAGTATTAAGTGAGATTAGCCTTACGATGAATTAGTGTTAATCCAGATTGGTTAGATTAGCCTTAAGATGGATTAATGTTGATCTAATTAGTGGGATTAGCACTAATAAGGATGGTTGAGCCTAATTGAGTGGATTTCTCCTGTATTTGGTTTATTGACCCTCACCGTTTACCATTTTTGCGGATTGAAATGTGCTACAATTTTGAGGTTGATTTGTAATTGAAAAAAGTTTTAGACAACCTTAGATATGACATATATTTTATTCAAGATTTTATGGATTCAAAAAAATAAGATTTCAACTTCATTAAAAACAAAATAGAACCTCTATTTTTGCTGGAACAAGTGACCTTTCAACATTCAATGGATTTTTATCAATTCCTAGGGTTCGAATTTTGAAATGGTTTTTTTATGAAAATTGTTTGTCACATCTTGTAATTTAACATACTCAACTTTCAGATCAAACGGACAAGTTTTGGATCTCAAACCAAACTAATTTTGAAAAACAAACTTTCTGGAAACGGACACAGTTTTGTTTATGGTTTGAGCGATTTACTTCTCATAATCTAGAAGGACCTAAGTCAAGGTGTCTGCATGAAAAATGTTCATTTATGTGTCATTTACAACATATTCGAATTTGAGAATTTCCCAAACTTGTTTGATTAGGTTTCTGAATTTAAACTTAGAGACGCGCAAGTGGACCGTTTCTACAGGTTAGGAATAGTAGTAGTTTTGTGATTGTTCTTGGTGGTGTGATTGCTAGACAATGCATATTTGGTGATGTAGTTAACTTGTGAGACGCTTGGAACTTATGTGTGATGATATGTGAATGGTTGTGCCATGGAGATGGCTTATTGTCATGGCAAATGATGACTATTGAAGGGTGATAGGTGTTGTGTTGAGGAAACTGAATGAGTTGTGAGCAGGTAAAGGACTAATTGCTACACGATAACAAAGCTTCGTGTGAGCTTTGTGTGAGCCACCTCTAGAGCCTTATATTATTGCTTTTTGTAATGAAGGGCTAAGTGCTACATGGTGACTTGAATCACATGGGAGCCACCTCTAGAACCTTGCATTATTGTCATGCATAGTGAAGGGTTAAGTGCTACACAATAACGAAATTTCGTGTGAGCCACCTCTAAAGCCTTGTACTATTGCTATATGTGATCAAGGGTTAAGTGCTACATGATAATGTAACTTCGGGGGGGCCACTTCTAGAGCCTTGAGTTTGAATATTGAGTTTGGATATTGAGAGTGAATATTGGGTGTGGATTGAACCACTAATATGAGATATCTACGTCTGATTATGGGACAAAATTGTGTGGCACGGAATGGGACATGTCATAATGATTTGGCCTTATAATCGGGACCTCTATGAATATTTAATGAGTGATATGAAGTTTTCCAAGTATTGGTTATGCATATTGTATTTATAAGTGCATTTGATGCACTAATATACATGGACGCACTAAGGCGAGGTAAGTTTTGAGTGGTGCATGTTTAGGCTGCCTCTAGGTGAATTCTCGTTCTAATTGGGGTTTAGGGTGTTGACTCGCTGAGATTTATTCTCACCTCGTCGTGGTTTAAATATTTTCAAGTTCCTAGTGTGGATAAGCTAGAGCCCGAGGTTGAAGGGACCGATGCGTAGGTGGCTGAGTAGTTTCTTTTCAGAAACAGACTGATGTGTACAAACCTGTAGGTTGATCTAAGATATTTATAAAGCGTGATTGGTGAAATTTGGTTGTCCTGCTTTTCTATCCCATGTTTTTTTGTTGTCTGGGTATATGTTTAAATTTCACTTCCGCATGTGCATAAAAAGAAAGGGTCAGCGACACATCTTGGGAACGTCGCAAATTTTAGTCAACTGTCAAGGGATGTGTGTGTGCCCAGGGTTCGGGGTGTGACAGGCAGAGAGGCCGGTCAGCAGAGGTGCCTGGGCTGTTGACCCTTGCCGTGTCGACTGGCCTTGGAATGGCTGAACCGATGTCCCCTCAAGCACCCATCTATTATGATTTGCTCCTTACCTTAGTGGCATTAGAGACACGTCCCATCCATCGTTGGTCTATGGTGCTTTGCTCCGGTAGGGTGTCCTGCACGCGTGAGTTGCAGGAGAGAGGAAGAAAGGAGGAAGGAGGAGAAGAGAGAGGCCAGGCCAAGTTTTGGGCCTGCATGGGGAGGGGGGAGAGAAAGGGCTGGGCATGAAAACCCAACCTCCATAGGACACTCCCTTTTTTTAATAAATATATATTTAATTTATCCAAAAATGAGGTAAAATACGAAATAAAACTTAGTAGATGCAAATAATGTCCATACCTAGGTAAAGTGAAAATCATTTTTGTTAGGGTCAAATTGATCCCTAATTTCTTATATAATTTAATTTTAAATATTTAGTAAAAATTTAAGTGTCAATGCCGCAGCTTATTATGCTGTGTTCGTACGTGGATGGAACACATTTGCTTTGTCATTTTGTGTCCTTTTTGTCGGCATTTGTTGGCAGACAAGGACGCTTGCACTCCCTCCTAAGCGGGGTTGAATGATTGATTAATTTGTTGGTATGGAAAGTCAAGCTTCAAGGGGTCCATGAGGGCACGTATTAATTTTGTCCACACGCCAAACTTTTTGGTCCATGAATGATCGCACGGTTGATTAATTTTGTCCGCATACCAACTTTTTGTTGAAGCCTTCTTTTTTTTCCCCTTCTCCCTCCTCTGTTGCTAATTGCAAAACTCAACGACGGTCGATGAAAAGCTACAGGTGCTAGCTGGCAAGATTGAGCCTAGCTAGAATTTGGTGTGCTCGAGCTCACCAACCTCGGGCAAGGTTTAACCTAGCCATGTCTGGTGAGTTTGTGCCTCAACCTTGCAGCCTTGACCTCACCACCTAGCGACTTGACCCTTGAGCTTGCCTATGGCTGTCGCTAGCCAATTGCAGCAAAGGAAGGGGAAAAAGAAAATGAAGGAAAATAAAAAAGAAAGAGAAAAGAGAAACAATAAAAATAATTAAAAATTCAATATTTTAAAAACAATTAAAAAATTATATTTTTCTTTTGCTTGAAATAAATCACGAGATCAAAATAATTTTCTAATGAGATCCAAATATCAAAAAAAATTTCGATCATATATTATTAAACAAAGAAAAAGTAACCATATTCCTAAAAAATATTATCTATAGAAAGAATTTTCCTTATCACTGTTTTTCTCGCTGAAATAAACATATTGTAAGTCAGCTATATCGGCAATTTAAAATAGAAGCTTACATTTGTAACACCTACTTTTGAAACTTGGACTTTGAGATTACTAAAGCTGTTTAATTGTAAGCAACACAATCAGTAAGGCAAGAAAAATCTCCATACAAAGATCAAATGCTTGCTGAAATCAAAACTGAACCATCAGGAGATCACTCACTAGAAGCTGCAGTGCCGGCAACAACCGCCTTCATATACCTCTTCAGCTTCTTACCAAGCGGAGCCAATGATTCCGCCCTGAAGGAGCAGGTCCGCCAGGCAGAACAACACGATCGCGCTCCAACCGTGACGTAAAAGCCGTCATACAACCTGACCTAACCCTTAATGGGACAGGCACCACCAGCAGGGCCACTATGAAGAGCGTCAGCCTTAAGTTTAGGATTCAAGAGTCGATTGCACTTTCGTTATAAATTTTAAAACTTTTTTATATACTTATTATTAACATTAAAAAAAAGAAAAAAAAAAGACAGCACTGAGAAAATGACTCATTTTTTTCTTTATTGGCCAGGTACCAATTATCTCGACTCAGCACTCGCTTTTAGGAATATATATATCGAAGATATCAAATAAAGAAGATGACTTGCCCACAGCTCGGGCAAATACTTTACATGTGAATTTAGGTTTAATCATTGCACCTCATCGGAAATGACCTACCCTAACCCACCGCTTTGTGTCCTCTCCTGCCTTAGCCTTAAAGGCCTGGCGGTTTCAAGATGAGCATTAAGAAAAGCTAAACACATCTCGTGAAATAATCCATTTAATCTTTTTGACATTATATTTCATGTTAATATATGTATCAAGTTTAAGTTTATTAAATGGACTCGGACCTCAATTTAATTAACTTGTAGATAAGGAAATATTCCTATCATTCAAGCAGAGATTGGCACGGGAAAATTAAAAGGGAAAGTCAGAACTTTGACTTGGATTTTGGATGCACACGTCAACTTCCTCGGCCAAGAGAGGATATAAATAAATAAAACAGAAAAGAAAAAAATAAGAAAATCAAACTCTATTGGAAGTCGACAAACGTGAAGACCGAATTCCACTTGATTAGATTTCTTAATCCCAGTAGGAGTTCACTACTTTGACCAATCCAATTTTGGGACTCTCTGGCGGGGCACATACAAATGTACTTGAGGGTTTCTCTTAGGCGTGCCTTGCTTGCATGAATATTGCAATGAGCACCGTTGTTGATACAAGCATTGAAGCACAGTTATTCTAGTGAGTGCTTGGTGGGTTTTTCCTTCATGCAATTACATCCAAGAAGAATTAGTATTTGTAGCTGATCAAATATTGTGATAAAATTTGTGTGTATAATTTCTTCGTAAAATTGAAAGATTATTTCGTGATGAATTATGGGGCTAAATATTGCATGTGTTCTTGGGTGTAATTGGGATTTGGGAAATACTGTGAATATTTGAGTGACTTGAGTGTATAATCTTCATATATCGTTTGATTTATAACGAATTCATCGTTGCTCTTCCAGTAGACGTAGGTCTCTACGATTGAACCACTGATTTATATTCTGGTTCTGTTTATTATATTATTTGATCACTCGCTTTCTATAACATTTCACCTGAAAAGGAAAGAAAGAACCTTTGTTTTATTTGTTCCGACATTTGCCGGACTTTATCCCCCCTATCGGATTCGTGAACCATCGCCACGATCACCCCTCTTAACTAATTAAATTTTACACCACTTTAAATCTATTTCATTTTTATCTATATGTGTGAGAATTTATATGCGATGAGATAACTTTATGCTTCTTATAAATCTTTTTTGATCCATTCTATCTCATTGGACGTCTCTTAGGAGAGACCCAAGTTCTCTTAACCAATTAAAGTTAATTTTCACAAAAGGTGCTTTCCCATAGGAACCCAGTTGGCTTATCTTTCCTCGAGCAATATGCAAACAAGTGCATCAAATGTCTTATCATTATGCGCGAATTTTCATGAACAATCGATAATTCCCACTCTTGTACATCAACGGGACACTGAAAACAGCAATTCTCATCTCAAATTGGAACACCAACAATCCATAAATAACAAATCTGACTAGTTTGCAGATCCTCAGTCACCATTATTCACCAGGAATTCACCATTATCTCTGCTATTGCTGGGCGGTGTGGCATCTCGAAGTTGTCGGTCAGCCCGTAATGAGCCATCAGAAACCAGACATGGGTTATGAACTCGCCCCCCCATCGCATCTGCTGAGCATGATCCATCGCTTTGCACTTGTTAGCTGCGTAGATCAGCATTTCTGCCCACACCTGCCTAATTACATCCCATTTTATAGCCTCGGATGGGATGTTCCCCAGCGTCAATGCGAGCCGGCACCCATTGAACAGCACATACTTCACTTTGTCCTCCATCGTCACGCTCAGATGGAATTCGGTCTTCACTTGGCTGCGCAATACACGGCAAGCCTCTCTGATCTTGGGATCACACTCTCTCCATCTCCCGGTGTCTCTTTGCGACTTGTTCCACTCGCGCTTATGTTCATTGTCGCCATTAGCAGATATCTCCTGAGTGGATTCACCCTTGGTAAAGTACTTCTTGGTGTCTTTATAAATGTCTTTGAACCTGATACTTCCGATTCCAACCGGCAACATCGAAGGATACATTACTAGGAGATGTAGCATGTACCGAGACAAGTGCAAACTCACCAAGGAATGGGGGATAACATTTCTGTGGTAATTCCTATCTGCCTCATCAAGGCCGTCCGGTGTGCTATCGGGGTAGTAGCAAAGCTCCGTTGCTATGTGCCAGACTAGGATGCTCATGTCAAAGTCCAGCTCGATGCTCCATTTCAACTGATCCAGCAACTTATGCGTGCTCAACACACGGCCTCCCCTGTCTTTCCACGGGGAAGGGCGTTTCTGCTCATCCATCCCTTCCGTACTTTCGATCTGCCTAAGAATTAGTTCTTTGATATATTTTGTCACGCTCACGCGGTCATGGTGGAGAAACTTCATCCCCATCTCGTCAACGTGCAATAGCTTAAAGAATCTCCACCAGCAGGAGTCATTTTCTTTGAAGGAGCACCTCATTAGGTTGTATTGGCCAATGGAATTGGACCACCTGTGCCTTTTTGACAGCGGTTGGATTCGGTTGACAAAATTGAGGATGGCTGATTGCTTGTTCTTTATGAGCCAACAAGTGAACTGGTCAGAGAAAAGGATGTGAGACAGTGCATATAACTCGAGGAAAATGGCTGATCCTAGCAACATGAAGGTCAAGTATAGATCCGCCTTCAAGTATCGTCTCTTGTCTCGCAAAGAGAAGATCACCAGGGAGACCCATAACGAGAATGAGATGGCAAGCCTACAAATAAAGCCCCATCTTGTATGGACCGCCTTCACCTTCGTGTAGAACATGTCGTAGATGAGGCTCAGTTCAATTTCAATGACTTTAAAAACCTCTACATTGTCCTTGCCATATAGTGGCTCCCTTAAACTTTTTAAGAACCTGCTCAGGTCCAATAGTTTCGATTCCAAGCTGAACAAGTGATCTGCAAAAAGGCGCTGACTAGTGTCGACCAAGTTGCGGGCCACTAGCAATTTGCCCACATCGCCGTTGTATTCTTGGTCCTCAGAGTCCTTCCTGGAACTCAGTTTCCGAGACGAAAGGTCTGCAATTACATCATCCCGTACCTCTATGACTCGATGAGGCACGATGCTGTAGCCCTCGGCCCCCTTCAACTCGTATTCCTCTACAATCTTGTTGGAATACTTACGTTGGGGTTGGGATTCGACGAGGGAGTCCTTGAACTGCTCGTTGCTGGCAGCACGGAGGACCCAAATCCTCTCGCCATACTTATAGAAACCCGAGAGCAGTATAAGAATGGCAAGGAATGATAGGATAGGATCATTCCATGCCGTTGCCAGGACATAAATTGTCAACCCCGTCTGGTTCACCAGTGTCAGCGAGTGCCTGAGCCAGAGTTCATTGTCTTCCATAGCGTAGGCGCTAATAGTATCAGGGCCCCCTAAGTGCAGCAGTAGAAATGGCGCCCAAAAGGTGCTTAGCTCTGCGTGCGGGTCCATCTTGTTCACCGATTTGCCATAGCTGATATCCGCAATCGTGTTGGAGATAATGCCAATTGCGTAGATCGCAACCCAATCGGCCGATAAGTAGGCCGTCCATGTGACTACCCTGATCCAAGCGTGTGGGACGTACTTGCGGCGGTCGCCGAGATAAATGAGGAAGACTTGGAGGACGAGGCTCAAGAAGACCGCACCTCTCAGCTCCCACTCCTTCCACGCGTCGCTGAACGGGGAGAGCCACTCTGACAGCCTCCGTGCCCTCATAAGGACAAAGCCGGTGACAACTGCAAAACACGTTTTCCGACAACAAATGAGCCGATGCTCAATGATGATTCAGATGTGAGAACTAAGGCCTCATGGAGACATAGAAAGTAATGACTCGACCATGAAACAAAGCAAGCTTTCGCAGCCTATAGCAGTAAATAGAGGGCAAGGTAGTATCGGTTAACCAGCAAAATGCTACTCATGGCTTAGCTATGCGAAGAAGGGATAAAATAGACCGTGAATGATTAGATACTGAGCTAATTTTGACATCTTCTTGAAGCTTCTTGAGAAGCATCGCCACATTAAATGCCTTCAGTTCTTATTGGATTTGCGACATACCAATCGTTAGCATGGTGTGCAGTTGAATACGCTGTCCTCGATGGAAGGGCCGGGGGGGGGGGGGTGGGGGTGTGGGGGTGGGTGTGGGCGGTGGTGGAGAGGCGCGGGGGCGGGGGAGGGGGAGTGGCGCTATGGCGGGGAGAGGGGGAGTGGCGCTATGTATAGGAGACAGTAAGAGAACCGATTTCATCCGATGATGGGTATGAAATTCCGAAGTGAGTGAGTTATATATGTAGGCAATAAAAAAATATTGGTAATCAACATTAGCATTGGTGAATTTTGGCCGAGTGTATTCGTATTTTTTTTATCTTTCTGTTACTTTTTCTTTATCTTTTTCCCGATTTCGCTTCTCTTCTTCTTCTTCTTCACCACAAGAGCCAGCTACCGCCGCTGCCCCACCGTGCATCTCTCTCTGTCTCTCTAAATAAAATAGGTGCCATTAAAAAAAAAGGAAAGTGTGTGTGTGAGAGAGAGAGAGAGAGAGAGAGAGAGAGAGAGAAAGAGAGAGAGAGAGAGAGAGACCGGCCAAATTAAAAATTAAAAGAAAAAGTTAAAAATTTAAAAGAAAGAAAAAGACCACAACCTTCCAATTTGTGAAACGGACATGAAGGGGGCACGTGATTTCTCTATTACTTAGCTAAATTAGAATTTGGCAGCCGCCACCTTCCTTCTTCACATAGAAATTTTTTTAGGTCTTTCAAAACATCGTGTCATACTCCGCGCAATTGATCATAGACAATTGAATTCAACAATTCAATTTATTTTAAAAAAAAACTTTGAACTTATAAAAATATAAATATTCTCCTAATAAAATTAAAATAAATGGTTTATATATCACACATATATAGGTTTGCATTTTTTTCTTGACACAAAAAATACTCGGGATATTTGTCTGAGTGAGTAGGTTTAGGTTTTTTTTTGTGACAAAAGTATTTATATCACAATAGGCATAATTTGAGATTCTTTTGTGATATTTGCTTTTGAAAAAATATTAACACGTGCGACAGAGGCCCACGTGATTGTAATTACTGAATTTTCATTTACCTCTAAGGTCTACATTATTCCTCCCAAAGCACACCCAAGTAAAATGGCAAAATTAGAATTTTTTCGGTTTTCTTTTCCTCATGTGACTCCTTGCTTCTTCTTCTTCTTCGCAAAAATCTAAGTCATCATCACTTCCTCGAAAAGGAGTGGAAAGTCTTTGCTATAGTCATCTAAGTCATCATCACTTCTTCTTCTTCTTCGCAAAAAAATCTAAGTCATCATCACTTCTGTAAGAAAGCCTATAATGCTTGTTATTTCAAAATTAATTAGGTGGATGACCACTTGATGTGTCGAGCATACATAAAAGTCTCTCCAGCACATATTGTGCGGTCCCAACAGCACATATTGTGCGGTCCCAACAATTCATTTGGAAATGAGGTGGCAACTTCGCCAGTCTATCGTAGTTTAGAATGCCCTCATGCAATGTGGAGATAATTGTAAATAATTAGCAATATGATATAATTTGTACAATATTTGGAAAATAGGTTAATATCATAATAGACTAAAAATTATGTCTACTATAACATAAATACCCTTGAAATTTTTGTGTTATTAAAAAAACCCTAAATTTGTCTATTGTGACACATGTATCTCAAACTTTTTTTTATTTAAAAAGAAATCTGAACTTATAAAAATATGAATATTCTCCTAATAAAATTAAAATAGATGGTATATATATTACACATATATAAGTTTGCATTTTTTTCTTGACACAAAAAATACTCGGGATATTTGTCTCAGAGTGAGTAGGTTTAGGTTTTTTTGTGATAGAAGTATTTATATCACAATAGGCATAATTTGAGATTCTTTTGTGATATTTGCTTTTGAAAAAAATATTAACACGTGCGACAGAGGCCAACGTGATTGTAATTACTAAATTTTCATTTACCTCTAAGGTCTACATTATTCCTCCAAAGCACACCCAAATAAAATGGCAAAATTAGAATTTTTTCGGTTTTTTGTTCCTCATGCGACTCCTTGCTTCTTCTTCTTCTTCGCAAAAATCTAAGTCATCATCACTTCCTCGAAAAGGAGTGGAAAGTCTTTGCTATAGTCATCTTCCTCATCTCCCCTTTTGCTGTGTTCTTAATCTGATTGCTCCTCTTTATTTTGATTCTGTTAATGAGCAAGAACACAAACATATATTCACAGTGAGCCATGACCACCAACACTATAAAAGCTTAACCATGTCCTATGAGGTAAAATCCAACACACACACATACATTCCACGACTATCTGTTACTCCCACGCTTATGAAACCCCCTACCCCCCCCCCCCCCGGCTCTTCCTTTAACAGAAAGAAAGCACCTTATAGTCATAAAAGCAGCACTTTTTTAGGTTCTACTACATAATGCACGTACTGGGAGTAAAATCAAGCAAATTCATATATGCACAGTGAAGGGATTTTCCCTACGGATGGCGGCTAAAATGAATAACAAACATGTAAGCAGAAAAGAAGGAACAGAATTGCCCGCGGCAAACATATTACCAATTCCTTTGCTATAATTGGCACATGCGGCTGTTAGACTAAATATAAACTAAAATATGACGATCCCGATTTATCAATCAAGGATAAATTCGTACAAAATTCAGGACCAATTTGCAAAAACGTAAAGATCAATATACCTCCAGCCATTGATGAAATTTGGAAAAACTGAAAACCCCAAAACCTTGGATAGATCCACGTAGCACGATCGATCAGCAATATGGGAAACACAAGATTTGTACGTCATGTTCTACTAGTCAATACCCTTCAAACCTGATGGTGTGTTTTCTATAGTGATAGGGTTTGAACTAGATAACCTGACGTTCTATTTTGTTTCTTACATTGCCGACGTCTTCCATCAAGACCGTTATGGTAACATATTAATGAGCAAATATCACATAATAAATGTGGGTAATAAATTGGGCAATAAATCAAAATTAATTGGGAATATAGTATTGGGATCATATTTAGAATAATAATATAGGTTAGTACCTTGAAAAACCCCAAACTAGTACGCTTGTGACAAATTTACCCCAAACTATCTTTTTTATCATGAAAAACCCCAACCGATACACCTGTGACAAATTTACCACAACTAACCATAAAAAACTACAAACTAGTATATTTACGACAAATTTACCCCAAACAATTTGTTTGACCGCAAAAAACCCCAAACTAGTAAATTTATAACAAATATACCCTTTACTAAATTGGATTAATACTACAAAAGAATCACAAAAATTGTAAACTGTGACAAACGGAGCAAAAAATCCCAAATTGATATACTAGCCAACAGTCACGTGTCATTTAATTTAATAATTTGACAGTAAAATTTAACGAAAACTAACAGAAGGTAAATTTGTCTCAAATATACCAATCTGGGATAAATTTGTCAAAAGTATACTAATTTGGGGTTTTATAGTTTAAGGTAAATTTGTCACAGGCATATCAATTTGAGGATTTCCAGGGTATTAATCCTAATAATATATTACAACATTCTCCCATTTGATCCCAACATTCCATCAAATGAATATTAACCCAAACCCACATAAACTTCATACTAAAATAAAACACATGAATCAAGACGATCAGTCCTCTTAGAGCGAGTATTATCTTCCGTTATCACAATATATTTCATCAATCCATATGTGATCAAATAACTTATTGAATAAACCTTATGTTTACTCCAAATCAAATGTAATTGTTTTTCTCAGAATAACTGAATGTATACAACTATATTAAGAAAAACATTATAAATGAATAAAAATTTCAAAAATTCTTACATATAAAGAAAAAATTTACATGATTGGACCAATGCCCATTTTGAATACATGATTCTTATAACTCATTGATGGCATGCTTTTAGTTAAAGAATCAACTATCATCAATCCAGTGCTTATGTGTTCTATGACCACTTTCTTCTCTTTAACACATTCTCTGATGGCTAAATATTTTATGTCGATGTGCTTGCTTCGACTACCACTTTTATGGTTCTTGGCTATGAAAAATGCAGCTGAATTGTCGCAAAATATTCTTAATGCCTAGCAATAGAATCCACAACTCTAAACCCCAATATGAAACTTTTCAACCACATGCCATGTGAGGTGGCCTCAAAACAAGAAACAAACTCCGCCTCCATAGTGGAAATGGCAACCAGGGTATGTTTTGCACTCCTTCAAGATATAGCTCCACCAACAAACATAAAAGCATATCCTGATGTTGATTTATGAGAATCAACGTAGCCAGCAAAATCTAAGTCCGAGTAACCAACTACCTCAAAACTGTCTGTCTGTTATACATAAGCATGTGCCCTTTTGTTCCTTGAAGGTACCTCATCACCTTCTTTGCAACTCTCCAATGGTCCATACTTGGATTACTTTGGTATCTTCTTAACATTCCCACAACAAAGGCAATGTCAAGTCGAGTGCAAACTTGAGTATACATCAAGCTTCCGACAACATAAGCATATGGGATGTTCTTCATTTGTTCTCTTTCAAAATCGTTCTTCAGGCATTGGTTTAAATTAAACACGTCACCCTTCACAATGGGTGCTTTTCTATTTTACAAACGTTTCCGCAAAAATTTCTTTTAACACCTATTCACCCCCCTCTAGGTGTTCGTACTAGCCCTTACAATTGGTATTAGAGCTTGTGTGCTTTGTATTATTGAAGTGTTTTACTTCTAAAGCTAAAGATCTATGGCTAGTATTTTGGCTCCAAGATTGGTTGAAGGCCAAAGCAACATCAAACCACCATACTTTGATGGGAAAGAATACAATGTATAGAAAAACAAGATGAAGGCTTTCCTGAGATCGAAAGATCTTTTGGAATGGGATGTAGTAGAAAAATGGATTATTTTCAAAGCTACAACCTCAGAAAGAGGAAAGGAAGTTGTAGATGCTGGCGATTAAACTCAAGCATAATTGACCAAGAGACAGGTTCTTAATGCTAAGGCCATATACTCCTTATACTGTGTTTTATCTCCTACTAAGTATAATTGAATTTCTTCTTGTGAAGTAGCAAAAGAAGTTTGGGATAGGTTGCACGTTACCTATGAAGAAATTGATTGAGTTAAGCAAACAAAAATCAAAATTCTACTTGGATAGTACGAAGCCTTCAAAATGAAGCCTAGTGAATCCATCACTAATATGTTCAGTCGCTTCACATAAATTGTAAATGGCTTGGCATATCAAGGACAGCCAATCTCAAGACCAATGAAGGTCAATAAACTGCTACGTTGACTATCCAAAGAATGGAATCATGTGAAGACATCAATTAGGGAAACCCAAAGGATCATGCCTCTTTTGGTAGACGAACTTGTAAGCACGCTTTAGTCTTATGAAGTGGAGCTAATCAATGAGGATGAAGATCCTAAGGGTAAGAAGTCAATTGCTTTGAAATCTAACAATGATTCTAATGATACAGACTCTGAAGATGACATGGACGATGAAGAGCTAGTACTCATGATTAAAAAGTTCAGAAAGTTGAATAAGAAGGGAAGAAAATTCAATTGGAAAAAGCAGAGCATGCAAAAATTCCAGAAAAGACAAACTGACGACAATGAAACAAACCAAGATGTAATATGCTTCGAATGTAGAAAAAAGGGGCATATCAGACTCAACTATCCTTTGTTGAAGAAGAAGAAAGCAAAGACTGAGAAACACAAAAAGGCTCTCAAAGCAAAAACATAGAGTGATACAGAATGCGAGGAAAGTGATGAAGAATATGCCAATATCTGTCTAATGGCAAATTCATAATCAGATTCAGACTTTGACTCACACATAGAAATTGAGGTAAGCAATTTAAAAATTCTTGTTAAAGTCTCGAAATATATAGATGAACTCTATCTTAGCCACAAAAACCGTTCTTAAGAGAATTTTCGAATTAAAAAGGGAAAATTCCAAACTTAAGCAATAGGAAGCTCTTTGGAAAGAAAAATTTCAAAATCTATATAAAAGTTTTGTTGATTTGAAAACAAACTCGATTCTCTTACAAAGGAGAATGCTCTTTTAAAAGAAGATATTTCAAACATCACAAAAAGATTTTCAATAGGATCCGAGAAGTTGGAGAAAAGCCTCTTAGTGCAAAGACCTTACTTTAATAAGTTAGGTTTGAGAATAACTTTAGAAACTATTCCTTTAATTGTTTTTCCCAAAGTTAAAGAAAGGATCAGACAAAGGCCTACAAGGGCATTTTACAAAAATCACTTTCAAAAGGTGTTTGTAAAACCTGTTGGCAGGAGTGCTCTAAAATGTCTTAAGTGTAACAGCTCAGAGCATTTCGAGAAGGAATGTCCCAAGGTTTGGAGACATGTTAAGAGGAATTTGGCAAAGATAGTGTTTAGTACTAACTCCCCTGGACCCACGAAAATGTGGGTACCAAAGAAAGCTTGAGTTCTTTTGTTGATCACAAGTCACTATCAAATGAAAGATCAAATGGTATTTGGATAGTGGCTGTTCAAGGCACATGACTGGAGACTCTAGTTGCTTTATAAAGCTTGTTCAAACATTTAGTGAAAAAGTTTCGTTTGGTAGAAATAGCAAAGGAAGGATCGTTGGATATGGAACCGTGAAGATTGGAAGCTTGACTATCAACAATGTCTCCTTGGTGAAATGATTAAATTATAATCTACTCAGCATAAGTCAGCTTTGCGACACAAGATTCAAAATCAACTTCCAAAAAGGCATTTGTTCGGGAACGAGCAAAGATCTCTCTCAATCTTTCACTGGACGAAGGCATAGAAATATTTACCTTCTAGATGTAAAACCATAAAATTCTCAATGTCTAATATCCATTCAAGATGAAGCAAATTTTTGGCATCGAAAGCTTGGTCATGTTAACATGAAGCAAAATGCCAAGATTTCTTCTAAGAAGCTTGTTCATGGTCTTCCCAACTTGACTTATCAAAAGTCTGATTTATGCACGCCTTGTGTTTTGGCAAAACATGTTAAAAGCTCTTTTAAACCTGTTAATAAAGTTTCTACTAATCGAGCTTTACAGCTTTTGCATATGGACCTTTTTGGACCAACCAGAACTCAAAGTATTGGTGGAAAGAAATACTACCTAGTAATCGTAGATGATTACTCTCGATTCACTTAAGTCTATTTTCTGGCAAATATGTCTCGAGCCTTAACTCACTTCTCAAAGTTTGCCAAGAAAGTCCAGAATGAGAAAGGATATGCTATATCAAGCATACGAACAAATCATAGAGGTGAGTTCGAGAATCAAGATTTTGTAAAATTTTGTGATGAATCTATTTTTCAACATGTTTTCTCTTCTCTATATACTCTAGAGCAAAATGGGATTGTGGAAAGAAAGAATAGATCCTTGCAAGAAATGGCAAAAACCCTCTTAAGTGAGAGTAAAATTCCCTCTTGATTTTGGGCTGAAGTAGTTTCTACAGCTTGCTATATTATCAAAAGAGTGCTCTTGAGGCCTATTCTAGAGAAAACTCCCTATGAGGTCTATAAAGGGGAAAAGCCAATTGTCTCTTACTTTCATGTGTTTGGTTGTAAATGTTTCGTATTGAAAAATACAAATGATCAGACCGAGAAGTTTGAAGAAAAGTTAGACGAAGGGATTTTCCTTGGCTACTCAACTTCAAGCAAAGCATACAGAGTCTTTCACAAGAAGACTCAATCTATTGAAGAATCCATGAATGTTAAGTTTCAAGATTTTGTGGAGAATCAAGAAGATCGGACTCAACTTGAAGAGTCTGAACCTACTTCAGACTTTATAAAGTCTAATTCCCCCCAAGCTGTTCAAACAATAAAGATCAGCATCAACCAGAACTAGAAGATTCAACCAAAGCAGAGGATCAGTAGACTTTCAGACCAATCAGCAATTGGAAGCACAAGTCAAGTCATCTCAAGGAACTTATCATTGGCAATATTGATGAAGGAATTTGAACCAGATCCAAAAGGTGACAAGAGTTTAGTGCTTTAACATTTGTTTCTGAGATTGAACCCAAAAGTATATAAGAAGCTCTGTCTAATGAAAACTGGATTGAAGCTATACAAGAAGAGCTCAAACAGTTTAGCATCAACGATGTTTAGGAATTAGTTCCTAAACTATAGGTAAGTCTATTATTAGAACTAAATGGGTCTTCGGGAACAAGGTGGACGAAAAAGGAAAAGTGTTCAGGAACAAAGCAAGACTCGTGGCCAAAGGATACACGCAAGAAGAAAGGATAGACTATGACGAGACTTATGCACTAGTAGCGAGGTTAGAAACAATTAGATTGTTACTTGCTTTTGCTTGTTATAGAAATTTTAGGTTATTCCCAATGAACATCAAAAGTGCATTCCTAAATGGATTTATCTAAGAAGAAGTCTATGTGGAACAACCACCTGAATTTGAAGATCCAAGAAAGTCAGACTCAATCTATAGACTGAAAAAGGCCTTGTATGGATTGAAGCAAGTACCTCGAGCATTGTATGAAAGATTAAGTAAATTTCTAATTCAAAATGGTTTTGAAAATGGAAAGGTAGACACTACTTTGTTCATTAAAAGGGAAGGTAAAAACTTTCTACTGGTTCAAATTTGTGTTGATCATATTATTTTTGGATCACTTAATGAAAATCTATGCAAGAATTTTTCTAAGTCTATTCAAGATGAATTCGAGATGAGCATGATGCGTGAATTAACGTTCTTTCTCTAACTACAAGTCAATCAATTGAAGAAATGAATTTTCATTCATCAAGAGAAATATGCAAAAGATCTAATCAAGAAATTTGGATAGGAGAATTGCAAAAAGATAGAAACACCAATGTCAAGTTCTTCGAAGCTAGACAAAGATGAAGGAGGACAAAAAGTTGACTAGAAACTTTATAGAAGTATTATTGGTTCACTTATTTATCTCACTGCATCTAGACCTAACATTTTGTTTAGTATTTGTATTTGTGCTAGATTCCAATAAGATCCCAAAGAATCTTATTTAAGTGCTGCAAAACGCATCATCAAGTACATCGCAACTACTCCAAGGCTAGGACTGTGGTATTCTAAAGAATGAGACTTTACTCTCCTTGGATATTCAAATGCAGATTTAGTAGGTTGTAAAGTTGATAGAAAGAGTACTTCTGGTACTTGTCAACTGCTGGGCAACAAGTTTGTGTCCTGGTTTTCAAGGAAGCAGAGTACCGTAGCTTTATCAACAGCGGAAGCAGAGTACGTGGCTCTTGGGAGATGTTGTTCTCAAATCTTGTGGATAAGGCAACAGTTAAGAGACTTTGGAATTGAAGAATCGTGCACCGAGATTAAATGTGACAACACCAGTGCTATTAATCTCACGAATAACCCAATTCTTCATTCAAGGGCAAAGCATATTTAGATTCAACATCATTTCATAAGGGATCATGTTCAAAATGGAGAAATTATGATTCAGTTCATTGACTCAAAGAATCAGCTAGCAGACATTTTTACAAAGTCACTTGAGTTTATTCACACCCGACTAAATATTATTTCTTATATCAGCTAAAGCCTAAAGTTAATCAAACTCAAAATGTCTAGGAATTACATATGTAAGTTAATAGTTCTTAAAAAGCAGGTAATTTATTGATGATATGATGTTTTGGAAAAGGTATGATGGTTTTTAAATCATTGCTTGCCAATTTTTGTGGCATCCGAAATTTTGTAACGACCCTTAGATATACGATGGTTCACGACTAAGTGATGAGAGTATCGTCAAATTATGACATTGGCTGATAGCATCGTTGGATCGATGAATCACATATAGAAATAGTTTGATCGTCGAATAAACTATAGATTCAGCAAAGTCTCCTTAAGGTCATTAGTGGGACCAATGTCAATCATGTCTAGCCGACCATGGAACAAGAAAAGAATTTGGATCATGAAAGAGTACATTTGATAAATTGTTGGACCATGAAAACATGGGATCAAGAATGCCCCATGTATGTGCAAGATTAAGGATTAATTCTAAGGAATTTGGGCCACTAATTTGCTGGCCCAAAACAGCCCAAAGATCCCCATACTAGTCGACACCCTAATCAACTATGAAGGGAAATTATTGACCAATGATGCCACGTTGGTTTCCCTCGCTCGGCCAACAGATTAGGATTAAGAAGAGAATTAGTTAAATCGCTGAAGACACGTGGCAAGGAGGAGCAAGGTGTCGAAGGAAGAAATGCATGCTGGACACATACGAATCCAGCTGCCCTTCATGTGGCCAAACCATGGAAAAACTCCCCTCAAGTTGACTGGTTTTAAGTAAAAACCAGCGGCCATGGTAAATGGTAATCGAGAAAATAAAGAAAGAGGGGGCGGAGAGACCGAGAGAGAGTTTGAGAGTGAAACTGAGCAGAGAGAGAGAGAGAGAGAGAGAGAGAGAGAGTTCGTGTGTGGCTGCAAGCAGCGAGGGGAAGAGAAGGAAGGGCCACCTCTCACCATGTCCATGCAGCCGCCGTCAACGCCACCGGTTCCCATCGCCAAATGGCCAAGCCGCGACCCCCGAACCTCATTTTCGGACAACTACCAAGTGAGAGAGTTTAAGGCAAGCAATTGTTCTTCAATCTATGTTGTTGCAAGCTGTTTTACCTAGAAAAGAAGTGAAATAGGTGAGGAGAATGGACTACTTGAGCTGCATGTGGAGTCTTTGATATGTAGGAGGGTGTTAGATCAAGAAAACTGGTTGTGGATGAGGTGCATGTGCTGGATTTCGAATTTCATGAAGTGTGAGTGCTGGATTTTTGAACTTGCAAGTGAAACCAAATGAATTTGAGATTCTGACCATGAGGAATCTTAGTGATAATCATGCTGTGGTAAGGTGTATTGTGTGTATGGACAAAGAGTATAATGACGGGAGGTTGAAATCTAATATATAGGAGGAGTTTTGTGAACTTGTGAACTGTTTTTGTGAAAATCAGTGTGACCTCAGGCGACATTTTAAATTTTCTGTAATTATCTGACCCAAATTTGATTTCGAACCCTTGATGAAAGTTTTAGAATACATCTTCATGAATAGCATATCCAAAATTCAGAGAAAACGAACAAAGTATGACCCTCAAAATAATTTTCCTACAAAAATATGAAATCTGGAATTTTACAGATAGGAAGAAAATCGAAGTTTTACCCTCGGTGCCTATGGAATCTGACTTAGTGTTCTTCGTGGGATTTGTTCCTTTAGGTCTTATAGATAACGTGTCAAAATTTTATAATTTTCTGAGCCTGTTTAGTAATTAATTCGGAATTGTTGCTAAAACTGCGCATTTGTAGAAATTAAGTTACTATTTCGAGATTTCTATAGAATTGTTCTATATGAAGTATAGTTCTCGAATTGCCATGTGACTTAGTGATGCTGATAGTGGGAGGTTTGTGACTCGATGATGCTGATGGTGGAATATTGTGATTGATAAAAAGTTTGTGAGATATCTTGTTTGACATATGATGATGTATTTGTGAATTAAAATGCAATTTGTTTGATAAAAGGGTTCATGAGATATCTTGTCTGACATATGATGATGCATTTGTGAAATTAAAATGCGATTTGTTACCCATTGAACCCTCGGATTAATGATGCCCCAAGAGTCAGGATGCCCAAAGGATCGAGTGAGTCAATGCCTTGTGGATGCCCGGTGGCCTTAAATGGCTGAATGCTAGAGGTTATTCCCCGGGAGTTTTGGGATGTCTAGTAGTATGCTAGTCGGTATGTAAATCCGGATGGCCAGGGTAACCATTTTCATGGGAGACCCTTGAGGTTCCTCGTGATGCTAGGTGGGGTACGAGATGCCTGGAGGCGTGATTCACTCCAGATGCCCGGTGGCCTTAAATGGCTGAATGCCGGAGGCTTTCACGATGCCTGGAAGGATGCAAATGCCGGAGGGACGCAAACATTGGTCCTCCAGGGATGAAACCGTTTGAAAATAAAATGAATTATTTGACTATAAATGTGTGGGATGTGAATATGTTGTCATCACATTGAAGGGTTTCATGATTGTGATCTGATTATGTGGCATATGATTCTTATAGAATTTGCAATTGCTTTAGTATTGAAGAATTCCATGATATTGATATCAATTTATGCCTTGTCTATCTTGTATGAAATTAGATGCTGATTGTTAAGCTCGATATAGCTTGTTAAATCTTTTGCTGCTGAGTGGTTGTACTCACCCCATTTGGGGACTAACATTTCAGACTAGACAAGATACCTCTGCCACCACCGCCACTAGCAGATGGACCGAGTGGTTGGATATGGCCGCGAGGAGGAGAACAGAAAAAGGAAGTAACTTTTGGACGCCAACACTAATCGATGGACTTTAAGTATATGACTGTTGGAAGAGATGTGGGTCATCTTTTGAAATATAACCGAGTATAGAAAAGCTTGGCATTTTGATGTACCGACGAATGATGTCCATCAAGTTATGTAAATAAAAGTGTACGGCTTTAACTTACATAAAATGTTTAGTTGGTGTGTACTGTTTTCTGAATATAGGGAAGGGAGTTGTTAGATATGCTTCCACCATATAAATTGTGCAGGGACCAACCTAAAAGATATAAATCCCCAGGATTGATGGACCTTCAGGTCACGAAAGAGAAAGGTAAGCGAACTGTGGCGACTCTTATAGATCGGGGGCCATTCAGGGGTGCCACAATTTTATTTTTAAAAATTATCTTTTTCGAATTTTTTATTTTTGGAAATTCTCACTTTTCGAAAATGGAAACTTTTTGGTGTGATGGTTCATTTACTCTGTTTTACCTTGTTTATACACCATCAAGTTTTTCTTCATCATTTACATTTCTCTCAAACCCTAGAATACAAAATTTCTACTCTCTCACTTCTACTCTCAAGCTTTGATCTACAAAAAGTTTTCAACTTTTTCACCCGAACTTGCTCAAGAAATCCTCCACAACTGTAAAAATGTCTTTCTAGAGAAAGTCTTCCAAGATCGCGAGCAGGGGACCATGAAGCATGCCCGAGGGTCCCATTCATTTTAACTTAAGTGAGGAAGAAGATTATCAACAACGGCAACAATAGCATTCTCAACCGTGTGCACCTCAACCTACTCCGCGCCATCATGCAGATGAAGAGATCATTGAAGATGTTGAACCCATAAGAATGCTAAAACCTGAGTTCCTCTTTAAACTCTATAATCAGTTGAAGCAAGGAGGCACTGCGATGACTTTTTTCGATGAGTTCTTGAAAGAAGGGTTACAAGAATGAGACTCTATTTTTTAGATCAATGGAAAGGCTAGGCATTGCGCCTAAAGGAACGACAGACAGGACTTTTGCAAACTTTGTAGCTGATCTGCGTTTTAGTTCCTTTAATCAGACTGAGATTAAGGATGACGATGAGAAATTGTACGCAAACTTTCAGCCTAGGAAGGGCATTACTGCAGATGTGCGTGGTGAGGGATCGAAACTATTCCAGTCTAAAAAACATCAAAGGACTTACTCAAGACTGCTGAAAAGAGGGGTGATGAACCCTCGAACTGTCGATTTTGATTTCTTGGACTCTTTGCAGGTGAACCTAAGGGAGAAATCTGCTCTCCTTCCACTTGAACGTTTTTGCTCTAAGATAGCTATCACATACGCCAAGTTGACTGCTTACTTCTATTCGAATCTATCATTTCTTGATGCAAATAGATTTTTTTTTTTACTATGAGAGACCAAGAGTTTGTGGTGGACGTTGACATTTTGGCAGACGTTATTGGTGTGGAAAGAGGGAGTTTATGACCAATCAATGTGATTGTTGGTCATGCAACAAGTTTTCTTGTGAAGGACAAATTTGCTGTGGGTTGGCATCATTTATCAAAGAATGACAGTCTCCAATATTCTACTGCACAAGATCATGATCAATTGCCTCCGTCCCAAGTCAACCTGAAAGACTGATGTTTCTCGTTAAGAAGCAAAATTGATGTTCACCATCAGCAATCGAATGAAGTTCTCGTTGCCCCACACAATCCTAATGCACATGTATAGGACTGTGGTGAAGGATAAAGGACAATTTCCTTATTCAACAATTGCTACTAAGCTGTTCAGACACTTTCACATTCAACTTCCTACATCTCTCTGTGATTGATCCATTGTTCCTATGGTCATAGGACAAAAGATGATTTCAAATATGAGACTAAAGGAACTAAATAAAGCTTTGGAGTGCTTGAAGGAGAAGTCCCCAGGGAAAGCAAAACAAGACTCCACTACATCGAAGAGAAAATGCAATGAACCCATGACTGAACCGAAAAAGAAGAGAAGAGCTCTTATTTTTTAGGATGAAGAGAAAGAGGATGAGCTAACTCTCTTAGCTTTTACCTTGAAAAATCTTTGGAGCTTTGTTAGCTTTAAGCAACCGCGAGACCAAGGAGAAAGAGAAGAAGAAGCAGAAGAGAGGAGAGAAGAAAGAGAAGAGAGAAGAGAAGAAAGAGGATAAAGAGAAGAATAAAGAGGAGAGGAGAGAAGTAAGAGAAGAAGGAGAAAGAGAAGAAGAAAGAGAAGAATAAGGCAAGGATTACTCCTTTGAGTCAACTCTTGCAATTTCCTTGATAGATGAATCTAAGAGAACTAAGAGTGGAACTGTAGGAGGAGAACATCACCAGGAAGCCGAAACAAAAAAGGAGCAAGAAGAAGATTTCACTTCTCCACCTGTAGCCACGGAAACAAGGGGAGCTCGTAAAAAAGTAGGTACTTCTTCTCCTGTCTTTACATGTGCTGATATAAGCAGGTCTCCAGCAAATTCAAAGGATGTTTATGCTTCTCAATTTCATGAAACTGATGTTAAGGCATCCTCTCAAAGCCCTAGTGATTGTCGTGCTAACATTCCCTCAGATCTCCTTACTCCTAGAATTGACTTGGCTAAACCTAGTGCTCAAACATAACCAACAGCGGACTTTAAAAGACTACTAGATGTCCTTTTGGATTTAAAGGCTCAGCAATATGGAATGGAGTTTGAGATCAAGAGTCTCAAAGCAGCCACGACATCTACTTCAGAATCTCTTCACAAGCAGGTACAAGATCTTGAGCTTCAAGTTCAAGAAACTACAAAGGGTGAAGAATTGGAGAAACTAAAGGAGACTGTGAGAAAGATAGAGGGGACAGTCAAATCAATAGGGGATTTCTAGCTTGTTCATATCCTCAAGCAGCTCTGATTTCATCAAACATTTTATTTTTTGTTCTCCACTTTTTGCTGTTGACAAAAAGGGGGAGAATGTGCATAGATTTGACACTCTTTTGCTCTTTTGCTTTGACTTATTTTGACTTTTGGTCTATTGAACTTTTGACACTTGCTACTACTCACTTTGGTGATAATGATTGTGGTTGGATAGTTATTTGTCTTATTCTTTTAAGACTAACATGTTTTCTGTGGTTGCAGAATCATTGTTATCCAGAACCTAATCATTTTATTTTATGAGATATCATGTATTGCCTAAGTGTTGTTTTGCAGGTCAAGAGTTCTTAAATCTGTAGTAAAGTTTTGACACCATCAAAAAATGGGGAGATTGTTGGAGAAAACTCCTTTATTACTTGAAGATGACAAAACCTTTTCATAGTCTAGTTTGAAGACTCCAAGACTTTAAGGTCAAAGTTTGAAGATAGACAGACTTTAAGATCAAAGTCTACTCACGATGACAGATTACAGACTGAATGCTAATGATGAATGAAGATTTATCCAAATACGAGATTATCTTTATTTCTTCCAGTATTTCATTCATACAGGTTATGGAAGGCTTTTTGGTTGGATACAACACCTAATTGATTGATTTTCTCTATTGGAATCAATTCCAATAATCAAATTTTTTGAAAGGCGAGTAAACTTGGAAAGTTCTACTTATGGAAACCGAGATCCTAATTGTATGGGTAAACAAGATTGACGGGCTTTCATCCCGATCATCAAATGACTTGAGATCTCCTTAATTGATTTTGTCCAACAGGTAAATTGGAAGAATTCCTTGGGAAAGTGCCAACAATTGTTTCAGCATGAAGGAGTATATAAGGCAGACTCACTAGTTGTTCGATAGTGAGCATGAAAGAAAAATTTCAAAGTCCAAAGCTTCCTAGTTCCTTATTATTTCATTTGTTGAGCTCAAATTGTACCCAAAAGAGAGAGCGAACATTTGTGAGACTTCGGAAGAGTGTAGTAGAGTTTTTACACTATGAAGTCGTGATCGTGTGACTGTAAAATCTCTTTTGATTCATAATGGAATCCAGCCAGTAGGCTGTCAACGCAGGAGAATGGAAGTAGGCTTGACCTAACCTGAACCATTATAAACTTTGTGTTCTCATTCTCTTCCCTCAATGTATTTACTTATTCATAAATTTATTTCATTGTTAAACTTGCTCTAGTCCACTGCTTTTCAAATTCTATTTTACAAACATTCCACAAATATTTCTTTTAACACCTATTCACCCCCCTCTAAGTGTTCGTACCAGCCCTTACAAACCCCACTTCCTACACGCGGCCCATCAAACCCGTGCACGGGACCCTCCCAAACACCGTTCAAATTTGTAAAATATCAAGCTTGGAAACGGTGGGGCACGTCGTAGCCCAAACCCTCGTCAACCCACACCGTAGTTACAACCAACTCATGGAAATGGTCGGTCCCAGGGATAAGGTAAAAGGTATTATCTACCTCCATATCTCATGGAACCCCAAACCATACCGAACGTGTCTCCATACTAAGGACCTGAAAAAGGTTAACCATGACGGGGTGAGATAAATCTTAGCGGGACGCAAATTCGCTTCAAAGGCGGTCCTAAACACGCACCATACAAAACTCACCTCGCCTCGGCACGTCCCCACATATTAGCACATCATATATGTATTTATGAATATCACAAGCGTAAATAATAACTAGAACACATAATTCTTGTCCTTCGCACATTCACATGAGTCTTGATTATAAGGTAAAACTGTTATGACAGGTCCATATCGTGCCACACAATTTTTCTCCATAATCAAGCGTAATAGCACAAACATTCAGGCATGTTCCAATTATTACGACCCATCAGCTACGACCAACTCAAAAGTCGGCGGTCATCCGGCATAACCAAGCATCGTCCTGCTCCATTGGGCATGGCAACATTTAAAACCCCCGCCTAGACGCATTCCATAAAGGAGCATCGATCCGGCCTCAACCGTGACTCGGTTTTCGAACCCCTGCCGGACATCCGATAAAAATCGGGCATCATCCCCAAACTCCTGTTGGGTGACAGGTTTAGGTATGTGACCACATGAGCATATCATCAATCAAACTAGCTTTTATTTCCGTTATTTAGCCAAGAAAACCAAAATCCCTTTTCCAATAATAAAACTTGCAACTCCCTTTTTCTTGTTCAAAACCTTCTGAAATAAATTTGTATAGGAACACGCATTTGAAATCAACCAGTCAAACTTTGCACTCTTCTATTATAAAACCTCCTCATTTTATTGAGCACATAAAAGTTTGTGCCTAAACCCGACACCTCATTTATTTTCTATTTTATTTTTCAACCACCCCTTTTTGGAACTAAACTTACATAATCCCTTTTTTCTTCAAAACTTTTGGAAATAAATTCGTAGGTGCTCACATGCTCAAAATTAATCCATCAAACTTTGCTCGCACCTATTTAAAATCACATTGTTTTGTTGAGCAAATAAGTTTTGGTGTCCAAACCTGACACCTCATTATTTTTCTATTTAATTGCCCATAAGGCCATTTTTTGTAATAATAATAGACAATCATCATAGAACAACCAATTGCATAATATCATGCATAATTTCTAAGCATACCTAAAGCCAAAATCACAAATTATACGTTATCCAACAAACAAGACACCAAGAACAACCACTAGACCACAACCGGCCCTCACCAGTAGAAATTGGGTCCACTCGCACGTCTCAAAGATTGATTCTAGAAACATAACCAAAAGAGTTCATAAAATTCTCAAATTTGAATATGTTATAAAGAACACATTTTATGAAGACACCTTGATCCATATCTTTCTAGAATAAGAGCAGTAAATCACCCAAATGGTTACCAAAACTTTGTCCATGTCCAAAAATTATGTTTTTTAAAATTAGTTTGGTTTGAGGTTCAAAACTTGTTTGTTTGCTCTGAAATTTGACTATGTTAAACTTCAAGATGTGGTGAAAACTTTTTGTGAAGAAACTCTTTCGAAAATTGAGCCCTAAAAGTTGATAAAAATCCTTTAAACACCAAAAGGTCACAGGTTCTAGCACAAACCGAGGTTCTGCTTTGCATGCAACGAATCTGAAATCCTATTCTTCTAAATCCATAAAATCTTGAGCAAAACATATGTCATAAATGAAGATGTTTGGAACATTTTCCAAGAAGGAAGCGGCCTCAAATCATAGCACATTTTAACCCACAAAAATAGCAAATAGCAAGTGTCCAATAAATTGATCTAGAGAGAAATCCACTAGACCGAGCTAAACCAATCTAATTAACCTAACCATGGTTAATTAACCTAACCACGATTAACTAACCTAACCATGATTAACTAACCTAATCATGGTTAATTAACCTAACCAAGGTTAACTAACTTAACCAAGCTTAGCTAACTAATCTAGGATTAACTAAACTAATCCTCATTAGCACTAATCTAACCATTATTAGCACTAATATAAATACCCCCTATGTGCAATTAACAGCCTAATCAAGGATTAAGGAGTTAACTCACCAGATTATGATGGCAGCAGGCTCACGGCAATGGCAACGCGATGGCGGTGAGAACCCGAGACTACCGCGTCTCCAACGGAGGCCCAATGACAGTTGAAATAGCCTTGCAAGCTCTTGGCCAAAGTGACTTGGGCTTGGCTTGGGTTGAGCTTACTAGGGCAAACTGGTCATGAAGGAACTGATGGCAGGGCTGCTGGACATTGAAGGCGGTGGTTGCCCGATGCTGGTGGTGAGGGGTAAAGCTGGCAGTTGGAATCGGTGGCTAGATGTTGCTGGTCACGTGAAGGTGGTGCTACTAGGGTGGGCGAATGGTGATGGTATGGTGGAGTTGAGGGGTGCAGCAAAACAAAACAAAATCTGAAAATCATATCAGGTCAAGAGGAAATGGGCTGGCATGTGTTGGAGAAAACTCCTTTTATTGTTTTGAAATTAACAAAACATTTCCATAGTCTAGACTAAAGACTCTAAGACTTTAAGGTCAAAGTCTGAAGTCCGATAGACTTTGGAATCAAAATCTACTCATATGACAGATTCTAGACTGAATGCTACTGAAGAATGAAGACTTATCTATATCTGAGATTATCTTTATTTCTTCAAGTATTCAATTCGTACAGCTTATGGAAGGCTTTCTAGTTGGATACAACACCTACTTGATTGATTATCTCTAGTGAAATCAATTTTGATAATCAAATCTTTTGAAAGGCAAGTAAACTTGGAAAATTTTATTTATGGAAATCAAGATCCTAATTGTGTGGGCAAACAAGATTGACAGGCTTTCATCTCGATCATCAAACAACTCGAGACCTCCTTAATTGATTTTGTCAAACGACTATATTGCAAGAATTCCTTTGGAAAGTGCCAACAATTGTTTTGACATGAAGGAGTATTTAAGGCGGACTCGCTAGTTGTTAGAAAGTGAGCGTAAAAGAAAATTTTTCAAAGTCTGAAACTTCCTAATTCCTCGCTATTTCATTTGTTGAGCTCAAATTGTACTCAAAGGAGAGAGCAAACAATTGTGAGACTTTCGAAGAGTGTAGTAGAGTCTTTACACTTTGAAGTCAAGATCGTGTGACTGTAAAATCTCTTTTGATTCATAGTGGAATTCAGCCAGTAGGCTGTCAACGCGGTAGAGTGGACGTAGGCTTGATCTAAATTGAACACCTATAGACTTTATATTCTTATTTTCTTCCCTCAACTCCTTTACTTATTCATAAATTTATTTAATTGCTAAACTTGCACTAGTCCATTGCTTTTCAAATTCTATTTTAAAAGAAAAGTATTTTACAAACGTTTCCTTAAAAATTTTCTTTTAATACCTATTCATCCCATTCTAGATGTTCGTACTAGCCCTTACAATTGGTATCAGAGTCTGTGTGCTTATATTATTGAAGTGTTTTACTTCTAAAGCTAAAGATCTATGACTAGTATTTTGCCTCCCAGTTCAGTTGAAGGCCAAAGCAACACCAGATGTCACATCTCGAATCTTCGAGCTGTGCCCATCCCTTCTTAGTCAATTAATAGTGATGTCCCAGAATGCATCGCCGACTCATTCATTTTAATGCGCACGCAGAAGCAATTAATAAATCCCCAGATAACAAGATGGGATAGAAAAGTAGGGCCAATTTTTCACAAAATAAATTTTTATAAACACACAGGTTTATACACAGAAGCCGAAAAAAAGGGATCGGCTATCAACCAAAAAAGAATTGTCCTATGACTAACTAGTTAGACAAAATCACTGATTCTTCGGGCTTCACCTTCTAAATCATGAAGTACCCCTCATTGGTGACACCTTCAAAAAGACGTGATCACCAACTTGGAATTTCAATGATCTCTAACACTTATCGGTGTAGTTTTCTGGCAGCTCTAAGCAGTCTTTAATTTGTCCCTAATGATGACAATTGCATCCACTGACCATTGAACCAACTTTGGGCTTGTAATCTTTCTTTCCCCAACTTCATCCCAACAAATGGGCATTCTGCACATTCTGCCATACAACGCTTCAAAAGGTGCCATTTGAATGCTTTTTTGGTAGCTGTTGTTGTAGGCAAATTCGATGAGGTGAAGTTGTTCCTCCCAACTTCTCTTGAAATCCAATACACAAGCTCGCAGTATGTCTTCGAGGGTTTAGATCGACCTCTTAGACTGGCCATCCGTTTGAGAATGATACGCCATACTATACTGTAGCTTGGTTTCGAAAGCAGCTTGCAAACTTTTCCAAAATGCGGCTGTGAATCTTGGGTTTCGGTCTAAGGTGATTGATACCGGCACTCCATGTAGACGAATGATCTGGCGTACATATAAGTCAGTGTGTCTATCCAAGTCCAGATCCTTCCGAACCGAAATGAAGTGAGCTAACTTTGTCAATCGATCGACTACTACCCAAAAAGAATCGTTACCTCTCTAACTCCTTGGTAATTCGGTCATGAAATCCATCATGATATGCACCCATTTTCACTCTGGGATCTCAGGAGGTTGCAAAAGTCATCCCAGCTTACAATGCTAAGCGTTAACTTGTTGACACATCAAACACTTGGCGACATGCTTGGCGATATCCGCCCTTATACTGGACCACCAATAGTGTTGACGTAGATTCTGATACATCTTTATACTGCTAGGATGAATGCTGTAATTGCTAGATGACCTTCTGATGAAATCTCCTCTCTAAGCTTCACATCATCTGGTACACACAATTGTCCTCGGAACTTCAATGTTCCGTCATTAGAAATCTGAAAGTCAGCTTTCATTTTATCAGCATCCTCTTGCAAAATTTTATGAACATCTGGGTCTGTCGGTTGAAGTAATTTGATCCTGATCCGCACATTTGGCTCAATTCTGAGAGTAGCCATGAGATGAGAAAGGTGGCCTACCTTAAATTTGAAAACCGAATCTCGAGCTCTATTGAGTAGATTCCACTCCTTAACCAACATGTGAGCGATTGAAGACTTTTGGCTCAAAGCGTCGGTGACCTTATTCGCCTTTCCTAGGTGATATAAAATATAACAATCGTAGTCCTTCAAAAGTTCCATCCATTGGCACTGTCTCATATTCAACTCCTTATAAGAGAATAGATACTTGAGACTCTAATTCTGGAATCTTTCTCTGCATAAATAATGTCTCCAAATCTTCAGATCGAATATGATTGCTGCTAGTTCCAAGTCATGCGTCGGATAATTCTAATCATGAGGTCTCAACTAGCAAGAGGCATATGCAACAACCCTACCATGTTACATCAGCACACAACCTAGTCCTCTGAACAATGCATCACTATAAATCTCGAATCCTCCAGGACCTGATGGAATTGTCAGTACAAGTGCAGTAGTCAGCTTCTACTTAAGTTCTTGGAAACTATACTCACACTTGTCTATCCAGACAAACTTTTCCTCTTTCTTCAACAATTGGGTCAACGGTGATGCTAAGGCTGAAAAATCTTTCCACGAACCATTTGTAGTATCCAGCCAAACCCAAAAAGCTTCCGATTTCTGTCACGGTTATCGGTCTTAGCCAATTGATAGCTGCTTCGATCTTGGATGGGTTCAAGGAAATTCCTTCACCTAAAATCACATGGCCTAGGAATGCAACACGAGTAAGCCAAAACTCGCATTTGCTAAACTTAGCATACAATTGATGGATCCTTAAGGTCTGGAGCACTAATCTCAAGCGACTCTCATGCTCTTCAGCACTTCTCGAATACACTAGAATATCGTTGATGAACACGATTACAAATTGATCCAGATATTCATTGGATACTCGGTTCATCAAATCCATAAAAGTGGCTGTAGCATTTGTTAACCCGAACGGCATCACAGTGAACTTGTAATGACCATACCGAGTACAAAATGCTAACTTTGGTATGTCTTCTTTTCTGATCCTTAGCTGATGGTATCCTATTCTCAAGTCGATGTTTGAAAATATCGATGCTCCTTATAACTAATCAAAGAAGTCATCGATTCTCGAGAGTGGATACTTGTTCTTGATCGTCATCTGATTAAGTTGGCGATAGTCAATGCACAAACGCAATGAACCATCTTTCTTATTTACAAATAGAACTGGTGCTCCCCAAGGTGATGCACTTGGACATATGAATCCTTTATCCAATAACTCCTACATCTGCACCTATTGTTCCTTCAATTTAGATAATGTCATTCGGTAAGGAGTCTTAGAGATTGGCTCTATCCCGGGTGCTAGCTTAATCACGAATTCTATCTCTCTCTCTCTCTCTCTCTCTCTCTCTCTCTCACGGCAGACCTGGTAATTCCTTCGGAAATACATCTGGAAATTCTTGTACCATTGAGATATCTTCAACTTTCAGCTCCTCGACTGTCGTATCCATGACAGTCGCCAAGTAACCTTGGCAACCCTTGCTTAACAAACGAGTTTCCTTAAGCGACGAGATAAGGGCAATTGAGGGTCCTCCTCGACTCCCCATAAACTCGAAACTTTCAACCTCAATTGGGTCAAACTAAATCGCTTTGTGATAGCAATTCATCTTAGCTCGTTGCTTGGTGAGCCAGTCCATGCCAATAATTAAATCAAAGTCATACATGGCTAGGCCTAACAAATCTATTTTCCCCTCTCACTCACCATTCACTAACTTGCAACCAGAACAACCCAATGCAGACAACACCTTATACTTTAATGGTGTAGATATGCTAACCACTAACTCCAATAATATAGGACTTAATCCTTTCAGCTTAACATACTGCTTAGCAATAAAAGAATGAGTTGCTCTTGGGTCAAATAATGCAAAAGTAGGATGATTGTTTAATGAAACCATACCTGTGATCACATTAGGTGCATCCTTAGCCTAACCTCTTGTGATGGCATAAACTGTTCCTTGGGCCAAAGGTCTAACCTGTCCACCCCGCAATGCGTTCTATGGCACGTGTCCTCTAATCTGACCCAATTGCGGTGGCGGCGGTAATTGCAGTTGTCCTCTTTGTCACCTAGGACAATCTCTGGCTATGTGACCTTGTTGGCCACACTCAAAGCAGGCGCCCGTCCTTCTAGGACACGGGGCTGTACTGTATCACCTTTCGCAGAAGCAACACAAGCCATTCTGACTTGGCCCCAATTTTCCAATTCCACCCTTTCTGTTAGGTGGGACTTGAAATTTTCCTCCGGTCATGGACCTCTACCCAAGTCAGATCCCTTCTCTCCTTGATCTGAACTACGATCCAGATGCGGCGGCTCTCTCATTCTGATCTCTCTCGATCATCTGGACCCGCTCATACAAGTCATTGTAATTTCTTAGATTAAGCATAATCAATGGACTCCTCAGCTCTAGCCTGAGTCCATCCCGAAATCTCTTAACTCGATTCACTGGATTCTCCACCAATATCCAAGGCTTGGGTGATCCCGATGGTTCCCGAATCATCTGGGGTTGCTACCCCAGCACCAACAGGAGGTGGTACTGCTCCACTTGCGCTAGCCTGAGTTGCGCTCTACCTTGGCCTCCTCAGGTACCGACCCTTGTTGGCATTCTACCTCAAGTTACAAATCTAACGGTTCTCTTACTAGGAGTCCTCTGCTCCTGATCACTCATGGCTTAGCATTCTACTGAAACCTACTTCCAATTCCGAACAGAATTAGAAACTAAGTGATCCACCCAACAAACACTTCTGCCAATTAGTTATCATAGACATGCACCAGCATGAATTAAAGGTCAATCCAACTAACTATACCATAAACCATCGCACCTTATCACTCCAATCTATAATGACCAGGCTTAGATACCACTAAACGGAATGTCACACCCCGAATTTATGAGCCCGTGCCCACCCCTTCTTGTTCGATTAATAGCGACGTCCTAGGACGCATCACCAACCCATTCATTTTAATGCGCATGTGGAAGCAATTAATAAATCCCCATACAACAACAAGATGGGATGGAAAAGTAGGGCCAAATTTTCACAAAATACATTTTTATAAACACACAGGTTTATACACAAAAGCCTACAAAAAGGCATTAGCTATCAACCAAAAGAGAATTGTCCTATGACTAACAACTTAGACAAGATCGCCAATTCTTCGGGCTTCACCTTCTAAACTTCCTATGACTAACTAGTCAGGCAAGATCGCCGACTCTTCGGGCTTCACCTTCTAAACTTCGAGTCTTGGGTCCTCCACCACTGTCAACTAGGGACCTGAAAATGATATCCCACCACGGGGTATGACTATATCTCAGCAAGTTCAACTCCCTAAGACCCGACTAGGAAGAAAATACGGCCAAAGGGCTGCCTAAGCACAATCACGAGTCAGAGGACTTATCTTGGCCTTAGTTCCTTCCTACAAGTTAGTACGATTCATATCACAACCAATCACTTCACAATCAATTTATCTAGCCAGATAGAATCATCAATCAATCATCTCAGTCAATTATATGCTATCAAGACCATTCCCCAGTCATCTCAATCAACACTATCTATAAAGCCCGATCATAATCCATGACTACTTACTTTAAGTAGACAATAGATAGTATAGCTTGTTAGAAGCTACCTCAAATACTGAGATAATATACTATATATATGCTCACTAGAAACTGCCTCAAATACTGATATAGTATATTATATATATGCTTGCTAGAAGCTGCTAGACGTACTATCATAGTATGCTAAAAATAATAATGCTCACTAGAAGCTGCAAGAGATACTATTATAGTATACTGAAAATAATAATGCTCACCAGAAGTTGCCAGCTATACCACCGTAGTATACTGATAATAATAATGCTCACTAGAAGCTGCCAGCTATATTGATTTTGAATGTATAATCAAATCACCATTTTATCATTCCCAATAAAAATATTCGTGTGTGGCTACATGGTCAACTTTGGCCAAAAATACAATAATTTCACCTTTGAATATCCCACTAATTTCAACAGTCCACAAATCTATTTTTGGCGTTGTAAATGACGTCTGGTGATGTTCTAATTAATTTCTGAAATTAAATAAATTTAGCAATAAATTTCCTAAATCACAAATCATACACAAACATCACAAATTATAACTCAATTAAATAAATAGATCACACCAATGTAATCAGCATAAAATTTCGGTCACCCGCTATCCCGGTCTAATTTCTAGAAAATAAATAAATAATTAATTAATTTTCAAAATTAATTATTAAATACTAAAAATTGCAACTTAGGCCGGAAAAGCCTAATTAAATACCAAAATGGGCTCGGAAAAGTTCCAAACCACTATAAATAAATACTAGAGCTTGTCTAGGCCCTAATTGCACTAAACTAACCATCCAACATGCAATAACGGTTAATTAAATTGCTAATCTAATTTAACTATCCACATAATCCATACTTAACTTAAACTAATCAATCATTAAACGTCATTAACTTACTAAGCGGGGATTAGTGAGTTAAACTCACTTGTTTAATGATCCACTCAAATCAAAACGACAGGGATGCGGCAAGGATCGACAAGTTCCAAAACGGCAATACCAATGGGGCACAGATCGAGCCCGAAAATTGGCTTGCAAAGCTTAGGGTTTTTGCTCGAATTTCCTCAGCTGATGGGCTGCTTCAAGTGGCTGCTGGGCTTACTTTGCTAACCCCGTGGAGATACTGGGCTCGGCTTCTTGCCGTAGATGGAAGACAGCTTTGGTGGGACGCGTGAAGTGCTGCTGGGTCGACGAAAGGCTTTGTTGAGGTTTGAAGCTGACCGAATGTGGGGATGGCAGGCGCAAGGGGAATTGATTTGGTCAACAAATGGCCTATATGGGTGGAGGTGTTGACTGGAGGGGACACACCGAAGTGGAGTTGTAGGGAAATAAGCGTGGGGATGGCTGTGCGTGAGAGGGAGAGAACTTTGGTGGGGGGGTGCTTCGACGAATGAGATGAGGGAATGCATAGATCAAAGGAAAAATGAAAATGGAGAGGCAGAGAGGAGATGGGTGAACCGGCAGAGAGAGAGCTTGAGAAGATTTGAAGAAAAAAAAAGTAAAAAGTCAATGGAACTAATCCAAAAAATTAATTGTTTGGTCCCCCAAATAGTGCTCAATCTTATCCCTTGGTCTCATAATGCTTTCTTGCAATAATCTTCACAAATAAACCCACTTTGACGCCCAAAAATGCAGCCATTTTCTAATTCCGAATTTACTCAATCTTGGACTTCAACTTCTTCAACAAATTTTCTCAATTGGTATCCAAATTTGATGTAAAAAAAGCCCACATAATTTCTATAATTCCCCTTCACCAAGTAGCTCAGTTTGCAAGTCAAAAATCTCTTCAATTCGGCCAATTCGAATTTCCGTTCGTTTTCCGAATCATCCGAATTGATTTTCCCTGAAAATCCCGGAACCTTCGAAACTTCTTTGAATGATGAGTAGATGTTCCAAAAATAAGTCGTGACATGACAGAACTTCAATTTCTGAAATGAGGTTCAAATTCGCAGTTAATTTCAATCTCACGTGATTTTAGTTTGACCTAACCTACCAGTTAGCTTTTAGGAATTTTTGGTACAATTGACCTGTCTAGGAATTTTGCAATCAGGTGGAATCACCCACACTTAATCACACACCTTAGTCAAATCGACTTATCTCCAGCCTCTAATTGATTTTTAATTGTGTCGTAGTAACCCTTGCAAATTAGCACGGTTAGGCAGTCGATTCCTGGTCGAATTCTCAAGTCCATTGCATTAAAATCCCTTAATGACTTCCCTATATAGTCTAGTTATCTCACAAGTGATCAACTCAGAGAATAGCACTATAGGCGTGTTGATGAAAGACCTAATTTATTTAATTGAAAACAAAATCTGAAAATTTAGAATGTCACACCAGGCCTCTATACTTTAATGGGAAGGAATACAACGTGTGGAAAAACAAGATGAAGGCATTCCTAAGATCAAAATATCCCTTGGAATGGGATGTAGTAAAAAAATGGATTATTCCCAAAGCTACATCAACCTCAGAAAGAGGAAAGGAAGTCACAGATGCTAGCGAATTAACACAAATAGAATTAACCAAGATATAGGCTCTTGATGCTAAGGCCATCTACTCCTTATACCGTGCTCTATCTCCCACTAAGTATAATCGAATTTCTTCTTGTGAAATAGCGAAAGAAGTTTGGGACGGGTTGCATGTTACCTACGAAGGAACTGATCAAGTTAAGAAAATGAATATCAATATTCTATTTAGACAGTACGAAACCTTCAAGATGAAGCCTGGTGAATTCATCACTAATATGTTCAGTTGCTTCACAAAAATTGTACATGGCTTGGCATATCAAAGGACAGCCAATCTCAAGACCAATGAAGGTCAATAAACTACTGCGTGGACTATGCAAGGACTGAAATCACGTGAAGACATTGATTAAAGAAATCCAAATAATCATGCATCTTTCAGTAGACGAATTAGTAGGCACTGTGGCACCCCTCGACGGCCCACGATCCAATTAAGGTCGCCACAGTTCACTTACCATTCACTTTTCCTAATAACATGTTACTCTGATACAATTTCAATTGCAGGAGGTCCATATAACCTAGGGGTTTACATCTTTTAGATCAGTCCCTTGCACAATTTATATACGAAAGCACATCCAACAACTCGCTTCCCTATATTTAGAAAATGATGCACACCTACTAACATTTATAGGTAAAAGCCGTACGCTTTTATTCACTTAAACCATATGGACATTGTTCATTGGTACATCAAAATGCCATAGTTTTCTATACTTGGCTATACTTCAAAGGATGACTGACATCTCTTCCAACAGTCGTATACTTAAAGTCCATCGATCAGTGTCGGTGTCCAAAAGTTTCTTCCTTTGCTATCCTCCTCCTCCCAGTCATATCCAACCACTCAATCCATCTACTAATCTGAAATGTTGATCCCTGAAAGGGTGAGTACAGCCACTCAGCAGGTAAAAGACCAATAAACCACTCAATGCATCATGCCACACAATCATCACAATCATAGCATCACATGACATTTAAGCATCCATGCACAATTTACCTTGATATCATGCACATATCATCATACCTCATGTACATACATCATCATATAGTCATCACCATCATGTCATACACTTACCATCATCATTACCATGCATCCATGCACATATCATCATCATATTACATGTACCATCATCATTACCATGCATCCATGCACTCATCATCATCATATCACATGTACCATCATCATTACCATGCATCCATGCATATACCATCATGCATATTTCAATTTCAATTTCTCAATTTCATCATTTCATATTGGACCGCCACATTTCTCTTTCTCGGGACCAATGTTTGCATCCCACATTCATCACTTATGCCCAATCCTGGCGTAGCGAGAACCCTCCGACGCAATACCTGCCGGGCATCCGGCACCCCCACGCTCCGGGCATCTTGTATCCCAACTAGCATCACAAGGCATCCCCCCAAGCACAAACCTCCAGGGCTTCTGGCATTTACACTCCCTGGCCAGGCATCTCGCATCCCGGCTAGCATCACGAGGCATCCCCCTAGGCACAAACCTCCGGGGCTTCCGGGATTAGGTACCGACATATCACCAGGATTCCCCCCCTTTGGAATTACGTACCATATACCACCGGGCATCTCGAAACTCCCGAGGACCCTCCGGAATTACGCCACTAGGCCACCGGGCATCCGACACTCCCTAGCCAGGCATCCTGACACTCCCGGGGCATCGTCGACTCACACCTCCGACAGCCTTCTCACTTATCTCAATTCACATCTTCAATTATAGTTCAATTTTAACATGGCATGTGATGTGATGGCAATCAAGATCATTTTCATCCTTTGATTCATACATGCATCTCCAATCATCATCATACATGCAGCAAGACACAATTATTCATAACAATACAATTCATGGAGTCCATACAATTTAGAATAGTCCATTTATCATGCCTTTTTGAAGTTTACTAAATTCCAGCTTGTACCATTTTAGAAAAAATTTAAATTAAATATCCGTATGATTCTCAAAAATCATGAACTCAGGACATGAGATAGACAAGACAATAAGACAACAATTTCGTGAAGAACACATGCCCTAAAGAGTTTCACACAAGAAGATATAATCCACACAAATACAGCATGCAATTTCGGATAGAAACAGATTGCGCAGTTTCTGAAATAATTCAATTAAAATACCCGAATGACCTCCGAAAATTATGAAATTTTAACAGATTATAGTTAAGACACTAAATTATATTTTTCATGAATACATCTTGGCCAGATTCGTTCCAGATAATTTTCTATAGACGTCTGAAGCTCCTGATTCTAGCACCGAAACGTCCAGTATAGCTATCTCCGAAATATCAAGTTTTCACCTACTTATCCTTCTTCGTTTCCTCTGAAATTTGGATATGTTTTGCCTCAAGAGGTCCCCTAAAACTTTCATCAAGGGATCTAAGTGAAATGTCCAAAGAATTCTCGGGTGTCCAGTATCGTATTTCCAGATTTACCATCTTCAAGAGAAAGTCGATTCACTAGGCTACACTTGCTCATTTTATCTCAAATTTGAGTATGTTATTATTTAGGATGTTCTATACAAGTTTGATGAATATGTCAAAGGAAAATTCTCGGTAAAAAGGAACATGCAACCCACAAAACTACCAAAAGGTCAGCAAAGCAGTTCCAGATCTAGCGTCTTCGTAGGAAGAGGGTTTCACCCCTTAAATAACAATCATTTTGTCCCAAATTTAGTATGTTATATTTTGGGATGTTGTCTACAATGTTTATGAAGGAGTTGAAGTCAAAATCCAACTCGAAACATGAATGCAAACCTCCACAAGTTTCTGGGTCGGGCAGTCTACACGAAATCAGCAAGCTTTTTCAAGAACAAGTCACACTCTAGCTTTGGTTTTGTCTACCCTAAACAGCCGAGATCTACCACCAACAAATCACACATGCAAGACACACATGCAAGAGTAGAAATTGATCCTAACTTGCCTCTAAGATCAAGCGGACGATAGCACACGGACAGCACACCGGCGACGGACGGATGGCGTGCGGGCAGACGAACGGCGAGCTCCTTCCTCTCCTCCCTCTCGGTTCCTCTCTCTCGCAACTCTCTCTCTCTCTCTCTCTCTCTCTCTCTCTCTCTCTCTCTCTCTCTCTCTCTCTCTCTCTCTCTCTCTCTCTCTCTCTCTCTCACTTTTTGGTTGTATATATATTTGCATGCATTCTTATTTTGCATGTGTGGCATCCCAAAATTCAAAGTCAAGTTATAAGGTGTGTTAAAGCCTCTAATTAGGTAATGAAATTACCTATGGTTTATGCTTTAGCCATTAGTCTTTCTTAAGATTATGTGATTTGTGCTTATGTTCATGAGATTTTAAATAGTGTAGATTAATAATGATAATCTATGCTTGGCTATGCACTTTATAAATTAAATGTCACGAGACTTTGGCCATGTGGAATTTAAAATTTAATATTTATAGAAGAAATTAAAAAAAAAGGGGAGGAAAAGTTAATTTTATTTGGTTGGGCCTTAGGCCCATTGGCCGAAGCCTTGATGGGCCAAGCTAGTCGGCCCAATTAGGCCCACGAAAGGGGGCTGTCGACCAGCCCAAGAGGAGGCCCAAGAGTGGCCGGCCCAAGCCCAAAAGCCCATTAAGACAAGTGGCAAGAGATCTTCATGCATTGGCTTAGAGAGGGATGGCATGCATTGGCTAATTAGGAGGCAACCTAATCATTACTAATGATGAGGTTTAGGGGGAATAAAAGGGAAGGAAAGGAGAGAGAGTGGCCGGTTGCTTGTTCGGCCAAGAGAGGGAGAGAGAGAGAGAGAGAGAGAGCGGCCGAGAGGGAGGAGAAGCCAAGGAGGAGCCGCCGTCTGTCCGCCGTGTTCGCCGCCGTGTGCCGCCATTCGTGTGGTCTAGAGGCAAGTTGGGGTCCTTTGCTGCTCTTGCATGTGTGTGTGCTACATGTATGTCGAGTTTTGGGTGATTAGGAGAGGAAAAACCGAAGCTTGGATGACTTGTTTTTGAGTAAGGTTGCTGTTTTCGTTTGAATCCGCTCGAGTCAGAATGTTGTGAGAGTTTGCATGCATGTTTAGAGTTTGCTTTTGGCTTCGATTTCTTCATGAATGTTGTAGCTAACATCTTAGAATACAACATACTAAAATTTGGTGTAAAATGATGGACATTTGAGGGGTCAAACTCTCATCTTACGGAGATGTCAGATCTGGAATGTTTTCGCATGAATCCGCTCGAGTCAGAATGTTGTGAGAGTTTGCATGCATGTTTAGAGTTCGCTTTTGGCTTCGATTTCTTCATGAATGTTGTAGCTAACATCTTAGAATACAACATACTAAAATTTGGTGGAAAATTATGGAAATTTGAGGGGTCAAACTCTCATCTTACGGAGATGTCAGATCTGGAATGTTTTCGCATGAATCCGCTCGAGTCAGAATGTTGTGAGAGTTTGCATGCATGTTTAGAGTTCGATTTTGGCTTCAATTTCTTCATGAAGGTTGTAGCTAACATATTAAAATACAACATACTCAAATTTAAAGTGAAATGAACAAGTATAACCTAGTAAATCGACTAGATCTTGGAGACGGTAATTCTGGAGATGTATTACAGGACACCCGAGACTTCATGGACCTAAATGACGACTATAATCTGGTTATTTGACTTAGATCTATTTATTAAACTTGTAGAGAACATTTTAATGTAGAACATATCTAAATTTCAGAGGAAACGAAAAAGAAAAGGTTGGTGAAAACTCAGTATTTCGGAGAAGCATGTACTGGACGATTCGGTGTTGGATCCAAAAGCTTCGTGTGACTGTACAAAATAATATAGAAATAATCTGACTTGGAAGTCTTCATGAAATATGTACGTAAATTTCTTTTCTATAACTTGGTAAAATTGTGTAATTTTTGGAGGTCGTATGGATATTTTAATCCTATTTCTTCGGAGACTTTGCATTCTGGTTTCATCCGAAAATTTCATGCTATTTTGTGTGAATTATGAATTTGTGTGGAATTCCCATTGGCCGTGTATTTTGCATGAAATCATTATCCTATTGTATTATTTACTACTTGCCCTAATTTTATGATTTTTGAGATTTTGTAAATAATTAAATTTAATATTTTTGAAAACAGCACAAGCTGGAATTTAAGAAAATGTAAAAAGGGCATGATAAATGGATTATTTTAAATTGGCATAAATTTCATGAATTTTATTTTATAAATAATTGCACCATGTGGTATGTGTGATGAGGTCTTGATGTATGCATTGAGATGCATGTGTGAATTCAATGTTGAACATGATTTTTCATTGCCATTGCATCATATGCCATACTAAATTAAGACCGAAATTAGTGAACATGGGTAATGTTAAATGAGGAGAATGTTGTGGCAGATGGGGATGCCGGGAATGTGTAGAGATACATTGCCGGATGGCCTTGGGAGATTCAGGATGCCCGGAATGTGGGGGGCCGAAAGCCCTGTCGGAGGTCTTTGCCCGAGGGGAATGCCTTGCGATGCCAGGATTGGGGTGCAGGATGCCCAGCCAGGAAGTGTAAATGCCGGAAGCCCTGTCGGAGGTCTTTACCTGAGGGGAATGCCTCGTGATGCCAGTTGGGATGCGAGATGCCCGAAATGTGGGGGCCCGGATGCCCGGTGGCTTGGAATGGCTGGATGCGAGTGTAAAATATGAGATGAAATTAATGATCCGAGAAAGGGTGATGTGGTGATCAAATTAAAAGCTAAAAGTGGAAATTGAACCATGCATGATATGATATGGCATGATGACATGCATGATGATGATGATACACGACATGATATGATGATGATATATGATATGGCATGATGACATGCATATATGTGTGATATGATGATGTCATGATGATGATACATGACATGATATGATGATGATATATGACATGTCATGATGATGATGACATGTGTATGGTATGATTGTGCCATGTATATGATGATGATGATATGTGTGATAAAATAATGTCATGATAACGATGACATGAGTATGACATGATGATACACATGTATGTGTTATGATTATGATGATAATGCATGATGATATACGCATGGCTTCAAGGTAAGTAATGCCTGCAATGCATGTATGACTTGTATGATGCATTGAGTGGTTATTGGATTCCTTTACTTGCTGAGTGGTTGTACTCATCCCTTTTGGGGACCAACATTCAGATTAGCAGCATGCCGCTTCCTACCGTTATGCGAGGCATATTTTACGGTATACCTTCGGATGTAGAGGTCGAGTGCGAGGAGTCTGACTGTCCTTATGTTCCTGGTCTTATATATATTCGAGTGCGCTGTCTAGTTATGTACGACGTGGGTCTGGCTGGGGGCCCTATTGTCTAGGAGTTCATATCTGTTCATGTTCAACGTGACGGAGTGATGCGTGGGATGCTGCCGCCGCCACCCTAATGCACCGGGATGGGTGTGAGGGCCGTGCGTGACAAGTAGGAGCTGGATCTTTTTGGATAGTTAGCCAACACTGATGATGGGGATTGTGCATGCAAGTTGTAGAGGGTCGAGGGTTCTTTTTGGGGTTTTAAGCCGGACGTGATTGAGTCCTGGCTTTTCCTTTTGATGCACCGACCCAAAAGAAGTTTCATCTTGAAAATATATGTAAATAAAGTGTCGTGGCTTGTCTATAAAATCATGGTGATTAGTGGTGTGTATTTGTATCATGGTTGCTGGAGGGAGAGATGGTGATGTTTTATTTTGCTTCTGTTGATGAGTCGCGCTGGGATCGTTTAAAAAAAAAATTGTCTACTAATTACGACACCTCTTCTAAGAAGAAAGGTAATAAGGTGTAACATTGGCGCTTGTGGCGACCTACGAAGGGTTCAGGGTGCCACAGCATGGGGGACACTTGTCCCTAAGAAGGAGACAAGTGTCTCTTTTGCCGAAGACACTTGGAGGAAGCCATGCGGCTCCTCCTTCCCCCTACATGCGTCGACATGGGCCGGGCTTATGGCCCACTTTAGGCCCATCTCACTTGGGCCTAAAGCCCAAACTTAAATGGCCCAATTTTATTTTTAATAATACATTTTAATCCTCATTTAAATAAATACCTAATTGCATAATAAAATGGCCAAAAGATTTTGTGACATTAATCCATCAAATCTATAAAGTGCATAGTCAAGAACAAAGTCTTCTTTATCAAATCGTCCTATGTCCAATTTAAATAGCCCATAGAAAAATATCGATAATAAGCCCATAATTCCTATACCACTTTAGGGCATTTGATTTTGATTTTTATTTATAGAAATCAATTAACATTCTCATAATCAATTAACATTTTCATGAGGGGTTCGGTCCAAGAGATAAAATATCGTGGCCAATGATGTAATTCTCCTTTATGGCCATTCAAAGTCAAATATCGTTTCCCTCAAAATCAATATTTCAGGTTGAAATTCCTGGATGCCACAGGCACACTTCAGTCTTATGAAGTGAAGCAAATCAATGAAGACGAAGATGCCAAAAGTAAGAAGTCAATCGCTTTGAAATCTAACGATGATTATGATGATACAGACTCTGAAGATGACATGGACGATGAAGAGTTAGCACTCATGATTAGAAAGTTCAAAAAGTGGAACAAGAAAGAAAGAAAATTCAACTAGAAAAAGCAAAGCACGCAAAAATTCTAGAAAAGATCAACTGAGGACAATGAAATGAGCCAAGATGTGATATGCTTCTAATGCAGAAAAAAGTGGCATATCAGACCCAACTGTCCTTTGTTAAAGAAGAAGAAATGAAGAGCTGAGAAACACAAAAATGCTCTTAAAGCAGAGACATGGAGCTATACATAATGTGAGCAAAATGATGAAGAATATGCCAATATCTATCTAATGGAAAATTCATAATCATAGTCAGACTTTAAAATAGATTCAGATTTAGACTCAGATAAGGAAATTGAGGTAAGCAATCTAAAAATTCCTATTAAAGTCTCAAAGTATATAGATGGACTCTGTCTTAGTCTCAAAACCTCTCTTAAGAAAATTTCCAAATTAAAAAAGGAAAATTCTAAATTCAAGCAACATGAAGCTCTTTGGAAATTTTTTATTGAAAATCTAGATAAAAGTTTTGTTGATTTGAAAACGGACTCTAATTCTCTTACAAAGGAGAATGCTTTTTTAAAAGAAGACATTTCAAACATCACAAAATGATTTTCAAAAGGATTCGAGAAGTTTGAGAAAATTCTTTCAGTACAAAGACCTTACTTTAACAAGTTTGATTTGGGAATGACTTTAAAAACTGTTCCTCTAATTGATTTTCTCAAAGTTAAAGAAAGGATTAGACAAAGACCTACAATGGCATTTTACAAAAATCACTTTCAAAAGGTTTTTGTAAAACTTGTTGACATGAATGCTCTCAAATGTTCAAAGTGTAACAGCTCAGAGCATTTTGAGAATGAATGTCCCAAGCTTTGGAGACCTGTTAAGAGGGATTGGGCAAAGACAGTCTTTAATACTAACTCCCATGGACCCAAGAAAATGTGGGTACCAAAGAAAACTTGAGCTCTTTTCTCAATCACAGGTCACTATCAAATGAAAGATCAAATGGTATTTGGATAATGGTTGTTTGAGGCACATGACTAGAGACTCTAGTTGCTTTATAAAGCTTGTTCAAACAAATGGTGGAAAATTTTCTTTTGGTGGAAATAGCAAAGGAATGATCGTTGGATATGGAACCGTGAAGATTGAAAGCTTAACTATCAACAATGTATCCTTGGTGGAATGTCTGAATTACAATCTACTTAGCATAAGTCATCTTTGTGACACAGAGTTCAAAATCAACTTCCAAGAAGGCATTTGTTGGGGAACAAGTAAAGATCTCTCTCAATCTTTCACTAGACGAAGGCATGGAAATATTTACCTTTTGGATGTAAAACCAAAAAGTTCTCAGTGTCTTATATCCATTCAAAATGAAGCAAATCCTTCGCATTGAAAGCTTGGTCATGTTAACATGAAGCAGATTGCCAAGATTTCCTCCAAGAAGCTTGTTCGTGGTCTTCCCAACTTGACTTTTCAAAAGTCTGATTTATGCACTCCTTGTCTTTTGGAAAAAAATAGGTTAAAAGCTCCTTTAAACCTATTAATAAATTTTCTACTAACCGAACTTTGCAGCTTCGCATATGGACCTCTTTGGACCAACCAAATCTCAAAGTATTGGTGGAAAGAGATACTGCCTAGTAATTGTAGATGATTACTCTCGCTTCACTTGGGTCTACTTTTTGGCAAATAAGTCTGAAGCCTTCTCTCACTTCTCAAAGTTCATCAAGAAAGTTCAGAATGATAAAGGTTATGCTATTTCGAGCATACGAACAGACTATGAAGGTGAGTTCGAGAATCAAGACTTTGCAAAATTCTATGATGAATATGGTTTCCGGCATGTTTTCTCTTCTCCATACACTCCAGAGCAAAATGAGGTTGTGGAAAGAAAGAATAGATCCTTGTAGGAAATGGCAAAAACCCTTATAATCGAGAGTAAAATTCCTTCTTGATTTTGGACTAAAGTAGTTTCTACAGCTTGCTATATTATCAACAGAGTGTTCTTGAGACATATTCTAGAGAAAACTCCTTATGAGGTCTATAAAGGGAAGAAGCCAATTGTCTCTTACTTTCATGTGTTTGGTTGTAAATGTTTTGTATTGAAAAATGCAAATGATCGAACCGGGAAGTTTTAAGATAAGTCAGACGAATGTATTTTCCTTGCCTACTCAACCTTAAGTAAAGCATAGTTAGTCTTTAACAAAAAGACTCAATCTATTCAAGAATTCATGAACGTTAAATTTCAAGACTTTGTGGAGATTGAAGAAGATTAGACTTAACCTGAAGAGTCTGAACCTACTCTAAACTTTATAAAGTCTAATTCCCCCAAAGCGATTCAGACTTTTGAAGATCAGTGTCAACTAGAACTAGAAGATTCAACCGAAGCAGAGGATCAACAAACCTTCAAACCAACCAGCAATTGGAAGCACAAGTCAAGTCACCCTAGATAACTCATCTTTGGCAACATTGATGAAGGAATTTGACTTAGATCCAAAAGGCAAGAAGAGTCTAGTGCTCTAGCACTTGTTTATGATCTTGAACCCAAAAGTGAAGAAGAAGCTCTGTCTAATGAAAGCTGAATCGAAGTTATGCAAGAAGAGCTCAGACAGTCTAGCATCAACGATGTTTAGGAATTAATTCCAAAACCTAAAGGTAAGTCTATTATTGGAACTAAATGGGTTTTTAGGAGCAAGGTGGACGAGAAAGGAAAAATGGTCAGGAACAAAGCAAGACTTGTGGCCAAAGGATACACACAAGAAGAAGGGATAGACTATAACGAGGCCTATGCACTAGTAGCAAGGTTAGAAGTAATAAGATTGTTACTTGTTTTTGCTTGTTATAAAAATTTCAGGTTATTTCAAATGGACGTCAAAAGTGCATTCCTAAATGGATTCATTTAAGAAGAAGACTATGTGGAACAACCATCTGGTTTTGAAGATCCAAGAAAGCCAGACTCAGTCTATAGACTGAAAAATGCCTTGTATGGATTAAAGTAAGCACCTCGAGCTTAGTATGAAAGGTTAAATAAATTCTTAATCCAAAATGGTTCTAAAAAGGGAAAGGTAGATACTACATTATTCATTAAAAAGAAAGGCAAAGACTTTCTACTGGTTCAAATTTATGTTGATGATATTATTTTTGGATCTCCTAATGAAAATCTATGCAAGAAATTCTCTAGATGTATGCAGGATGAAATCGAGATGAGTATGATGGGAGAATTAACCTTCTTTCTTGGATTGCAAGTTAAACAATTGAAGAAATGTATCGTTATACATCAAGAGGAATATGCAAAAGATCTCATAAAGAAATTTGGATTGGAGAATTGTATTGGTTCACTTCTTTATTTTACTACATATAGACCTAATATTTTGTTTAGTGTTTGCATTTGTGCTAGATTCCAATCAAATCCCAAAGAATCTCATTTAAGTGTTGCAAAACACATCATCAAATACGTCTCAAGTACTCCAAGGCTAGGTCTGTGGTATCCCCAAGAATGAGATTTTACTCTCCTTGGATATTCAGATACATATTTAGCAGGTTGTAAAGTTTATACAAAAGGTACTTCTAGCACTTGTCAATTGCCAGGTAATAAGTTGGTGTCTTGGTTTTCAAGAAAGTAGAGTATTGTAGCTTTATCAATAGCAGAAGTAGAGTATGTGGCTCTTAGGAGCTGTTGTTTTCAAATTTTGTGGAAAAGGCAACAACTAAGAGACTTTGAAATTGAATAATCGTGCACCGAGATTAAATGTGACAACACCAATGCCACTTAAGGGATCATGTTCAAAATGGAGAAATTATGATTCAGTTCATCAACTCCAAGAATCAGCTGACGAATATTTTTACAAAGCCACTTCAAAAAAGTTTATTTAAGTCTATTTGTACCGTATTGAATATTATCTCTTCTATCGGCCAAAGTCTAAAGTTGACCAGACTCAGAATGTCCAGGAATTACTTCTGTAAGTTAATATTTCTCAAAAAGCAGGTGATTTAATGATGTTATGAAGTTTTTGAAAAGGTATGATGGCATTTAAATCATTGCTTGCATGTTCTATTTTTAGAAATTATCATTTTCGGATTTTTGGAATTTTTGGAAATTCTCATTTTTCAAAAATGGAAGCTTTTCTAGGGGGACAGTTCATTTACCCCTATGATATATGACATTTGCCCTTATCCCTTAGAATGGACACATCTTATTATGCTCAACCATTAAATTGGCCTCAGCCAACTTGGATTGCCGACACTCCAGAATCCTCTAGGACTCATGGATAAGCATCCTCATCAAACGACGTAAATACGTGGAAAACGTAGAATGCCTCGACAACATAGGTTACCTGAAGTTGTTCTAATATCAGACTTGCAGAGCTTGAAAAAAAAAACGAAAAATATTTTCTTGCAAAGTTACACAGTTTTGATAACTCAAACTATGATTACAATTCTTGAAACGGAAGAGGATGTAACTGACAAACACTATAGCAAGTTACTGTAGAGATAGGCCAGAGAAAAACTGTTCACTATCACTGTTCATATCACCTAGAATAATTCCTGATCGGATTTTCTAGAGCCTCTGTATGCTTTCGGACCTGTGAGCTTGGTCCTTATTTGTTTGAGACCTCTCAATACCTATAGAAGACAAATAAGATGTAATGTGTTGGGTTAAATCGCTTGAAGTAAAATGTATGTTTTGTGAAAATTTCTCCAATGTCTCTCTAAACACTTCGTCTTCTCTAGCATGATAGGATCCTCTGAGAAATACAGCTCAATTACTTAAAAATATTACTATTCTGAAATTGTTGGGCGTCTCTATACTATGAACTAAGTTTCCGGGTAGTTAGCAGCTAAAAGGCAGTCCTTAGAAGACTTGAAGAAGAGATTTGCTTGTATAAATAGTGTATCTACTGCGACTGACTTAGAAAAAAAAAAGAAAAAGCAAATATAGGCTAAGATTTATACATATTGCTCATGTTCCCAAAATATACATATATTAAAGAAAGAGTGAATAAATGGAATTGAGAAATGAGAAAAGAAAAAATAGAGAAAAATTTCAAACGTGTAAAAGAGATGCAGACTATCTCACTTTAGCGGAGGTTGCACATGGCCATGCTATTATTGTACTCTCTCTCACATAATTTGTAGGCGTGACATGACATTACGCTGCCTTGACTGAATAAGAGAAAAAACAAGGGAAAAAAAAAGGAGATTCCCGATGAGCTCCATCTAGCTATATATGTCGGCCTTTTGGCAAAGAGCGTTGGAAAAAGCCAAAAAGCAAGGACAATAATTTTGATGTTTGACAGGATCAAAGTGAAACGCAGAGTGGGGCGCACTCTCTCTCTCGCTCGGACTCTTCTTACAGAGCCAGGAAGAGCCAGAGAAACGTGTCTGTGGTGCAGTCCACGGACACATCTAATCACGTGATGCGTGGGCACCGCTTTATTTGTAATTGGCCCTAAAGAAACGATTTTTCTATCTCCTTCAGAAGCAACCCCCGTACAGGGACTCCTTATGAATGAAAGTGGAGTACAAAAAGAGGACTCCGCCAAAGGGTGTTCTTCTTTCGGCCGCGCAAGAGAAAAAGGTGCAGGCGTACGTTCCTTTGAAAATTAAGAGAAAGAGCTGCGTTGCCAAGATGGACGTCCATGTTTTTGCCGCATGAGAAGACCTTGAACGCGCGCTTATGAGTTTACGTTCATCGACCACTCTTGTTAAATAACTAGTTTATTGTGTCCTGAGACTGGTCATGGTGTTATACTTGTAGGCATAAACGAATAACGCGTGTGCCTGTTGGATGGCTTTTCTAATCCAATGTTTCTTCCGATTATATTTCTATACAAAGAAAGTCAGCGGAAGATAACTTATCTCTTTTTGATGCACGATAAATAATTTACCCCGGAATAAATGTTGAAATGCGGATGAATCACAAACAATATTACTTCACTTTGGTATGAATGCAATTACGAGAAAAATATCCAATTTCCATAGCGTAAACGCCGATTGTTCTCGTAAAGCAGAAATTGAAAGCTTTTGGACCTGTGAGCTTGGTCATTATTTGTTTGGGACCTCTTAATACCTATAGAAGACAAATAAGATGTAATGTGTTGGGTAGAATCCTTTGAAGTAAAATGTGTGTTTTGTGAAAATTTCTCTAATGTCTCTCTAAACATTTCGTCTTCTCTAGCCTGATAGGATCCTCTGAGAAATGCAGCACAATTACTTTAAAATATTACTATTATGAAACTGTTGAGCGTCTCTATACTCCGAACTAAGTTCCTGGGTAGTTAGCAGCTAAAAGGCAGTCCCTAGAAGACTTGAAGGAGAGATTTGCCTTTGTAGATAGCGTATCTGTTGCGACTGACTTAGTAAAAAAAAAAGAAAAAGCAAATATAGGCTAAGGTTTATACATATTGCTCATGTTCGCAAAATATACATATATTAAAGAAAGAGTGAATAAATGGAATTGAGAAGTGAGAAAATAAAAAATAGAGAAAATTGTAAAATAGATGCAGACTGTCTCACCTTAGCGGAGGTTGCACATGGCCATGCTATTATTGTACTTTCTCTCTCATAATTTGTAGCGCTTGACATGACATTACGCTGCCTTGACTAAATAAGAGAAAAAACAAGGGAAAAAAAGGAGATTCTCGATGAGCTCCATCCAGCTACATATGTCGGCCTTTTGGCAAAGAGCGTTGTAAAAAGTCAGAAAGCAAGAACAATAATTTTGATGTTTGACAGGATCGAAGTGAAACGCAGAGTGGGGCGCACTCTCTCTCTCTCTCTCGCTCGGACTCTTCTTACAGAGCCAGGAAGAGCCAGAGAAACGTGTCTGTGGTGCAGTCCACGGACACATCTAATCACGTGATGCGTGGGCACCGCTTTATTTGTAATTGGCCCTAAAGAAGCGATTTTTCTATCTCCTGCAGAAGCAACCCCCGTATAGGGACTGCTTATGAATGAAAGTGGAGTACAAAAAGAGGACTCCGCCAAAGGGTGCTCTTCTTTCGGCCGCGCAAGAGAAAAAGGTGCAGGCGTACGTTCCTTGAAAAATAAGAGAAAGAGCTGCGTTGCCAAGATGGACGACGTCCATGTTTTTGCCGCATGAGAAGACCTTGAACGCGCGCTTATGAGTTTATGTTCATCGACCACTCTTGTTACATAACTAGTTTACGGTGTCCTGAGATTGGTCATGGTGTAATACTTGCAGGCATAAACGAATGACGTGTGTGCCTGTAATTTGCGGTGGATGGCTTTTCTAATCCAATGTTTCTTCAGATTATTTAGGTACGAAGAAAGTCGGTGGAAGATGACTTATTTCTTTTTGAGGTGTGATAAAAAATTTACCCCAGAACGAATGTTGAAATGCGGATGAATCACGAACAATATTACTTCACTTTGATCTGAATGCAATCACCAGAAAAATATCCAATTTCTATAGCGTAAATGCCGATTGTTCTCATAAAGTAGAAATTGAATGCTTTCGGACCCGTGAGCTTGGTCCTTATTTGTTTGAGACCACTTAATACCTATAAAAGACAAATAAGATGTAATGTGTTGGGCATAATCTCTTGAAGTAAAATGTGTGTTTTGTGAAAATTTCTCCATTGTTTGTCTAAACACTTCATCTTCTCTAGCCTCATAAGATCTTCTGAGAAATGCAGCTCAATTAGTTAAAAATATTACTATTCTGAAATTTTTGCACGTCTCTATACTCTAAACTAAGTTCTCGGGTAGTTAGCAACTAAAAGGCAGTCCCTTGAATGCTTGAAGAAAAGATTTGCCTATTTAGATAATGTATCTACTGCGATTGACTTAGTAAAAGAAAGAAAAAGTAAATATAGGCTAAGATTTACACATATTGCTCATGTTCGCAAAATATACATAATTTAAAGAAAGGGTGAACAAATGGAATTGAGAAATGAGAAAAGAAAAAATAAAGAAAAATTTCAAACGTCTAAAAGACATGCAGACTGTCTCACTTTAGCAGAGGTTGCACATGGCCATGCTATTATTGTACTCTCTCTCTCACATAATTTGTAGGCGTGAAATGACATTACGCTGCCTTCACTAATTAAGAGAAAAAACAAGGGAAAAAAAGGAGATTCTCAATGAGCTCCATCCAGCTATATATGTCGGCCTTTTGGCACAGAGCCATGGAAAAAGCCAAAAAGAAAGAATAGTAATTTTGATATTTGACAGGATCAAAGTGAAACGCAAAGTGGGGTGTAAGATTCCATAGAGAAAATTCCATCTTTTTCAATAAAAATACCATTTGCAATCATTTATTGGCCAAAAAACACCGACAGTTGGAAATTTGTTGGGAAACATGGCTTCCAAAAGGTTTAGTTTCGTCCAACCCATCAATTTGAAGATCATAGCCCCCTTAAGGCCCCAAAAAAAGGAGAATGAAGATTCCACAGAGAAAATTCCTTTTTTTCATAGAAAATTCCATTTCCGGCCATTTTTGGATGAAAACACCTCAATTGGAAATATGTTGGGAAACATGGCTTCCAAAAGCTTTAGTTCTGTACGACCCATCATTTTGGAGATCACAGCACCGTGAAGGCCCGACGAAATAATAGAACGAAGATTCCAAAGAGAAACTTCCCTATTTTTCCACAGAAAATTCCCTTTCCGAGTCATTTTTTGGATGAAAACATCGATAGTTGGAAATATTGCTCGAAAACATGGCTTCCAAAAGGTTTAGTTTCGTCCGACCCATCAATTTGGAGATCACAAAGCCATGAAGGCCCGGCCAAAAAGAGAATGAAGATTCCACGAGAAAATTCCCTGTTTTTTCAAATAGAAAATTCCTTTCCAACCATTTTTTGGCTGAAAAACACTCAACAGTTGGAAATATGATTAGAAACATGGCTTCCAAAAGGTTTAGTTTCATTCGACTCATCAATTTGGAGAACCCAACGCCATGAAGGCCTGGCGAAACAAGAGAATGAAGATTCCACGGAGAAAATTCCCTGTGTTTACATAAAAAATTACATTTCCAGCCATTTTTTTGCTGAAGGACCTCGACTGTTCGAAATTTGCTGAGAAACATGGCTTCCAAAATGTTTAGTTTCAATTTGAGATCCGACCCATCAATTTGGAGATCATAGCACCCGTGAAGGCCCGATTCAAAAAGGAAATGAAGATTCCACAAAGAGAAAATTCCCAAGTTTCCATAAGAAAATTCCATTTCCGGTCATTTTTTGGTTGAAAAACACAAACAATTGAAAATCTATTGGGAAACATGGCTTCCAAAAGCTTTAATTACATACCACCCATCATTTTGGAGATCACAGCACACTGAAAGGCCGGGCGAAACAAGAGAACGAAGATTCCACATAGAGAAAATTCCCTGTTTTTCCATAGAGAATTCCCTTTCCGGCCTTTTTTTAGATGAAAATCCTCAACCGTTGGAAATATGCCGAGAAAAATAGCTTCCAAAAGGTTTAGTTTTTTCCGACCCATCAATTTGGAGATCCCAGTGCCCTGAATGCCCGGCAAAAAAGGAGAATGAATATTCCACAGAGAAAATTCCCTATTTTTCCAGAGAAAATTCCCATACGAGTCATTTTTTGGCTGAAAAACCTCGATCGTTGGAACTTTGTTGAAAAACATGGCTTCCAAAAGGTTTAGTTTTGTCCGACCCATCAATTTGGAGATCAGAGCGCCCTGAAGGTCGGGCGAAACATTAGAACGAAGAATCCACAGAGAAAATTCCCTGTTTTTCCATGGAGAATTCCCTTCCAGCCATTTTTTGGTTGAAAGACCTCGACTGTTGGAAATTTACTGAGAAACATGGCTTCCAAAAGGTTTAGTTTCGTCCGACCCATCAATTTGGAGATCATAGCGCCCTGAAGGTCGGGCGAAACATTAGAATGAAGATTCCACAGAGAAAATTCCCTGTTTTTCCATAGAGAATTCCGTACCAGCCATTTTTTGGTTGAAAGACCTCAACCGTTGGAAATTTACTGAGAAACATGGCTTCTGAAAGGTTTAGTTTCGTCCAACCCATCAATTTGAAGATCATAGCCCCCTTAAGGCCTGGCGAAACATTAAAAAAAAGATTTCACATAGAAAATTCCTTGTTTTTCCAAACACAATTCCTTTTTCACCCATTTTTTGGCTGAAAAACCTCGACCGTTAGAAATCTGCTGAGAAACATGGCTTCCAAAAGTTTTAGTTTCATCTGACCCATCAATTTGGAGATCCCAGTGCCCTGAATACCCGGCGAAACAAGAGAATGAAGATTCCACTGAGAAAATTCCAAGTTTTTTAAAAGAAAATTCCTTTTTAAGCCATTTTTTGGCTGAAAATCCTCGACCATTGGAAATTTGCTGAGAAAGATTTAGTTTCGTCCGACCCATCAATTTGGAGATCCCAGAACCTTGAAGGCCCAGCGAAACAAAAGAATGAAGATTCCACAAAGAAAATTCTCTGTTTTTCCATAGAAAATTCCCTTTCACCATTTTTTGGTTGAAAGACCTCGACCATCGGAAATTTGATGAGAAACATGGCTTCCAAAAGGTTTAGTTTCGTCCGACCCATCAATTTGGAGATGATAACACCATGAAGGTCGGGCGAAACATGAGAATGAAGATTCCACAGAGAAAATTCCCTGTTTTTCCAAAGAAAATTCCCTTTCCGGCCATTTTTTGGCTGAAAATCCTCAACCGTTGGAAATACCGCGAAAAATAGCTTTCAAAAGGTTTAGTTTCGTCCGACCCATCAATTTGGAGATACAAGCGCCCTGAATGTCTAGCGAAACAAGAGAATGAAGATTCCACAGAGAAAATTCCCTGTTTTTCAAGAGAAAATTCCTTTTCGAGCCATTTTTTGGCTGAAAAACCTTGACCGATGGAAATTTGCTTAGAAACATGAATTCCAAAAGGTTTAGTTTCATCCAACCCATCGATTTGGAGATCACAGTGCCCAGAAGGCTCGGAGAAACATTAGAACGAAGATTCAATGGAGAAAATTCCCTGTTTTTTCATAGAAAATTCCATTTCCGGCCATTTTTTGGCTGAAAATCCTCATCTGATGGAAATTTGCTGAGAAACATGGCTTCCAAAAGGTTGGGCTTCATCCGACCCATCAATTCGGAGATCCTAGCGCCCTGAATGCCCGGCGAAACAGGAGAAATGAAGATTCCATAGAGAAAATTCCCTTTGTTTCCATAAAAAATTACCTTTCCAACCATTTTTTGGCTGAAGGACCTCGACCGTTCGAAATTTGCTGAGAAACATGGCTTCCAAAAGGTTTAGTTTCGTCCGACCCATCAATTTGGAGATCACAGCACCCTGAAGGTCGGGCGAAACATTAGAATGAAGATTCCACAGAGAAAATTCCCTGTTTTTCCATAGAGAATTCCGTACCAGCCATTTTTTGGTTGAAAGACCTCGACCGTTGGAAATTTGCTGAGAAACATGGCTTCCAAAAGGTTTAGTTTCGTCCGACCCATCAATTTGGAGATCCCAGCGCCCTGAATGCCTGGCAAAACAAGAGAATGAAGATTCCACAGAGAAAATTCCCCGTTTTTCCATAAAAAATTCCCTTTCCAGCCATTTTTTGGCTGAAAGACCTCGACCCTTGGAAATTTGCTATGAAACATGGCTTCCAAAAGGCTTAGTTTCGTCCGACCCACCAATTTGGAGATCCCAGCCCATGAACGCCTGGCAAAACACGACAATGAAGATTCCACTAAGAAAATTCCCTGTCTTTCGAGCCATTTTTTGGCTGAAAAACGTCGACCGATGGAAATTTGCTCAGAAACATGGATTCCAAAAGGTTTAGTTCCGTTCGTCCCATCAATTTGGAGATCACATTGCCCTAAAGGCTCGGCGAAACATTAGGACGACGATTCACTAGAGAAAATTCCCTGTTTTTCCATAGATAATTCCATTTCGGGCATGTTTTTGGCTTAAAATGCTCGACAGTTGGAAATTTGCTGAGAAACATGGCTTCCAAAAGGTTTAGTTTCGTCCGACCCATCAATTTGGAGATCCTAGCGCCCGAAGCCCGGGCGAAACAAGAGAATGAAGATTCCACGAGAAAATTCCCATGTTTTTCAAAAGAAAATTCCCTTTCCAGACATTTTTTGGAAAAACCCTCGACCCTTGGAAATTTGCTCAGAAACATGGCTTCCAAAAGGTTTAGTTTCGTCCGACCCATCAATTTGGAGATCACAGCACCCTGAAGGCCTGGCCAAACAAGGGAATGAAGATTCCACAGAGAAAATTCCCTGTGTTTCCATAAAAAATTCCTTTCCAGCCATTTTTTGGCTGAAAGACCTCGACTGTTCGAAATTTGCTGAGAAACATGGCTTCCAAAAGGTTTAGTTTCATCCAACCCATCAATTTGGAGATCCCAGTGCCGTGAAGGCCCGGTGAAACAAGGGAATGAAGATTCCACAGAGAAAATTCCCCGTTTTTCCATTGAAAATTCTCTTTCCAACCATTTTTTGGACGAAAAACCTCGACCGTTGGAAATTTACTGAGAAACATGGCTTCCAAAAGGTTTAGTTTCGTCCGACCCATCACTTTGGAGATCCCGAGCACCCTGAAGGCCCGGCGAAACAATAGAACGAAGATTCCATTGAGAAAAATTCCCTTTGTTTTTCCATAGAAAAATTCCATTTCCAGAGTCATTTTTTTTTGCTGAAAACCTCGACCGTTGGAAAGATGATTAGAAACATGGCTTCCAAAAGGTTTAGTTTCGTCCAACCCATCAATTTGGAGATCCGAACACCATTAACGCCCGACGAAACAGGAGAATGAAGATTGCACAGAGAAAATTCCCTGTTTTTACATAGAAAATTACATTTCCAGCCATTTTTTGGCTGAAAAACCTCGACCGTTCGAAATTTGCTTGAGAAACATGGCTTCCAAAAGGTTTAGTTTCGTCTGACCCATCAATTTGGAGATCCTAGCACCGTGCAGGCCTCACGAAACAAGAGAATGAAGATTCCACAGAGAAAATTCCCCGTTTTTCCATAGAAAATTCCCTTTCCAGCCATTTTTTGGCTGAAAAACCTCGACCGTTGGAAATTTACTGAGAAACATGGCTTCCAAAAGGTTTAGTTTCGTCCGACCCATCAATTTGGAGATCATAGTGCCCTGAAGGCCCGGCAAAACAAGGGAATGAAGAATCCACAGAGAAAATTCCCTGTTTTTCCATGGAGAATTCCCTTCCAGCCATTTTTTGGTTGAAAGACCTCGACTGTTGGAAATTTACTGAGAAACATGGCTTCTAAAAGGTTTAGTTTCGTCCGACCCATCAATTTGGAGATCCCAGCGTGAAGGCCGGCAAAACAAGAATGAAGATTCCAAAACAGAGAAAATTCCTTGTTTTTCCATAGAAAAATTCCCCTTTTCCAAACCATTTTTTGGCTGAAAACCTCGACCGATGGAAATTTGCTGAGAAACATGGCTTCCAAAAGGTTTAGTTTTGTCCGACCCATCAATTTGGAGATCCAGCACCCTTAAAGGCCTGGCGAAACAAGGAAAAGATTCCACGAGAAAATTCCATGTTTTTCCATAGAAAATTCCCTTTCCATCATTTTTTGGCGAAAAACTCGACCGATGGAAATTTGCTCGAAACATGGCTTCCAAAAGGTTTAGTTTCATCCGACACATCAATTTGGAGATCACGCCCTGAAGGCCCGGAAACATTAGAATGAAGATTGAATGGAGAAAATTCCCTGTTTTTCCATAGAAAATTCCATTTTTGGCATTTTTTTTTACTGAAAATCCTCATCTTTTGGAAATTTGCTAAGAAACATGGCTTCCAAAAGGTTTGGTTTCGTCCGACCCATCAATTTGGAGATCCCAGCGCCCTAAATTCCCAGCGAAACAAGAGAATGAAGATTCCATAGAGAAAATTCCCAATTTTTTCATAGAAAATTCCATTTCCAGCCATTGTTTGGCTGAAAGACCTCGACCCTTGGAAATTTGCTGGGAAACATGGCTTCCAAAAGGTTTAGTTTCGTCCGACCTACCAATTTGGAGATCCCAGCGCCGTGAACGCCTGGCGAAACAAGAGAATAAAGATTCCACTGAGAAAATTCCCTGTTTTTCTAGAGAAAATCCCCTTTCGAACCATTTTTTGGCTGAAAAACCTCGACCGATGGAAATTTGCTCAGAAACATGGATTCGAAAAGGTTTAGTTTTGTGATACCCATCAATTTGGAGATCACAGCACCTTAAAGGCCCGGCGAAACATTAGGACAAAGATTCAATAGTGAAAATTCCTTGTTTTTCCAGAGAAAATTCCCTTTCGAGACATTTTTTTGTAGAAAATACCTCGACCCCGTTGGAAATTTGCTGAGAAACATGGCTTCCAAAAGGTTTAATTTCGTCCGACCCATCAATTTGGAGATCCCCCCTGAACGCCCGGCGAAACAAGAGAATGAAGATTCCACAAAGAAAATTCTCCATTTTTCCATAGAACATTCCCTTTTTTTTTTTTTTGAGAAACATGAAAATTTAGTTTCCAACTATTTTTGGAGATCATCCCTGAAATTTCCTTTTTGGATGAAAATTCGACCGTTGGAAATTTGAAACATGGCTTCCAAAAGGTTTAGTTTCGTCCGACCCATCAATTTGGAGATCCTAGCGTCGTGAATGCCTGGCGACACAACAGAATGAATATTCCATTGAGAAAAATTCCCTATTTTTCCAGAGACAATTCCCTTTCGAGCCATTTCTTGGCTGAAAAACCTCATCGTGGAAATTTGCTGAGAAACATGGCTTCCAAAAGGTTTAGTTTTGTCCACCCATCAATTTGGAGATCCAAGCCTTGAAGGCCCAACGAAAAACAAGAGAATGAAGATTCCATAGAGAAAGTTCCCTCTTTTTCCATAAAAAATTCCCTTTCCAGCAGTTTTTTGGCTGAAGAACCTCAACCATTGGAAATCTATTGGGAAACATAGCATCCAAAAGGTTTAGTTTCGTCCAGCCTATCAATTTGGAGATCCAAAAGCACCCCGAAGGCCTCACGGCAAAAACATTAGAACGAAGATTCCACTAAGAAAATTCCCTGTTTTTCCAGAGAAAATTCCCTTTCGAGCCATTTTTTGGCTGAAAAAGCTCGACCGATGGAAATTTACTCAGAAACATCTCTTCCAAAAGGTTTAGTTTCGTCCGACCCATCGATTTGGAGATCACAGTGCCCTGAAGGCTCGACAAAACATTAGAACGAAGATTCAATGGAGAAAATTCCCTGTTTTTCCATAGAAAATTCCATTTATGGCCATTTTTTGGCTGAAAATCCTCGACCGTTGGAAATTTGCTAAGAAACATGGCTTCCAAAAGGTTTAGTTTCGTCCGACTCATCAATTTGGAGATCCCAATGCCATGAAGGCCCGGCGAAACAAGAGAATGAAGATTCCATAGAGAAAATTCCCTGTTTTTCCATAGAAAATTCCATTTCCAGCCATTTTTTGGCTGAAAAACCTCGACCCTTGGAAATTTGCTGAGAAACATGGCTTCCAAAAGGTTTAGTTTCATCCGACCCATCAATTTGGAGATCCCCGCGCCTTGAACGCTCGGCGAAACAAGAGAATGAAAATTCCATAGGGAAAATTTCCTGTTTTTCCAGAGAAATTCCCTTTCGAGCAATTTTTTGGCTGAAAAACCTCAACCGATGGAAATTTGCTTAGAAACATGGATACCAAAAGTTTTAGTTTCGTCCGACCCATCAATTTGGAGATGACAGCACCCTAAATGCCCTCGGCGAAACAAGAGAATGAAGATTCCATTGAGAAAATTCCCGTTTTTCCATAAAAAAATTCCCTTTCCGAGCCATTTTTTGGAAGAAAATCCTCGACCGTTGGAAATTTGTAGAGAAACATGGCTTCCAAAAGGTTTAGTTTCATCCGACCCATCAATTTGGAGATCCCAGTGCCCTAAATGCCTTGCTAAAAAAGAAAATGAATATTCAACAAGTACAATTCACTGTTTTTCCAGAGAAAATTCCATATCGAGTCATTTTTTGGATGAAAAACCTTGACCGATGGAAATTTGCTCAGAAACATGGCTTCCAAAAGGTTTAGTTTCGTCCGACCCATCAATTTGGAGATCACAACACCCTAAAGGCTCGGCGAAACATTAGGACAAAGATTCAATAGCGAAAATTCCCTATTTTTCCAGAGAAAATTCCCTTTCGAGCCATTTCTTGGCTGAAAAACCTCATCGTGGAAATTTGCTGAGAAACATGGCTTCCAAAAGGTTTAGTTTTGTCCGACCCTTCAATTTGGAGATCCCAGCACCCTGAATGCCCGGCTAAAAAAAGAATGATTATTCCATAGAGAAAATTCCCTTTCAAGTCATTTTTTTTCAGAAAAATAGCGACTGATGGAAATTTGCTGAGAAACATCGCTTCCAAAAGGTTTAGTTTCATCCGACCCATCAATTTGGAGATCCCAACGCCGTGAACGCCCGGCGAAACAAGAGAATGAAGATTCCAAAAAAAAAATTCCCCGTTTTTCCATAGAAAATTCCTTTTTTTTTTTGGTAAAGATAGAAAATTCCGTTTCCAAATATTTTTTGGTTGAAAAACCTCGACCGTTGGAAATTTACTGAGAAACATGGCTTCCAAAAGGTTTAGTTTCGTCCGACCCTCCAATTTGGAGATCCTAGCACCATGAATGCCTGGCGAAACACGAGAATGAAGATTCTACAGAGAAAATTCCCTGTATTTCCATAGAAAATTCTCTTGCAAGCCATTTTTTGGCCGAAGGACCTCGACCCGTGGAAATTTGCTGAGAAACATGCCTTCCAAAAGCTTTAGTTTCGTCCGACCCATCAATTTGGAGATCCTAGTGCCGTGAAGGCTCAGTGAAACAAGGGAAAGAAGATTCCAAAAAAAAATTCCCTCGTTTTTCCATAGAAAAAACATTCTTTTTTTTTTTTTGGTAAAATAGAAAATTCCGTTTCCAACTATTTTTTTTTTGGCTGAAAAACCTCAACCGTTGGAAATGAGAAACATGGCTTCCAAAAGGTTTAGTTTCGTCCGACCCTCCAATTTGGAGATCCTAGCACCGTGAATGCCCGGCGAAACAAGAGAATGAATATTCCAAAATTCCTTGTTTTTCCATAGAAAAATTCCCTTTCGAGCCATTTTTTGGCTGAAAAAAAATATCATCATGGAAATTTGCTGAGAAACATGGCTTCCAAAAGGTTTAGTTTTGTCCAACCCATCAATTTGGAGATCCGAGAACCTTGAAGGCCCAGCGAAAGAAAAGAATGAAGATTCCATAGAGAAAATTTCCTATTTTTCTATAGAAAATTCCTCTCCAGCCATTTTTTGGTTGAAAAACCTCAACCATTGGAAATTTGCTTAGAAACATGGCTTCCAAAATGTTTAGTTTCGTCCACCATCAATTTGGAGATCAGCACCCCCTGAAGGCCTCACGAAACAAGAACGAAGATTCCACTGAGAAAATTCCCTGTTTTTCCAAAGAAAATTCCATTTCCGGCCATTTTTTGGCTAAGCATGCTCAACCGTTGGAAATATGCCGAGAAAAATAGCTTTCAAAAGGTTTAGTTTCGTCTGACCCATTAATTTGGAGATCCAAGCGCCCTAAATTTCTGGCGAAACAAGAGAATGAAGATTCCACAATGAAAATTCCCTGTTTTTCCAGAGAAAATTCCCTTTCGAGACATTTTTTGGCTGAAAAAGCTCGACTGATGGAAATTTCCTCAGAAACATATGTTCCAAAAGGTTTAGTTTCGTCCGGCCCATTGATTTGGACATCACAGTGCCCTGAAGGCTCGACGAAACATTGGAACGAAGATTCAATGGAGAAAATTCCTTGTTTTTCCATAGAAAATTCCGTTTCTAGCCTTTTTTTGGATGAAAATCCTCATCCGTTGGAAATTTGCTGAGAAACACGGCTTCCAAAAGGTTTGGTTTCGTCCGACCCATCAATTTGGAGATCCCAGCACCCTAAATGCCCGGCGAAACAAGAGAATGAAGATTCTATAGAGAAAATTCCCCGTTTTTCCATAGAAAATTCCCTTTCCAGCCATTTTTTGGCTGAAAGACCTCGACCCTTGGAAATTTGCTAGGAAACATGGCTTCCAAAAGGTTTAGTTTCGTCCGACGCACCAATTTGGAGATCCCCGCACCGTGAATGCTCGGTGAAACAAGAGAATGAAAATTCCACAGGGAAAATTCCCCGTTTTTCAAGAGAAATTGCCTTTCGAGCAATTTTTTGGTTGAAAAAACTCAACCGATGGAAATTTGCTCAGAAACATGGATACCAAAAGTTTTAGTTTCGTCCGACCCATCAATTTGGAGATCACAGTGCCCTGAATGCTCGGTGAAACATTAGAACGAAGATTCAATAGAGAAAATTCCGTGTTTTCCATAAAAAATTCCTTTCCAGCCATTTTTTAGGCTGAAAATCCTCGATCGTTGGAAATTTGCTCAGAAACATGGCTTCCAAAAGGTTTAGTTTCGTCCGACCCATCAATTTGGAGATCCTAGTGCCGTGAAGGCCCGGTGAAACAAGGGAATGAAGATTTCACAGAGAAAATTCCTTGTTTTTCCATAGAAAATTCCCTTTCCAGCCATTTTTTGGCTGAAAGACTTCGACCCTTGGAAATATGATTAGAAACATGGCTTCCAAAAGGTTTAGTTTCGTCCGACCCATCAATTTGGAGATCACAACACCCTGAAGGCCTGGCCAAACAAGGGAATGAAGATTCCACAGAGAAAATTCCTTGTTTTTCCATAAAAAATTCCCTTTTTAGCGATTTTTTGGCTGAAAGACCTCGACCCTTGGAAATATGATGAGAAACATGGCTTCCAAAAGGTTTCGTTTCGTCCGACCCATCAATTTGGAGATCCCGGCGCCCTAAATGCCTGGCAAAAAAGGAAATGATATTCAACAGGGAAAATTCCCTGTTTTTCCAGAGAAAATTCCCTTTCGAGTCATTTTTTGGATGAAAAGCATCGACCGACGGAAATTTGCTCCGAAACATGGCTTCCAAAAGGTTTAGTTTCGTCTGACTCATCAATTTGGAGATCCCAACGCCATGAAGGCCCGGCGAAACAAGAGAATGAAGATTCCATAGAGAAAATTCCCTGTATTTCATAGAAAACTCCATTTTCAGCCATTTTTTCGCTGAAAAACCTCAACCCCTCGAAATTTGTTGAGAAACATGGCTTCCAAAAGGTTTAGTTTCGTCCGACCAATCAATTTGGAGAACCTAGCACCCTGTAGGCCTCACGAAAGAAGAGAATGAAGATTTGACAGAGAAAATTGCATGTTTTTCCATAGAAAATTCCCTTGCGAGTCATTTTTTGTAAGAAAAATATCGACTGATGGAAATTTGCTTAGAAACATGGCTTCCGAAAGGTTTAGTTTCGTCCGACCCATCAATTTGAAGATCATAGCGCCCTGAACGCCGGGTGAAATATTAGAACGAAGATTTCACAGAGAAAATTCCTTGTTAATCCATAGAGAATTCTCTTTCCGGCCTTTTTTTAGATGAAAATCCTCAACCGTTGGAAATATGCCGTGAAAAACAGCTTCCAAAAGGTTTAGTTTTTTTTCCGACCCATCAATTTAGAGATCCCAGCGCCCTGAATGCTAGGCACAAAAAAGAGAATGAAGATTCCATAGAGAAAATTTCCTGTTTTTCCATAGAAAATTCCCTTCGAGTCATTTTTTGGATGAAAAATATCGACCGATGGAAATTTGCTTAGAAACATGGCTTCCAAAAGTTTAGTTTCATCCGACTCATCAATTTGGAGATCCCAACGCCATGAAGGCCCGGCGAAACAAGAGAATGAAGATTCCATAGAGAAAATTCCCTGTATTTCATAGAAAACTCCATTTTTTTTTTTTTTTGGTAAAGATAGCCATTTTTTTTCGCCATTTTTTGGCTAAAAAAACCTCAACCCCTCGAAATTTGTTGAGAAACATGGCTTCCAAAAGGTTTAGTTTCGTCCGACCCATCAATTTGGAGAACCTAGCAACCTGCAGGCCTCACGAAAGAAGAGAATGAAGATTCCACAGAGAAAATTCCATGTTTTTCCATAGAAAATTCCCTTTCGAGTCATTTTTTGGAAGAAAATATCGACTGATGGAAATTTGCTTAGAAACATGGCTTCCAAAAGGTTTAGTTTCGTCCGACCCATCAATTTGGAGATCCCAGTGTCCCCGTGAAGGCCCGGCCAAACAAGGAATGAAAATTCCACGTTTTTCCGAGAAAATTCCCTGTGTTTCCATAGAAAATTCTCTTGCCAGCCATTTTTTGGCTGAAGGACCTCGACCCTTGGAAATTTGCTGAGAAACATGGCTTCCAAAAGGTTTAGTTTCGTCCGACCCATCAATTTGGAGATCCCAGTGCCGTGAAGGCCGGGTGAAACAAGGGAATGAAGATTCCACAGACAAAATTCCTTGTTTTTCTATAGAAAATTCCTTTCCGAGCGATTTTTTAGATGAAAATCCTAAACTGTTGGAAATATGCTGAGAAAAATAGCCTACAAAAGGTTTGGTTTTGTTCGACCCATCAATTTGGAGATCCCGGCACCCTAAATGACTGGCGAAAAAGAAAAAAAATATTCCAAAGAGAAAATTCACTATTTTTGCAGAAAATTCCATTTCGAGTCATTTTTTGGCTGAAAAACCTCGACCGATGGAAATTTGCTCATAAACATGGCTTCCAAAAGGTTTAGTTTCGTTCGACTCATCAATTTGGAGAACCCAACGCCATGAAGGCCTGGTGAAACAAGAGAATGAAGATTCCACAGAGAAAATTCCCGTTTTTCCATAGAAAATTCCCATTTTTTTTGTAAAGATAGAAAATTCCGTTTCCATTTTTTTTGGCGAAAAACCTCAACCCGTTGGAAATTTGTTGAGAAACATGGCTTCCAAAAGGTTTAGTTTCGTCCGACCAATCAATTTGGAGAACCTAGCACCCTTTGAATGCCCGAAAGAAGAAATGAAGATTCCACGAGAGAAAATTGCATGTTTTTCCATAGAAAATTCCCTTTCGAGTCATTTTTTGGAAGAAAAATATCGACTGATGGAAACTTGCTTAGAAACATGGCTTCCAAAAGGTTTAGTTTCGTCCGACCCATCAATTTGGAGATCCCAGCCCGTGAAGGCCTCGGCGAAACAAGAGAATGAAGATTCCAAAAAAAAATTCCCTGTTTTTCCATAGAAATTCCCTTTTTTTTTGGTAAAGATAGAAAATTCCCCATTTTTTGGTTGAAAACCTCGACCGTTGGAAATTTGATGAGAAACATGGCTTCCAAAAGGTTTAGTTTCGTCCGACCCTCCAATTTGGAGATCCTAGCACCATGAATGCCTGGCGAAACAAGAGAATGAATATTCCATTGAGAAAATTCCCTGTTTTTCCAGAGAAAATTCCCTTTCGAGCCATTTCTTGGCTGAAAAACCTCATCGTCGAAATTTGCTGAGAAACATGGCTTCCAAAAGGTTTAGTTTTGTCCAACCCATCAATTTGGAGATCCTAGAACCTTGAAGGCCTAATGAAACAAAAGAATGAAGATTCCACAGAGAAAATTCCCTGTTTTTCTATAGAAAGTTCCCTTCCAGCCATTTTTTGGTTGAAAGACCTCGACCATTGGAAATTTGCTGAGAAACATGGCTTCCAAAAGGTTTAGTTTCGTCCGGCCTATCAATTTGGAGATCAGAGCACCCTGAAGGCCGGGCGAAACATTAGAACGAAGATTCCACTGAGAAAATTCCCTGTTTTCTCAAAGAAAATTCCATTTCCGGTCATTTTTTGGCTAAACATGCTCAACCGTTGGAAATATGCCGAGCAAAATAGCTTTCAAAAGGTCTAGTTTCGTCCGACCCATTAATTTGGAGATCCCAACGCCTTCAATGTCTGGTGAAACAAGAGAACGAAGATTCCAAAGAGAAAATTCCCTGCTTTTCAAAAGAAAATTCCCTTTCTAGCCATTTTTTGGCTGAAAAAGCTCTACCGATGGAAATTTGGTCAGAAACATTTCTTCCAAAAGGTTTAGTTTCGTTCGACCCATCGATTTGGACATCACAGTGCCCTTAAGGCTCGACGAAACATTGGAACGAATATTCAATGGAGAAAATTCCCTGTTTTTCCATAGAAAATTCCATTTCTGTCCTTTTTTTGGTTGAAAATCCTCATCCGTTGGAAATTTGCTGAGAAACATGGCTACCAAAAGGTTTGGTTTCGTCCGACCCATCAATTTGGAGATCCCAGCACCTTGAATGTCTGGCGAAACAAGAGAATGAAGATTCCAAAGAGAAAATTCCCTGTTTTGCAAAAGAAAATTCCCTTTCGAGCCATTTTTTGGCTGAAAAAGCTCGACCGATGGAAATTTGGTCAAAAATATTTCTTCCAAAGGGATTAGTTTCGTTCGACCCATCGATTTGGAGATCCTAGCACCCCCTTAAGGCTTGGCGAAACAAGAGAATGAAGATTCAAAGGAGAAAATTCCCTGTTTTTCCATAGAAAATTCCATTTTTGGCCTTTTTTTGGTTGAAAATTCTCATCCATTGGAAATTTGCTGAGAAACATGGCTTCCAAAAGGTTTAGTTTCGTCCGACCCATCAATTTGGAGATCATAGCGCCCTGAAGGTCGGGCGAAACATTAGAACGAAGAATCCATAGAGAAAATTCCCTGTTTTTCATAGAAAATTCCATTTCCAGCCATTTTTTCGCTGAAAAACCTCAACCCCTCGAAATTTGTTGAGAAACATGGCTTGCAAAAGGTTTAGTTTCGTCCGACCAATCAATTTGGAGAACCTAGCACCCTGTAGGCCTCACGAAAGAAGAGAATGAAGATTCCACAGAGAAAAATCCCTGTTTTTACAAAGAAAATTCCCTTTCAACTCATTTTTTGGCAGAAAAGTATCGACTGATGGAAATTTGCTCAGAAACATGGCTTCCAAAAGGTTTAGTTTCGTCTGACCCATCAATTTGGAGATCACAGCGCCCTGAAGGCCTGGCCAAACAACGGAATGAAGATTCCACAGAGAAAGTTCCCTGTGTTTCCATAGAAAATTCTCTTGCCAGCCATTTTTTAGCTGAAGCACCTCGACCCCTGGAAATTTGCTGAGAAACATGGCTTCCAAAAGGTTTAGTTTCGTCCGACCCATCAATTTGGAGATCCCAGTGCTGTGAAGGCCCGTTGAAACAAGGGAATGAAGATTCCACAGAGAAAATTCCTTGTTTTTCCATAAAAAATTCCCTTTTTAGCGATTTTTTGGCTGAAAGACTTCGACCCTTGGAAATATGATGAGAAACATGGCTTCCAAAAGGTTTAGTTTCGTCCGACCCATCAATTTGGAGATCCTAGCGCCGTGAACGCCCGGCGAAACAAGAGAATGAAGATTCCAAAAAAAAAAAATTCATCGTTTTTCCATAGAAAATTTCATTTTTTTTTTGTTGGTAAAGATAGAAAATTCCGTTTCCAACTATTTTTTGGCTGAAAAACCTCAACCGTTGGAAATGTACTGAGAAACATGGCTTCCAAAAGGTTTAGTTTCGTCCGACCCTCCAATTTGGAGATCCTAGCACCGTGAAGGCCTGGCGAAACAAGAGAATGAAGATTCCATAGAGAAAATTCCCTGTATTTCATAGAAAACTCCATTTCCAGCCATTTTTTCGCTGAAAAACCTCAACCCCTCGAAATTTGTTGAGAAACATGGCTTCCAAAAGGTTTAGTTTCGTCCAACCAATCAATTTGGAGAACCTAGCACCTTGCAGGCCTCACGAAAGAAGAGAATGAAGATTCCATAGAGAAAATTCCATGTTTTATAGAAAATTCCCCTCCAGCCATTTTTTGGTTGAAATACCTTGACCATTGGAAATTTGCTGAGAAACATGGCTTCCAAAATGTTTAGTTTCGTCCGACCCATCAATTTGGAGATCACAGCACCCTGAAGGCCAGGCGAAACAACGGAATGAAGATTCCACGGAGAAAGTTCCCTGTGTTTCCATAGAAAATTCTCTTGCCGGCCATTTTTTAGCTGAAGCACCTCGACCCCTGGAAATTTGCTGAGAAACATTGCTTCCAAAAAGTTTAGTTTCGTCCGACCCATCAATTTGGAGATCCAAGCGCCCGAATGGCCCGCGAAACAAGGGAATGAAGATTCCACAGAGAAAATTCCTTGTTTTTCCATAAAAAATTCCCTTTTTAGCGATTTTTTGGCTGAAAGACTTCGACCCTTGGAAATATGATGAGAAACATGGCGTCCAAAAGGTTTCGTTTCGTCCGACCCATCAATTTGGAGATCCCGGTGCCCTAAGGCTCGGCGAAACAAAATGAAGATTCAATGGAGAAAATTCCTTGTTTTTCCATAGAAAATTCCATTTCTGGCCATTTTTTTGGATGAAAATCCTCATCCGTTGGAAATTTGCTGAGAAACACGGCTTCCAAAAGGTTTGGTTTCGTCTAACCCATCAATTTGGAGATCCCAACACCCTAAATGCCCAGCGAAACAAGAGAATGAAGATTCCATAGAGAAAATTCCCTTTATTTCATAGAAAACTCCATTTTCAGCCATTTTTTTGCTGAAAACCTCAACCTTGGAAATTTGCTTGAGAAACATGGCTTCCAAAAGGTTTAGTTTTGTCCGACGCATCAATTTGGAGATCCCCGCACCGTGAATGCTCGGCGAAACAAATGAAGATTCCATGAAAAATTCCATGTTTTTCCATAGAAAATTCCCTTTCGAGTCATTTTTTGGAAAAAACATTCAACCAATGGAAATTTGCTCAGAAACATGGATACCAAAAGTTTTAGTTTCGTCCGACCCATCAATTTGGAGATCACGGCACCCTGAATGCTCGGTGAAACATTAGAACGAAGATTCAATAGCGAAAATTCCGTGTATTTCCATAAAAAAATTTCCTTTCCAGCCATTTTTTGGCTGAAAATCCTTGATCGTTGGAAATTTGTAGAGAAACATGGCTTCCAAAAGGTTTAGTTTCGTCCGACCCACCAATTTGGAGATCCTAGCGCCGTGAACGCCTGGCGAAACAAGAGAATAAAGATTCCACTGAGAAAATTCCCTGTTTTTCTAGAGAAAATCCCCTTTCGAGCCATTTTTTGGCTGAAAAACCTCGATCAACGAAAATTTGCTCAGAAACATCGATTCGAAAAGGGTTAGTTTCATGATACCCATCAATTTGGAGATCACAACACCCTAAAGGCTCGGCGAAACAAGGAATGAAGATTCAATAGAAAAATTCCCTGTTTTCCATAGAAAATTCCCTTTCGAGCCATTTCTTGGCTGAAAAACCTCATCGTGGAAATTTGCTAAGAAACATGGATTCCAAAAGGTTTAGTTTTGATCGACCCATCAATTTGGAGATCCAAGCGCCCTGAATGCCCGGCAAAAAAGGAGAATGATTATTCCAAAGAGAAAATTCCCTGTTTTTCAGGAGAAAATTCCCTTTCAAGTCATTTTTTTGCAGAAAAATAGCAACTGATGGAAATTTGCTGAGAAACATGGCTTCCAAAAGGTTTAGTTTCATCCGACCCGTCAATTTGGAGATCCCGCGCCGTGAAGGCCCGGCGAAACAAGAGAATGAAGATTCCAAAAAAAAATTCTCCCCGTTTTTTCCATAGAAAATTCCCTCTTTTTTTTTTTTTTTTAAACAAGATGAAGAAAAAAATTCCGTTTTTTTCCAACCATTTTTTTGCTGAAAAACCTCGACGTTGGAAATTTGCTTGAGAAACATGGCTTCCAAAAGGTTTAGTTTCGTCCGACCCATCAATTTGGAGATCATAGTGCCCGAAGGCCCGGCGAAACAAGGGAATGAAGATTCCATGAGAGAAAATTGCCAGTTTTTCCAAAGAAAATTCCCTTTCCGGCGATTTTTTGGCTGAAAAGGCCAGACTATTGGAAATATGCCGAGAAAAATAGCTTCCAAAAGGTTTAGTTTCGTCCGACCCATCAATTTGGAGATCCCAACGCCCTGAATGCTAGGCAAAATAGGAGAATGATTATTCATAGAGAAAATTCCCTGTTTTTCTAGAGAAAATTCCCTTTCGAATCATTTTTTGGTAGAAAAATAGCGACTGATGGAAATTTGCTGAGAAACATGGCTTCCAAAAGGTTTAGTTTCATCTGACCCATCAATTTGGAGATGCCAGCGCCGTGAACGCCCGGCGAAACAAGAGGATGAAGATTCAAAAAAAAAAAATTCCCCATTTTTCCATAGAAAATCCCCATTTTTTTTTTTTTGGTAAAGATAGAAAATTCCGTTTCCAACCATTTTTTGGCTGAAAAACCTCGACCGTTGGAAATTTACTGAGAAACATGGCTTCCAAAAAATTTAGTTTTGTCCGACCCATCAATTTGGAGATCCCAGCGCCTTGAATGCTCGGCAAAAAAGGAGAATGAATATTCCACATAGAAAATTCCCTGTTTTTCCAGAGAAAATTCCCTTTCGAGTCATTTTTTGGCAGAAAAATATCGACTGATGGAAATTTGCTCAGAAACATGGCTTCCAAAAGGTTTAGTTTCGTCCGACCCATCAATTTGGAGATCCCAGCGCCTGCGTGAACTCCCGGAAACAAGAGAATGAAGATTCCAAAAAAAAAATTCCCCGTTTTTCCATAGAAAATTCCCTTTTTCAAGTAAAGATAGAAAATTCCATTTTTTTTGGCTGAAAAACCTCGACCCCTGGACATTTGCTGAGAAACATGGCTTCGAAAAGGTTTAGTTTCGTCCGACCCATCAATTTGGAGATCATAGTGCCCTGAAGGTCGGGCGAAACATTAGAACGAAGATTCCACAGAGAAAATTCCCTGTTTTTCCATAGAGAATTCCCTTTCCGGTCTTTTTTTAGATGAAAATGCTTAACCATTGGAAATATGCCGAGAAAAATAGCTTCCAAAAGGTTTAGTTTCGTCCGACCCATCAATTTGGAGATCCCAGCGCCCTGAATGCTAGGCAAAAAGGAGAATGATTATTTCAAAGAGAAAATTCCCTGTTTTTCTAGAGAAAATTCCCTTTCGAGTCATTTTTTGGCAGAAAAATTCGACCCGATGGAAATATTGTTGAGAAACATGACTTCAAAAAGGTTTAGTTTCATCCGACCCATCAATTTGGAGATCCCGCCCGTGAAGCCCAGCGAAACAAGAGAATGAAGATTCCAAAAAAAAAAATCCCCGTTTTTTGGTTGAAAGATAGAAAATTCCCACTTTTTTTTTAAAAAGATAGAAAATTCCCTTGCCAGCTATTTTTTGGCTGAAGGACCTCGACCCTTTGAAATTTGCTAAGAAACATGACTTCCAAAAGGTTTAGTTTCGTCCGACCCATCAATTTGGAGATCCCGGCGCCTTGAATGCTCGGTAAAAAAGGAAATGAAGATTCCAAATAGAAAATTCCCTGTTTTTCTATAGAAAATTCCCTTTCGAGTCATTTTTTGGCGAAAAATAGCGAATGATGGAAATTTGCTGAGAAACATGGCTTCCAAAAGGTTTAGTTTCATCCGACCCATCAATTTGGAGATCCCAGCGCCGTGAACGCCCGGCGAAACAAGAGAATGAAGATTCCAAAAAAAAAACTCCCCGTTTTTCCATAGAAAATTCCCTCTCTTTTTTTTTTTTTTTTGTAAAGATAGAACATTCCGTTTCCGACCATTTTTTGGCCGAAAAACCTCGACCGTTGGAAATTTACTGAGAAACATGGCTTCCAAAAGGTTTAGTTTCGTCCGACCCATCAATTTGGAGATCATAGTGCCCTGAAGGTCGGGCGAAACATTATAACGAAGATTCCACAGAGAAAATTCGCTGTTTTTCCATAGAGAATTCCCTTTCCGGTCTTTTTTTAGATGAAAATCCTAAACCGTTGGAAATATGCCGAGAAAAATAGCTTGCAAAAGGTTTAGTTTTGTCGACCCATCAATTTGGAGATCCAAGCACCATGAATGCCCTACAAAAAAGGAGAATGAATATTCCACAGAGAAAATTCCCTGTTTTTCCAGAGAAAATTCCCTTTCGAGTCATTTTTTGGCAGAAAAATATCGACTGATGGAAATTTGCTCAGAAACATGGCTTCCAAAAGGTTTAGTTTCATCCGACCCATCAATTTGGAGATCCCGGTAGCACCCGTGAACGCCCACGAAACAAGAGAATGAAGATTCCAAAAAAAAAAAAATTCCCGTTTTTCCTTAGAAAATTCCCAATTTTTTTTTTTTGGTAAAGATCCCGTTTCCAACTATTTTTTGGCTGAAAAACCTCGACTGTTGGAAATTTACTGAGAAACATGGCTTCCAAAAGGTTTAGTTTTGTCCGACCCATCAATTTGGAGATCCCAGCGCCTTGAATGCTCGGCAAAAAAGGAGAATGATTATTCCAAAGAGAAAATTCCCTGTTTTTTTAGAGAAAATTCCCTTTCGAGTCATTTTTTGGCAGAAAAATAGCGACTGATGGAAATTTGCTGAGAAACATGGCTTCCAAAAGGTTTAGTTTCATCCGACCCATCAATTTGAAGATCCCAGCGCCGTGAACGCTCGGCGAAACAAGAGAATGAAGTTTCCAAAAAAAAAATTTCCCGTTTTTCCATAGAAAATTCCCTTTTTTTTTTTTTGGTAAAGATAGAAAATTCCGTTTCCAACTATTTTTTGGCTGAAAAACCTCGACCGTTGGAAATTTACTTGAGAAAATGGCTTCCAAAGATTTAGTTTTGTCCGACCCATCAATTTGGAGATCCCAGGTGCCACGAATGCTCGGCAAAAAAGGAGAATGATTATTCCAAAGAGAAAATTCCCTGTTTTTCTAGAAAAAATTCCCTTTCGAGTCAATTTTTGGCAGAAAAATGGCGACTGATGGAAATTTGCTGAGAAACATGACTTCCAAAAGGTTTAGTTTCATCCGACCCATCAATTTGGAGATCCCAGTGCCGTGAAGGCCTGGTGAAACAAGGGAATGAAGATTTTACAGTGAAAATTCCTTGTTTTTCCATAGAAAATTCCCATTCAAACGATTTTTTTGCTGAAAGACTTCGACCCTTGGAAATATGATTAGAAATATGGTTTCTAAAAGGTTTAGTTTCGTTCGACCCATCAATTTGGAGATCACAGTGCCCTGAAGGTCGGGCGAAACATTAGAATGAAGATTCCACAGAGAATATTCCCTGTTTTTCCATAGAGAATTTCCTACCAGCCATTTTTTGGCTGAAAGACCTCGACCGTTAGAAATTTACTGAGAAACATGGCATCTAAAAGGTTTAGTTTCGTCCAACTGTCACGACCTCTTTGTTCCGTCCGGGGGAAAAGGAAGAAGGTTTATGGGTATTTGCATAAAGAGGCGGACCAATGGCCCAAGATTAGGCACAGGCTCTCCCAAGCTCATACTTCGCGCGACGTTGGATTTTTTTTTTTAGTTCTTAACAACCTAAATAGTTTTAGGAGTCGCCACTAGCCTATTGGGGTCGGGTAGAAACCAATCGAGACACGGGAGTGTTGTCTCGATTCCTACGCAACCAGAGATTTCTAAGAACGGGAACTTGTTTACGCTAATGTTTCTATTAGCGCCCTTGCGGTACCACTAATTCGAAAGGTTGTTCATCTAAATGGCCACACAATCTTGATTACCAATTATAATCATTATAAAACTGCTAAGCGTCCATGCAAATGTTTTTGTAGTTTGTTTTCCTTAATGTCTAAACTAATCCTAACATAATTTAGAAGATAAATTTACACTCAAATTAATGAAAAACGGTGCGCAAGTAATATATAAGAAATTGAAATGACTTGAAAGTAATGTGGAAAAGAAAGACCCGATACAAGTTGGGCAAATAATATTACATGGCTTTGTTATCACGCCCCGGGATAGGACCCCCGTGAACGAAATGGAAATATAAATATGCATGAAATTACTCTAAATAATTTTAATCTACACAATATAGATTATTTACAAAAATGGTTATAAAATACCAAAATAGCATTCAATTAGGAAAATGACCTTTTAAAATTAGGAAAATTTCATATATGTCATTTGTATCCTAATTTGATGCTATCTAACATTTTTTGATATTTTTGAAATTTTCATATTTTTCTCTTTTTTTTAATTAATTTTTTAAAAAAATTAATAATAATTCCTTAAACCGATCTATGCTAATACGGAGTAACACAGCACATGAATATCACAATAATCAAGCTTAAATCGACCGTTTCAAGATCGAAACTTAGCTTGCGCTTTTCGTTGAACACTAGGCGTGCATCAAATCACCCCAAACCAGCTTCATCGGGCCATGTTTGCAGCCTTCAATCTCAACGCAGGAGCAATATTATGTGGAACTAAAACATCAAGGTTAAACTACCACATGCAAGGAGTAAGATTAGATAGAAATCACAGCTTAAAACACATGAAAACCAAGCTGGAATCATCATCAAATATGCGGGTTTGATTTGATTTTGCAAATCTGGGTTTGAACTCAAGTCAAGCAAACAGGTTGCATGCCCATATTCAAGCCCCAATACTCATCGCATACGAGATCTAAAGAAAACACTACTTAATCCGAGTGAAAGTAGGTAACATGAGCTTTCCAATGCAAGAAATATCATAGAGAATGACCCACCGAACAACATCAAAACGACCTCTCAAAGAAGCACACATGCAAAACTCTTGAAGAGATTTCAAACACTTACAAAAATTTCAGCCTTAGAAATCAGTTTTCCGGGCTGGTTTTCCTCTTGATTTTCATGGTCAAAACATGCTCAAACTCAAAAATAAATACATCTAGGATGCTTACCTTGCTTCCTAGTTTCCTTTTCAAGTGGTTCTTGGCCGATAAAACTGACAAATTATCCTCGGGGGCCTTTGGAAGTTGGCTTCTTCAACTGGAAATGAGATCTGCAAAAAAAAGGAACTGACAACGAAGGTTTTCGTTGACCTCTAACATTAGACTTCAAGACGTATTTTGTTGGAAAACTTGACACCACGCCAAAGTATATGTATTCTAGTTTGGGCTAAAAGTCAAGATGTTCCTCATTTGTCTCTCAACGTTCTCAAAAACACTGGCTTTCCTCACTTGTGACCAATCAGTCTCGACACTTAGAAAAAATTTCGGAATTTCTTGGCCCGCCAGGAGGGCACTGTTTCGGGGGGGCTTTAGAAGGCCTTCCCAATCTCCATTTGGGACGTGCGACCTATGGTTGGAAAGATATTTGAGTGAAGTTTCACTCTCTAGTTGAAGGTTTTGGCTAATTTTGGCCTTAGATATATGAAAATCTCACTTTTCTCTCTCAAGGTCAGTTTGGATTTTCTGGGTTTTTTCTTTCTGGAGTTGCTTCTGAAGGTGTGTTTGGAGAACCATTCCGAGCTCTCTCCTCTCCCTCTCGTCTCCTCTATCTCCTCCTTCTAAAGAGCCTGCTTCATAGATGTTATCCACCGAATTCATCAATCTCTTGGTCGGCTTTTTGTCCACCTACCAAGCCTGCCAACTGAGCTAGTTCACCCACTCTCTGACTTAGCCAATATTTCAAATTTTGCAGATGTTGAGTGTGCGGATTTGGTGTGATTTTCCCGTGCTTTCAGCAGCTCATCCCTGACAAATTTGTGTCCACTTGTACTACCAATAATGGTCTTCCATCACGTGCAAAGATCAAGCTAAATGGGCAGCTGAGTGGGATATGGTGGGGCCACAAATATGCCTTCTTAGCAACTCCGAAATCAGACCAACTCGCGGACTGACTTTTGGCTGGTGATTTTAGTGGTTTAATCCATCAATTTGCTGAGTTTTTTTGATCAATTAGCAAGTACATGTATAGTAGTTTAAGATCTCGACTAGATTTTGCAATTGTGGCCACCCGATTTTGCAAGAAGTTCCCTCAAAATTGGCTATCTTCTTATCCGAAAATACCCAATTCAATGCAAGTTTGGTCATTTTGGCCCAATTTGATAGATTCGACCCGGCCCAAATTCAATTTCAACTCAATTGGAGGCCTAGATGATGATTTACGGGCTCGGGCACAAATTTTGCAAAATTTGCAAATTGGTCCCTCAACTTTTGGAAATCGCATTTTGGCCCCAACTTGCCATTTGAATTCCAATCTGACCTCCTAGACTTGGCTAGTCACATTTAGATCATTGGCCCCAACGTTTTTTCTTTTCTTTTTTTTAATCCTTTTTTTTATATTTTCAATTTTTTTAAGTAAAAACATCTTCCATTTAAAACACTATATTAAATGCCTAGATAATCTATATGCCAAGACGAAATATTTTTGGGCAAAAATTTAGGTGTCAACAGCTGCCCCTCTTTGGAAGGAAGCTCAAAGAGGTTTCTTTCAAAGATAAGATGACGCCTAACTTTTTGTTTTTTTTTGTGTTTTTTGCTTTTTGTTTTGTTTTGTTTTGTTTTGTTTTATTTATTTATTTTTTTTACAATAGCAAAATGAAAATGCAAGTGAGCTTAATGTAAAGAGTGTGCTTTAGGGATGTACCTATGAATACTTTGAAAAGTGTGGTTTAAGGATATACCCACAAACTTTGTGGTTTAAGGCAGTCCCACGAACCTTGTAGTTTAAGGTTGTCACATGAACCTTGTGGTTTAAGGCAGTCCCACTAACCGTTTGGTTTAATGCAATCTCACTAACCTTGTGGTTTAAGGCAATCTCCACAAACCTTGTGGTTTAAGGCAGCCCCACTAACTGTGTGGTTTAAGGCAATCCCACTAACCTTGTGATTTAAGGCAATTCCACTAACCTTGTGGTTTAAGGCGGTCCCACTAACCGTGTGGTTTAAGGAAGTCCCACGAACCTTGTGGTTTAAGGTAGTCCCACTAACCGTGTGGTTTAAGGTAATCCTACTAACCTTGTGGTTTAAGGCGGTCCCACTAACTGTGTGGTTTAAGGAAGTCCCACGAACCTTGTGGTTTAAGGCAATCCCAATAACCGTGTGGTTTAAGACAATCCCACGAACCTTGTGGTTTAAGGAAGTCCCACTAACCGTGTGATTTAAGGCAATCCCACGAACCTTGTGGTTTAAGGCAGTCCCACTACATATGTGGTTTAAGGTAGACCCACTAACCGTGTGGTTTAAGGCAGTCCCACGAACCTTGTGGTTTAAGGTAGTCTTAACCCGGCTAACCCATGAACCTTTTGAAATTGCAAGGTTTAAGGATAACCAAGAATCTTTTGAAAATTGTATGGTTTAATGACCAACCTCTTGAAAATGTATGGTTTAAGGCTAACCCATGAACCTTGTGGAATTGCATGGTTTAAGGGTAACCAAGAACCTCTTGAAAATGCATGGTTTAAGGCTAACCCATGAACCTTTTGGAATTGCATGGTTTAAGGGTAACCAAGAACCTCTTGAAAGTGCATGATTTAAGGCTAATCCAATAACCCTTTAGAATTGCACGGTTGAAGGATAACCAACCTCTTGAAAAAGCATGGATTAAAGATAACTCATAAACCCTTTGAAATTGCAAGGTTTAAGGATAACCAAGAACCTTTTCAAAATGTATGGTTTAAGGCTAACCCATGAACCTTTAGAATTGTAAGGTTTAAGGATAACCAAGAACCTTTTGAAAATGCATGGTTTAAGGCTAACGCATGAACCCTTTGAAATTACAAGGTTTAAGGATAACCAAGAACCTTTTGGAATTGCACGGTTTAAGGCTAACCCATGAACCCTTTGAGATTGCAAGGTTTAAAGATAATCAAGAACCTCTTGAAAATGCATGGTTTAAAGGCTAACCCATGAACCCTTTGAAATTGCAAGGTTTAAGGATAACCAAGAATCTTTTGAAAATTGCATGGTTTAAGGCTAACCCACGAACCCTTTGAAATTGCAAGGTTTAAAGATAACCAAGAACCTCTTGAAAATGCATGGTTTAAGGCTAACCCATGAACCTTTTGAAATTGCAAGGTTTAAGGATAACCAAGAACCTTTTGAAAATGCATGGTTTAAGGCTAACCCATGAACCCTTTGAAATTGCAAGGTTTAAGGATAACCAAGAATCTTTTGAAAATTGCATGGTTTAAGGCTAACCCACGAACCCTTTGAAATTGCAAGGTTTAAGGGTAACCAAGAACCTTTTGGAATTGCATGGTTTAAGGCTAACCCATGAACCCTTTGAGATTGCAAGGTTTAAAGATAACCAAGAACCTCTTGAAAATGCATGGTTTAAGGCTAACCCATGAACCTTTTGAAATTGCAAGGTTTAAGGATAACCAAGAATCTTTTGAAAATTGCATGGTTTAAGGCTAACCCATGAACCGTTTGAAATTGCAAGGTTTAAGGATAACCAAGAACCTTTTTAAAATGCATGGTTTAAGGCTAACCCATGAACCCCTTGAAATTGCAAGGTTTAAGGATAACCAAGAACCTTTTGAAAATGCATGGTTTAAGGCTAACCCATGAACCCTTTGGAATTGCATGGTTTAAGGGTAACCAAGAACCTCTTGAAAATGCATGATTTAAGGCTAACCCATGAACCCTTTGGAATTGCATGGTTTAAGGGTAACCAAGAACCTCTTGAAAGTGCATAATTTAAGGCTAATCCAATAACCCTTTAGAATTGCACGGTTTAAGGATAACCAACCTCTTGAAAATGCATGCTTTAAAGATAACTCATAAACCCTTTCAAATTGCAAGGTTTAAGGATAACAAAGAACCTTTTGAAAATGTATGGTTTAAGGCTAACCCATGAACCTTGTGGAATTGCATGGTTTAAGGGTAACCAAGAACCTCTTGAAAATGCATGGTTTAAGGCTAACCCATGAACCCTTTGGAATTGCATGGTTTAAGGGTCACCAAGAACCTCTTGAATTGCATGATTTAAGGCTTATCCAATAACCCTTTAGAATTGCAAGGTTTAAGGATAACCAACCTCTTGAAAATGCATGGTTTAAAGATAACTCATTAACCCTTTGAAATTGCAAGGTTTAAGGATAACCAAAAACTTTTCAAAATGTATGGTTTAAGGCTAACCCAAGAACCTTTAGAATTGTAAGGTTTAAGGATAACCAAGAACCTTTTGAAAATGCATGGTTTAAGGCTAACGCATGAACTCTTTGAAATTACAAGGTTTAAGGATAACCAAGAACCTTTTGGAATTGCATGGTTTAAGGCTAACCCATGAACCTTTTGAGATTGCAAGGTTTAAAGATAATCAAGAACCTCTTGAAAATGCATGGTTTAAGGCTAACCCATGAACCCTTTGAAATTGCAAGGTTTAAGGATAACCAAGAATCTTTTGAAAATTGCATGGTTTAAGGCTAACCCACGAACCCTTTGAAATTGCAAGGTTTAAAGATAACCAAGAACCTCTTGAAAATGCATGGTTTAAGGCTAACCCATGAACCTTTTGAAATTGCAAGGTTTAAGGATAACCAATAATCTTTTGAAAATTGCATGGTTTAAGGCTAACCCATGAACCCTTTGAAATTGCATGGTTTAAGGCTAACCCATGAACCCTTTGAAATTGCAAGGTTTAAAGATAACCAAGAACCTTTTGAAAATGCATGGTTTAAGGCTAACCCATGAACCTTTTGAAATTGCAAGGTTTAAGGATAACCAAGAATCTTTTGAAAATTGCATGGTTTAAGGCTAACCCATGAACCCTTTGAAATTGCAAGGTTTAAGGATAACCAAGAACCTTTTGAAAATGCATGGTTTAAGGCTAACCCATGAACCCCTTGAAATTGCAAGGTTTAAGGATAACCAAGAACCTTTTGAAAATGCATGCTTTAAGGCTAACCCATGAACCCTTTGGAATTGCATGGTTTAAGGGTAACCAAGAACCTCTTGAAAATGCATGATTTAAGGCTAACCCATGAACCCTTTGGAATTGCATGGTTTAAGGGTAACCAAGAACCTCTTGAAAGTGCATAATTTAAGGCTAATCCAATAACCCTTTAGAATTGCACGGTTTAAGGATAACCAACCTCTTGAAAATGCATGCTTTAAAGATAACTCATAAACCCTTTTGAAATTGCAAGGTTTAAGGATAACAAAGAACCTTTTGAAAATGTATGGTTTAAGGCTAACCCATGAACCTTGTGGAATTGTATGGTTTAAGGGTAACCAAGAACCTCTTGAAAATGCATGGTTTAAGGCTAACCCATGAACCCTTTGGAATTGCATGGTTTAAGGGTCACCAAGAACCTCTTGAAAGTGCATGATTTAAGGCTTATCCAATAACCCTTTAGAATTGCACGGTTTAAGGATAACCAACCTCTTGAAAATGCATGGTTTAAAGATAACTCATTAACCCTTTGAAATTGCAAGGTTTAAGGATAACCAGGAAACTTTTCAAAATGTATGGTTTAAGGCTAACCCAAGAACCTTTAGAATTGTAAGGTTTAAGGATAACCAAGAACCTTTTGAAAATGCATGGTTTAAGGCTAACGCATGAACTCTTTGAAATTACAAGGTTTAAGGATAACCAAGAACCTTTTGGAATTGCATGGTTTAAGGCTAACCCATGAACCTTTTGAGATTGCAAGGTTTAAAGATAATCAAGAACCTCTTGAAAATGCATGGTTTAAGGCTAACCCATGAACCCTTTGAAATTGCAAGGTTTAAGGATAACCAAGAATCTTTTGAAAATTGCATGGTTTAAGGCTAACCCACGAACCCTTTGAAATTGCAAGGTTTAAAGATAACCAAGAACCTCTTGAAAATGCATGGTTTAAGGCTAACCCATGAACCTAAATTGCAAGGTTTAAGGATAACCAAGAACCTTTTGAAAATTGCATGGTTTAAGGCTAACCCAAAATGCATGGTTTACCCTGAACCTTTTGAAATTGCAAGGTTTAAAGGATAACCAAGAACCTTTTGAAAATTGCATGGTTTAAGGCTAACCCATGAACCTTTTTGAAATTGCAAGGTTTAAGGATAACCAAGAACCTTTTGAAAATTGCATGGTTTAAGGCTAACCCATGAACCGTGTGAAATTGCAAGGTTTAAGGATAACCAAGAACCTTTTGAAAATTGCATGGTTTAAGGCTAACCCATGAACCCTTTGAGATTGCAAGGTTTAAAGATAACCAAGAACCTCTTGAAAATGCATGGTTTAAGGCTAACCCATGAACCTTTTGAAATTGCAAGGTTTAAGGATAACCAAGAATCTTTTGAAAATTGCATGGTTTAAGGCTAACCCATGAACCCTTTGAAATTGCAAGGTTTAAGGATAACCAAGAACCTTTTGAAAATGCATGGTTTAAGGCTAACCCATGAACCCCTTTGAAATTGCAAGGTTTAAGGATAACCAAGAACCTTTTGAAAATGCATGGTTTAAGGCTAACCCATGAACCGTTTGAAATTGCAAGGTTTAAGGATAACCAAGAACCTTTTGAAAATGCATGGTTTAAGGCTAACCCATGAACCCTTTGAAATTGCAAGGTTTAAGGATAACCAAGAACCTCTTGAAAATGCATGGTTTAAGGCTAATCCAATAACCCTTTAGAATTGCACGGTTTAAGGATAACCAACCTCTTGAAAATGCATGCTTTAAAGATAACTCATAAACCCTTTCAAATTGCAAGGTTTAAGGATAACCAAGAACCTTTTGAAAATGCATGGTTTAAGGCTAACCCATGAACCTTTTGGAATTGCAAGGTTTAAGGGTAACCAAGAACCTTTTGAAAATGCATGGTTTAAGGCTAACCCATGAACCCTTTGGAATTGCATGGTTTAAGGGTCACCAAGAACCTCTTGAAAGTGCATGATTTAAGGCTTATCCAATAACCCTTTAGAATTGCACGGTTTAAGGATAACCAACCTCTTGAAAATGCATGGTTTAAAGATAACTCATTAACCCTTTGAAATTGCAAGGTTTAAGGGTAACCAAGAACCTTTTGGAATTGCATGATTTAAGGCTAACCCATGAACCCTTTGAGATTGCAAGGTTTAAAGATAACCAAGAACCTCTTGAAAATGCATGGTTTAAGGCTAACGCATGAACTCTTTGAAATTACAAGGTTTAAGGATAACCAAGAACCTTTTGGAATTGCATGGTTTAAGGCTAACCCATGAACCTTTTGAGATTGCAAGGTTTAAAGATAATCAAGAACCTCTTGAAAATGCATGGTTTAAGGCTAACCCATGAACCCTTTGAAATTGCAAGGTTTAAGGATAACCAAGAATCTTTTGAAAATTGCATGGTTTAAGGCTAACCCACGAACCCTTTGAAATTGCAAGGTTTAAAGATAACCAAGAACCTCTTGAAAATGCATGGTTTAAGGCTAACCCATGAACCTTTTGAAATTGCAAGGTTTAAGGATAACCAATAATCTTTTGAAAATTGCATGGTTTAAGGCTAACCCATGAACCGTGTGAAATTGCAAGGTTTAAGGATAACCAAGAACCTTTTGGAATTGCATGGTTTAAGGCTAACCCATAAACCCTTTGAGATTGCAAGGTTTAAAGATAACGAAGAACCTCTTGAAAATGCATGGTTTAAGGCTAACCCATGAACCTTTTGAAATTGCAAGGTTTAAGGATAACCAAGAATCTTTTGAAAATTGCATGGTTTAAGGCTAACCCATGAACCCTGTGAAATTGCAAGGTTTAAGGATAACCAAGAACCTTTTGAAAATGCATGGTTTAAGGCTAACCCATGAACCTTTTGAAATTGCAAGGTTTAAGGATAACCAAGAACCTTTTGAAAATGCATGGTTTAAGGCTAACCCATGAACCCTTTGAAATTGCAAGGTTTAAGGATAACCAAGAACCTTTTGAAAATGCATGGTTTAAGGCTAACCCATGAACCCTTTGGAATTGCATGGTTTAAGGGTAACCAAGAACCTCTTGAAAATGCATGGTTTAAGGCTAACCCATGAACCCTTTGAATTGCAAGGTTTAAGGATAACCAAGAACCTCTTGAAAATGCATGGTTTAAGGCTAACCCATGAACCCTTTAGAATTGCAAGGTTTAAGGATAACCAAGAACCTTTTGAAAATGCATGGTTTAAGGCTAACCCATGAACCCTTTGAAATTGCAAGGTTTAAGGATAACCAAGAACCTTTTGAAAATGCATGGTTTAAGGCTAACCCATGAACCTTGTGGAATTGTATGGTTTAAGGGTAACCAAGAACCTCTTGAAAATGCATGGTTTAAGGCTAACCCATGAACCCTTTGGAATTGCATGGTTTAAGGGTCACCAAGAACCTCTTGAAAGTGCATGATTTAAGGCTTATCCAATAACCCTTTAGAATTGCACGGTTTAAGGATAACCAACCTCTTGAAAATGCATGGTTTAAAGATAACTCATTAACCCTTTGAAATTGCAAGGTTTAAGGATAACCAGGAACTTTTCAAAATGTATGGTTTAAGGCTAACCCAAGAACCTTTAGAATTGTAAGGTTTAAGGATAACCAAGAACCTTTTGAAAATGCATGGTTTAAGGCTAACGCATGAACTCTTTGAAATTACAAGGTTTAAGGATAACCAAGAACCTTTTGGAATTGCACGGTTTAAGGCTAACCCATGAACCTTTTGAGATTGCAAGGTTTAAAGATAATCAAGAACCTCTTGAAAATGCATGGTTTAAGGCTAACCAATGAACCCTTTGAAATTGCAAGGTTTAAGGATAACCAAGAATCTTTTGAAAATTGCATGGTTTAAGGCTAACCCACGAACCCTTTGAAATTGCAAGGTTTAAGGATAACCAAGAACCTAAAATGCATGGTTTAAGGCTAACCCATGAACCCTTTGAAATTGCAAGGTTTAAGGATAACCAAGAACCTTTTGGAAATGCATGGTTTAAGGCTAACCCATGAACCTTTTGAAATTGCAAGGTTTAAAGATAACCAAGAACCTCTTGAAAATGCATGGTTTAAGGCTAACCCATGAACCTTTTGAAATTGCAAGGTTTAAGGATAACCAAGAATCTTTTGAAAATTGCATGGTTTAAGGCTAACCCACGAACCCTTTGAAATTGCAAGGTTTAAAGATAACCAAGAACCTCTTGAAAATGCATGGTTTAAGGCTAACCCATGAACCTTTTGAAATTGCAAGGTTTAAGGATAACCAAGAATCTTTTGAAAATTGCATGGTTTAAGGCTAACCCATGAACCGTGTGAAATTGCAAGGTTTAAGGATAACCAAGAACCTTTTGAAAATTGCATGGTTTAAGGCTAACCCATGAAGCCTTTGAGAATTGCAAGGTTTAAAGATAACCAAGAACCTCTTGAAAATGCATGGTTTAAGGCTAACCCATGAACCTTTTGAAATTGCAAGGTTTAAGGATAACCAAGAATCTTTTGAAAATTGCATGGTTTAAGGCTAACCCATGAACCGTGTGAAATTGCAAGGTTTAAGGATAACCAAGAACCTTTTGAAAATGCATGGTTTAAGGCTAACCCCTGAACCTTTAGAATTATAAGGTTTAAGGATAACCAAGAACCTTTTGAAAATGCATGCTTTAAGGCTAACCCATGAACCCTTTGGAATTGCATGGTTTAAGGGTAACCAAGAACCTCTTGAAAATGCATGATTTAAGGCTAACCCATGAACCCTTTGGAATTGCATGGTTTAAGGGTAACCAAGAACCTCTTGAAAGTGCATAATTTAAGGCTAATCCAATAACCCTTTAGAATTGCACGGTTTAAGGATAACCAACCTCTTGAAAATGCATGCTTTAAAGATAACTCATAAACCCTTTGAAATTGCAAGGTTTAAGGATAACAAAGAACCTTTTGAAAATGTATGGTTTAAGGCTAACCCATGAACCTTGTGGAATTGTATGGTTTAAGGGTAACCAAGAACCTCTTGAAAATGCATGGTTTAAGGCTAACCCATGAACCCTTTGGAATTGCATGGTTTAAGGGTCACCAAGAACCTCATCTTGAATGTGCATGATTTAAGGCTTATCCAATAACCCTTTAGAATTCCACGGTTTAAGGATAACCAACCTATTGAAAATGCATGGTTTAAAGATAACTCATTAACCCTTTGAAATTGCAAGGTTTAAGGATAACCAGGAACCTTTTCAAAATGTATGGTTTAAGGCTAACCCATGAACCTTTAGAATTATAAGGTTTAAGGATAACCAAGAACCTTTTGAAAATGCATGGTTTAAGGCTAACGCATGAACTCTTTGAAATTACAAGGTTTAAGGATAACCAAGAACCTTTTGGAATTGCATGGTTTAAGGCTAACCCATGAACCTTTTGAGATTGCAAGGTTTAAAGATAATCAAGAACCTCTTGAAAATGCATGGTTTAAGGCTAACCCATGAACCCTTTGAAATTGCAAGGTTTAAGGATAACCAAGAATCTTTTGAAAATTGCATGGTTTAAGGCTAACCCACGAACCCTTTGAAATTGCAAGGTTTAAAGATAACCAAGAACCTCTTGAAAATGCATGGTTTAAGGCTAACCCATGAACCTTTTGAAATTGCAAGGTTTAAGGATAACCAAGAATCTTTTGAAAATTGCATGGTTTAAGTCTAACCCACGAACCCTTTGAAATTGCAAGGTTTAAAGATAACCAAGAACCTCTTGAAAATGCATGGTTTAAGGCTAACCCATGAACCTTTTGAAATTGCAAGGTTTAAGGATAACCAATAATCTTTTGAAAATTGCATGGTTTAAGGCTAACCCATGAACCCTTTGAAATTGCAAGGTTTAAAGATAACCAAGAACCTCTTGAAAATGCATGGTTTAAGGCTAACCCATGAACCTTTTGAAATTGCAAGGTTTAAGGATAACCAAGAATCTTTTGAAAATTGCATGGTTTAAGGCTAACCCACGAACCCTTTGAAATTGCAAGGTTTAAAGATAACCAAGAACCTCTTGAAAATGCATGGTTTAAGGCTAACCCATGAACCTTTTGAAATTGCAAGGTTTAAGGATAACCAATAATCTTTTGAAAATTGCATGGTTTAAGGCTAACCCATGAACCCTTTGAAATTGCAAGGTTTAAAGATAACCAAGAACCTCTTGAAAATGCATGGTTTAAGGCTAACCCATGAACCTTTTGAAATTGCAAGGTTTAAGGATAACCAATAATCTTTTGAAAATTGCATGGTTTAAGGCTAACCCACGAACCCTTTGAAATTGCAAGGTTTAAGGGTAACCAAGAACCTTTTGGAATTGCATGGTTTAAGGCTAACCCATGAACCCTTTGAGATTGCAAGGTTTAAAGATAACCAAGAACCTCTTGAAAATGCATGGTTTAAGGCTAACCCATGAACCTTTTGAAATTGCAAGGTTTAAGGATAACCAATAATCTTTTGAAAATTGCATGGTTTAAGGCTAACCCATGAACCGTGTGAAATTGCAAGGTTTAAGGATAACCAAGAACCTTTTGAAAATGCATGGTTTCAGGCTAACCCATGAACCCCTTGAAAATGAAAGGTTTAAGGATAACCAAGAACCTTTTGAAAATGCATGGTTTAAGGCTAACCCATGAACCTTTTGAAATTGCAAGGTTTAAGGATAACCAATAATCTTTTGAAAATTGCATGGTTTAAGGCTAACCCATGAACCGTGTGAAATTGCAAGGTTTAAGGATAACCAAGAACCTTTTGAAAATTGCATGGTTTAAGGCTAACCCACGAACCCTTTGAAATTGCAAGGTTTAAGGGTAACCAAGAACCTTTTGGAATTGCATGGTTTAAGGCTAACCCATGAACCCTTTGAGATTGCAAGGTTTAAAGATAACCAAGAACCTCTTGAAAATGCATGGTTTAAGGCTAACCCATGAACCTTTTGAAATTGCAAGGTTTAAGGATAACCAATAATCTTTTGAAAATTGCATGGTTTAAGGCTAACCCATGAACCGTGTGAAATTGCAAGGTTTAAGGATAACCAAGAACCTTTTGAAAATGCATGGTTTACGGCTAACGCATGAACTCTTTGAAATTACAAGGTTTAAGGATAACCAAGAACGTTTTGGAATTGCATGGTTTAAGGCTAACCCATGAACCTTTTGAGATTGCAAGGTTTAAAGATAATCAAGAACCTCTTGAAAATGCATGGTTTAAGGCTAACCAATGAACCCTTTGAAATTGCAAGGTTTAAGGATAACCAAGAATCTTTTGAAAATTGCATGGTTTAAGGCTAACCCACGAACCCTTTGAAATTGCAAGGTTTAAGGGTAACCAAGAACCTTTTGGAATTGCATGGTTTAAGGCTAACCCATAAACCCTTTGAGATTGCAAGGTTTAAAGATAACGAAGAACCTCTTGAAAATGCATGGTTTAAGGCTAACCCATGAACCTTTTGAAATTGCAAGGTTTAAGGATAACCAAGAATCTTTTGAAAATTGCATGGTTTAAGGCTAACCCATGAACCGTGTGAAATTGCAAGGTTTAAGGATAACCAAGAACCTTTTGAAAATGCATGGTTTAAGGCTAACCCATGAACCTTTTGAAATTGCAAGGTTTAAGGATAACCAAGAATCTTTTGAAAATTGCATGGTTTAAGGCTAACCCATGAACCGTGTGAAATTGCAAGGTTTAAGGATAACCAAGAACCTTTTGAAAATGCATGCTTTAAGGCTAACCCATGAACCCTTTGAAATTGCAAGGTTTAAGGGTAACCAAGAACCTTTTGGAATTGCATGGTTTAAGGCTAACCCATGAACCCTTTGAGATTGCAAGGTTTAAAGATAACTAATAATCTTTTGAAAATTGCATGGTTTAAGGCTAACCCATGAACCCTTTGAGATTGCAAGGTTTAAAGATAACCAAGAACCTCTTGAAAATGCATGGTTTAAGGCTAACCCATGAACCTTTTGAAATTGCAAGGTTTAAGGATAACCAAGAATCTTTTGAAAATTGCATGGTTTAAGGCTAACCCATGAACCCTTTGAAATTGCAAGGTTTAAGGATAACGAAGAATCTTTTGAAAATTGCATGGTTTAAGGCTAACCCATTAACCCTTTGAAATTAAAAGGTTTAAGGATAACTAGGAAACTTTTCAAAATGTATGGTTTAAGGCTAACCCAAGAACCTTTAGAATTGTAAGGTTTAAGGATAACCAAGAACCTTTTGGAATTGCATGGTTTAAGGCTAACCCATGAACCTTTTGAGATTGCAAGGTTTAAAGATAATCAAGAACCTCTTGAAAATGCATGGTTTAAGGCAGACCCATGAACCCTTTGAAATTGCAAGGTTTAAGGATAACCAAGAATCTTTTGAAAATTGCATGGTTTAAGGCTAACCCACGAACCCTTTGAAATTGCAAGGTTTAAAGATAACCAAGAACCTCTTGAAAATGCATGGTTTAAGGCTAACCCATGAACCTTTTGAAATTGCAAGGTTTAAGGATAACCCATGAACCATGTGAAATTGCAAGGTTTAAGGATAACCAAGAACCTTTTGGAATTGCATGGTTTAAGGCTAACCCATAAACCCTTTGAGATTGCAAGGTTTAAAGTATAACCAAGAATCTTTTGAAAATTGCATGGTTTAAGGCTAACCCATGAACCGTGTGAAATTGCAAGGTTTAAGGATAACCAAGAACCTTTTGAAAATGCATGGTTTAAGGCTAACCCATGAACCCTTTGAAATTGCAAGGTTTAAGGATAACCAAGAACCTTTTGAAAATGCATGGTTTAAGGCTAACCCATGAACCCTTTGAAATTGCAAGGTTTAAGGATAACCAAGAACCTTTTGAAAATGCATGCTTTAAGGCTAACCCATGAACCCTTTGGAATTGCATGGTTTAAGGGTAACCAAGAACCTCTTGAAAATGCATGATTTAAGGCTAACCCATGAACCCTTTGGAATTGCATGGTTTAAGGGTAACCAAGAACCTCTTGAAAGTGCATAATTTAAGGCTAATCCAATAACCCTTTAGAATTGCACGGTTTAAGGATAACCAACCTCTTGAAAATGCATGGTTTAAAGATAACTCATTAACCCTTTGAAATTAAAAGGTTTAAGGATAACCAGGAAACTTTTCAAAATGTATGGTTTAAGGCTAACCCAAGAACCTTTAGAATTGTACGGTTTAAGGATAACCAAGAACCTTTTGAAAATGCATGGTTTAAGGCTAACGCATGAACTCTTTGAAATTACAAGGTTTAAGGATAACCAAGAACCTTTTGGAATTGCACGGTTTAAGGCTAACCCATGAACCTTTTGAGATTGCAAGGTTTAAAGATAATCAAGAACCTCTTGAAAATGCATGGTTTAAGGCTAACCCATGAACCCTTTGAAATTGCAAGGTTTAAGGATAACCAAGAATCTTTTGAAAATTGCATGGTTTAAGGCTAACCCATGAACCCTTTGAAATTGCAAGGTTTAAAGATAACCAAGAACCTCTTGAAAATGCATGGTTTAAGGCTAACCCATGAACCTTTTGAAATTGCAAGGTTTAAGGATAACCAAGAATCTTTTGAAAATTGCATGGTTTAAGTCTAACCCACGAACCCTTTGAAATTGCAAGGTTTAAGGATAACCAAGAACCTTTTGGAATTGCATGGTTTAAGGCTAACCCATGAACCCTTTGAGATTGCAAGGTTTAAAGATAACCAAGAACCTCTTGAAAATGCATGGTTTAAGGCTAACCCATGAACCTTTTGAAATTGCAAGGTTTAAGGATAACCAATAATCTTTTGAAAATTGCATGGTTTAAGGCTAACCCATGAACCCTTTGAAATTGCAAGGTTTAAGGATAACCAAGAACCTTTTGAAAATGCATGGTTTAAGGCTAACCCATGAACCCTTTGAAATTGCAAGGTTTAAGGATAACCAAGAACCTCTTTTGAAAATGCATGGTTTAAGGCTAACCCATGAACCTTTTGAAATTGCAAGGTTTAAGGATAACCAAGAATCTTTTGAAAATTGCATGGTTTAAGGCTAACCCATGAACCCTTTGAAATTGCAAGGTTTAAGGATAACCAAGAACCTTTTGAAAATTGCATGGTTTAAGGCTAACCCATGAACCCTTTGAAATTGCAAGGTTTAAGGATAACCAAGAACCTTTTGAAAATTGCATGGTTTAAGGCTAACCCATGAACCCTTTGAGATTGCAAGGTTTAAAGATAACCAAGAACCTCTTGAAAATGCATGGTTTAAGGCTAACCCATGAACCTTTTGAAATTGCAAGGTTTAAGGATAACCAAGAATCTTTTGAAAATTGCATGGTTTAAGGCTAACCCATGAACCCTTTGAAATTGCAAGGTTTAAGGATAACCAAGAACCTTTTGAAAATGCATGGTTTAAGGCTAACCCATGAACCCTTTGAAATTACAAGGTTTAAGGATAACCAAGAACGTTTTGAAAATTGCATGGTTTAAGGCTAACCCATGAACCTTTTGAGATTGCAAGGTTTAAAGATAACCAAGAACCTCTTGAAAATGCATGGTTTAAGGCTAACCCATGAACCCTTTGAAATTGCAAGGTTTAAGGATAACCAAGAATCTTTTGAAAATTGCATGGTTTAAGGCTAACCCATGAACCCTTTGAAATTGCAAGGTTTAAGGATAACCAAGAACCTTTTGAAATTGCATGGTTTAAGGCTAACCCATGAACCCTTTGAGATTGCAAGGTTTAAAGATAACCAAGAACCTCTTGAAAATGCATGGTTTAAGGCTAACCCATGAACCTTTTGAAATTGCAAGGTTTAAGGATAACCAAGAATCTTTTGAAAATTGCATGGTTTAAGGCTAACCCATGAACCCTTTGAAATTGCAAGGTTTAAAGATAACCAAGAACCTTTTGAAAATGCATGGTTTAAGGCTAACCCATGAACCTTTTGAAATTGCAAGGTTTAAGGATAACCAAGAACCTTTTGAAAATTGCATGGTTTAAGGCTAACCCATGAACCCTTTGAAATTGCAAGGTTTAAAGATAACCAAGAACCTCTTGAAAATGCATGGTTTAAGGCTAACCCATGAACCTTTTGAAATTGCAAGGTTTAAGGATAACCAAGAATCTTTTGAAAATTGCATGGTTTAAGGCTAACCCATGAACCCTTTGAAATTGCAAGGTTTAAGGATAACCAAGAACCTTTTGAAATGCATGGTTTAAGGCTAACCCATGAACTTTGAAAATGCATGGTTTAAGGATAACCAAGAACCAAGAACCTTTTGAAAATGCATGGTTTAAGGCTAACCCATGAACCTTTTGAAATTGCAAGGTTTAAGGATAACCAAGAATCTTTTGAAAATTGCATGGTTTAAGGCTAACCCATGAACCCTTTGAAATTGCAAGGTTTAAGGATAACCAAGAACCTTTTGAAAATTGCATGGTTTAAGGCTAACCCATGAACCCTTTGAAATTGCAAGGTTTAAGGATAACCAAGAACCTTTTGGAAATTGCATGGTTTAAGGCTAACCCATGAACCCTTTGAGATTGCAAGGTTTAAAGATAACCAAGAACCTCTTGAAAATGCATGGTTTAAGGCTAACCCATGAACCTTTTGAAATTGCAAGGTTTAAGGATAACCAAGAATCTTTTGAAAATTGCATGGTTTAAGGCTAACCCATGAACCCTTTGAAATTGCAAGGTTTAAGGATAACCAAGAACCTTTTGAAAATGCATGGTTTAAGGCTAACCCATGAACCCTTTGAAATTGCAAGGTTTAAGGATAACCAAGAACCTTTTGGAATTGCATGGTTTAAGGCTAACCCATGAACCTTTTGAGATTGCAAGGTTTAAAGATAACCAAGAACCTCTTGAAAATGCATGGTTTAAGGCTAACCCATGAACCTTTGAAATTGCAAGGTTTAAGGATAACCAAGAATCTTTTGAAAATTGCATGGTTTAAGGCTAACCCATGAACCGTGTGAAATTGCAAGGTTTAAGGATAACCAAGAACCTTTTGAAAATTGCATGGTTTAAGGCTAACCCACGAACCCTTTGAAATTGCAAGGTTTAAGGATAACCAAGAACCTTTTGAAAATGCATGGTTTAAGGCTAACCCATGAACCTTTTGAAATTGCAAGGTTTAAGGATAACCAATAATCTTTTGAAAATTGCATGGTTTAAGGCTAACCCATGAACCGTGTGAAATTGCAAGGTTTAAGGATAACCAAGAACCTCTTGAAAATGCATGGTTTAAGGGTTAGCTAACCCATGAACCCTTTGAAATTGCAAGGTTTAAGGATAACCAAGAACCTTTTGAAATTGCATGGTTTAAAGCTAACCCATAAATCCTGTGAATTGCAAGGTTTAAGGATAACCAAGAACCTCTCGAAAATGCATGGTTTAAGGCTAACTCATGAACCCTTTGAAATTGCAAGGTTTAAGGTTTACCAAGAACCTTTTGAAAATTGCATGGTTTAAGGCTAACCCATGAACTGTTTGAGATTGGAAGATTTAAGGATAAACAAAAACCTTTTGAAAATGCATGGTTTAAGGCTAACTCATGAACCCTTTAAAATTGCAAGGTTTAAGGATAACCAAGAACTTTTTGAAAATGCATGGTTTAAGGCTAACCCATGAACCCTGTGAAATTGCAAGGTTTAAGGATAACCAAGAACCTTTTGAAAATGCATGGTTTAAGGCTAACCCATGAACCCTTTGAAATTGCAAGGTTTAAGGATAACCAAGAACCTTTTGAAAATGCATGGTTTAAGGCTAACCCATGAACCTTTTGAAATTGCAAGGTTTAAGGATAACCAAGAATCTTTTGAAAATTGCATGGTTTAAGGCTAACCCATGAACCCTTTGAAATTGCAAGGTTTAAGGATAACCAAGAACCTTTTGAAAATTGCATGGTTTAAGGCTAACCCATGAACCCTTTGAAATTGCAAGAAGTACGGATAACCAAGAACCTTTTGAAAATGCATGGTTTAAGGCTAACCCATGAACCTTTAGAATTGTAAGGTTTAAGGATAACCAAGAACCTTTTGAAAATGCATGGTTTTAAGGCTAACCCATGAACCCTTTGAAATTGCAAGGTTTAAGGATAACCAAGAACCTTTTGAAAATTGCATGGTTTAAGGCTAACCCATGAACCTTTAGAATTGCAAGGTTTAAGGATAACCAAGAACCCTTTGAAAATGCATGGTTTAAGGCTAACCCATGAACCCTTTGAAATTGCAAGGTTTAAGGATAACCAAGAACCTTTTGAAAATTGCATGGTTTAAGGCTAACCCATGAACCCTTTGAAATTGCAAGGTTTAAGGATAACCAAGAACCTTTTGAAAATGCATGGTTTAAGGCTAACCCATGAACCCTTTGAAATTGCAAGGTTTAAAGATAACCAAGAACCTCTTGAAAATGCATGGTTTAAGGCTAACCCATGAACCTTTTGAAATTGCAAGGTTTAAGGATAACCAATAATCTTTTGAAAATTGCATGGTTTAAGGCTAACCCATGAACCCTTTGAGATTGCAAGGTTTAAAGATAACCAAGAACCTCTTGAAAATGCATGGTTTAAGGCTAACCCATGAACCTTTTGAAATTGCAAGGTTTAAGGATAACCAAGAATCTTTTGAAAATTGCATGGTTTAAGGCTAACCCATGAACCCTTTGAGATTGCAAGGTTTAAAGATAACCAAGAACCTCTTGAAAATGCATGGTTTAAGGCTAACCCAATGAACCTTTTGAAATTGCAAGGTTTAAGGATAACCAAGAATCTTTTGAAAATTGCATGGTTTAAGGCTAACCCACGAACCCTTTGAAATTGCAAGGTTTAAGGGTAACCAAGAACCTTTTGGAATTGCATGGTTTAAGGCTAACCCATGAACCCTTTGAGATTGCAAGGTTTAAAGATAACCAAGAACCTCTTGAAAATGCATGGTTTAAGGCTAACCCATGAACCTTTTGAAATTGCAAGGTTTAAGGATAACCAAGAATCTTTTGAAAATTGCATGGTTTAAGGCTAACCCATGAACCGTGTGAAATTGCAAGGTTTAAGGATAACCAAGAACCTTTTGAAAATGCATGGTTTAAGGCTAACCCATGAACCCCTTGAAATTGCAAGGTTTAAGGATAACCAAGAACCTTTTGAAAATTGCATGGTTTAAGGCTAACCCATGAACCTTTTGAAATTGCAAGGTTTAAGGATAACCAAGAACCTTTTGAAAATGCATGGTTTAAGGCTAACCCATGAACCCTTTGAAATTGCAAGGTTTAAGGATAACCAAGAACCTTTTGAAAATTGCATGGTTTAAGGCTAACCCATGAACCCTTTGAAATTGCAAGGTTTAAGGGTAACCAAGAACCTTTTGAAAATTGCATGGTTTAAGGCTAACCCATGAACCCTTTGAGATTGCAAGGTTTAAAGATAACCAAGAACCTCTTGAAAATGCATGGTTTAAGGCTAACCCATGAACCTTTTGAAATTGCAAGGTTTAAGGATAACCAAGAATCTTTTGAAAATTGCATGGTTTAAGGCTAACCCATGAACCCTTTGAAATTGCAAGGTTTAAGGATAACCAAGAACCTTTTGAAAATGCATGGTTTAAGGCTAACCCATGAACCCTTTGAAATTGCAAGGTTTAAGGATAACCAAGAACCTTTTGAAAATGCATGGTTTAAGGCTAACCCATGAACCTTTTGAAATTGCAAGGTTTAAGGATAACCAAGAACCTTTTGAAAATTGCATGGTTTAAGGCTAACCCATGAACCCTTTGAAATTGCAAGGTTTAAAGATAACCAAGAACCTCTTGAAAATGCATGGTTTAAGGCTAACCCATGAACCTTTTGAAATTGCAAGGTTTAAGGATAACCAAGAATCTTTTGAAAATTGCATGGTTTAAGGCTAACCCACGAACCCTTTGAAATTGCAAGGTTTAAAGATAACCAAGAACCTCTTGAAAATGCATGGTTTAAGGCTAACCCATGAACCTTTTGAAATTGCAAGGTTTAAGGATAACCAATGAACCCATCTTTTGAAAATTGCATGGTTTAAGGCTAACCCATGAACCCTTTGAAATTGCAAGGTTTAAGGATAACCAAGAACCTTTTGAAATTGCATGGTTTAAGGCTAACCCATGAACCCTTTGAGATTGCAAGGTTTAAAGATAACCAAGAACCTCTTGAAAATGCATGGTTTAAGGCTAACCCATGAACCTTTTGAAATTGCAAGGTTTAAGGATAACCAAGAATCTTTTGAAAATTGCATGGTTTAAGGCTAACCCATGAACCCCATGTGAAATTGCAAGGTTTAAGGATAACCAAGAACCTTTTGAAAATGCATGGTTTAAGGCTAACCCATGAACCCTTTGAAAATTGAATTGCATGGTTTAAAGATAACCAAGAAGCTTTTGAAAATGCATGGTTTAAAGCTAACCCATGAACCCTTTGCAATTGTAAGGTTTAAGGATAACCAAGAACCCTTTGAAAATGCATGGTTTAAGGCTAACCCATGAACCCTTTGAAATTGCATGGTTTAAGGATAACCAAGAACCTCTTGAAAGTGCATAAAAGGCTAATCCATGAATTTGCAAGTTTAAGGATAACCCATGAACCCTTTGAGATTGCAAGGTTTAAGGATAACCAAGAACCTTTTGAAAATGCATGGTTTAAGGCTAACCCATGAACCTTTGAAATTGCAAGGTTTAAAGATAACCAAGAACCTCTTGAAAATGCATGGTTTAAGGCTAACTCATGAACCCTTTAAAATTGCAAGGTTTAAGGATAACCAAGAACTTTTTGAAAATGCATGGTTTAAGGCTAACCGTTGAACCCTGTGAATTGCAAGGTTTAAGAATAACTAAGAACCTCTTGAAAATGCATGGTTTAAGGCTAACCCATAAACGCTTTGAAATTGCAAGGTTTAAGGATAACCAAGAACCTTTTGAAAATTGCATGGTTTAAAGCTAACCCATGAACCGTGTGAAATTGCATGGTTTAAAGCTAACCAAGAACCTCTTGAAAATGCATGGTTTAAGGCTAACCCATGAACCTTTGAAATTGCAAGGTTTAAGGATAACCAAGAATCTTTTGAAAATTGCATGGTTTAAGGCTAACCCATGAACCCTTTGAAATTGCAAGGTTTAAAGATAACCAAGAACCTCTTGAAAATGCATGGTTTAAGGCTAACCCATGAACCTTTTGAAATTGCAAGGTTTAAGGATAACCAAGAATCTTTTGAAAATTGCATGGTTTAAGGCTAACCCACGAACCCTTTGAAATTGCAAGGTTTAAGGGTAACCAAGAACCTTTTGGAATTGCATGGTTTAAGGCTAACCCATGAACCCTTTGAGATTGCAAGGTTTAAAGATAACCAAGAACCTCTTGAAAATGCATGGTTTAAGGCTAACCCATGAACCTTTTGAAATTGCAAGGTTTAAGGATAACCAATAATCTTTTGAAAATTGCATGGTTTAAGGCTAACCCATGAACCGTTTGAAATTGCAAGGTTTAAGGATAACCAAGAACCTTTTGAAAATGCATGGTTTAAGGCTAACCCATGAACCCTTTGAAATTGCAAGGTTTAAGGATAACCAAGAACCTTTTGAAAATGCATGGTTTAAGGCTAACCCATGAACCTTTTGAAATTGCAAGGTTTAAGGATAACCAAGAACCTTTTGAAAATGCATGGTTTAAGGCTAACCCATGAACCCTTTGAAATTGCAAGGTTTAAGGATAACCAAGAACCTTTTGAAAATTGCATGGTTTAAGGCTAACCCATGAACCCTTTGAAATTGCAAGGTTTAAGGGTAACCAAGAACCTTTTGGAATTGCATGGTTTAAGGCTAACCCATGAACCCTTTGAGATTGCAAGGTTTAAAGATAACCAAGAACCTCTTGAAAATGCATGGTTTAAGGCTAACCCATGAACCTTTTGAAATTGCAAGGTTTAAGGATAACCAATAATCTTTTGAAAATTGCATGGTTTAAGGCTAACCCATGAACCGTTTGAAATTGCAAGGTTTAAGGATAACCAAGAACCTTTTGAAAATGCATGGTTTAAGGCTAACCCATGAACCCTTTGAAATTGCAAGGTTTAAGGATAACCAAGAACCTTTTGAAAATGCATGGTTTAAGGCTAACCCATGAACCTTTTGAAATTGCAAGGTTTAAGGATAACCAAGAATCTTTTGAAAATTGCATGGTTTAAGGCTAACCCATGAACCGTGTGAAATTGCAAGGTTTAAGGATAACCAAGAACCTTTTGAAAATGCATGCTTTAAGGCTAACCCCCATGCTTTTTGAAATTGCAAGGTTTAACCCTTTTGAAAAGGCAACCCATGGTTTAAGGATAACCAAGAACCTTTTTGCAAGGTTTAAGGCATGGTTTAACCCATGAACCCTTTGAGATTGCAAGGTTTAAAGATAACCAAGAACCTCTTGAAAATGCATGGTTTAAGGCTAACCCATGAACCTTTTGAAATTGCAAGGTTTAAGGATAACCAATAATCTTTTGAAAATTGCATGGTTTAAGGCTAACCCATGAACCGTTTGAAATTGCAAGGTTTAAGGATAACCAAGAACCTTTTGAAAATGCATGGTTTAAGGCTAACCCATGAACCTTTTGAAATTGCAAGGTTTAAGGATAACCAAGAATCTTTTGAAAATTGCATGGTTTAAGGCTAACCCATGAACCCTTTGAGATTGCAAGGTTTAAAGATAACCAAGAACCTCTTGAAAATGCATGGTTTAAGGCTAACCCATGAACCTTTTGAAATTGCAAGGTTTAAGGATAACCAAGAATCTTTTGAAAATTGCATGGTTTAAGGCTAACCCACGAACCCTTTGAAATTGCAAGGTTTAAAGATAACCAAGAACCTTTGAAAATGCATGGTTTAAGGCTAACCCATGAACCTTTTGAAATTGCAAGGTTTAAGGATAACCAAGAACTTTTGAAAATTGCATGGTTTAAGGCTAACCCATGAACCTTTTGAAATTGCAAGGTTTAAGGATAACCAAGAACCTTTTGAAAATTGCATGGTTTAAGGCTAACCCATGAACCCTTTGAAATTGCAAGGTTTAAGGATAACCAAGAACCTTTTGAAAATGCATGGTTTAAGGCTAACCCATGAACCTTTTGAAATTGCAAGGTTTAAGGATAACCAATAATCTTTGAAAATTGCATGGTTTAAGGCTAACCCATGAACCCTTTGAAATTGCAAGGTTTAAGGATAACCAAGAACCTTTTGAAAATGCATGGTTTAAGGCTAACCCATGAACCCTTTGAAATTGCAAGGTTTAAGGATAACCAAGAACCTTTTGAAAATGCATGGTTTAAGGCTAACCCATGAACCCTTTGAAATTGCAAGGTTTAAGGATAACCAAGAACCTTTGAAAAGGATAACCAAGAATGCATGGTTTAAGGCTAACCCATGAAACAAAAGGTTTAAGGATAACCAAGAACATGGTTTAAGGCTAACCCATGAACCTTTTGAAATTGCAAGGTTTAAGGATAACCAAGAATCTTTTGAAAATTGCATGGTTTAAGGCTAACCCATGAACCCTTTGAAATTGCAAGGTTTAAGGATAACCAAGAACCTTTTGAAAATGCATGGTTTAAGGCTAACCCATGAACCCTTTGAAATTGCAAGGTTTAAGGGTAACCAAGAACCTTTTGAAAATTGCATGGTTTAAGGCTAACCCATGAACCCTTTGAGAATTGCAAGGTTTAAAGATAACCAAGAACCTCTTGAAAATGCATGGTTTAAGGCTAACCCATGAACCTTTTGAAATTGCAAGGTTTAAGGATAACCAATAATCTTTTGAAAATTGCATGGTTTAAGGCTAACCCATGAACCCTTTGAAATTGCAAGGTTTAAGGATAACCAAGAACCTTTTGAAAATGCATGGTTTAAGGCTAACCCATGAACCTTTTGAAATTGCAAGGTTTAAGGATAACCAAGAACCTTTTGAAAATGCATGGTTTAAGGCTAACCCATGAACCCTTTGAAATTGCAAGGTTTAAGGATAACCAAGAACCTCTTGAAAATGCATGGTTTAAGGCTAACCCATGAACCTTTTGAAATTGCAAGGTTTAAGGATAACCAAGAATCTTTTGAAAATTGCATGGTTTAAGGCTAACCCATGAACCCTTTGAGATTGCAAGGTTTAAAGATAACCAAGAACCTCTTGAAAATGCATGGTTTAAGGCTAACCCATGAACCTTTTGAAATTGCAAGGTTTAAGGATAACCAAGAATCTTTTGAAAATTGCATGGTTTAAGGCTAACCCATGAACCTTTTGAAATTATAAGGTTTAAGGATAACCAAGAACCTTTTAAAATGCATGGTTTAAGGCTAACCCATGAACCCTTTGAAATTGTAAGGTTTAAGGATAACCAAGAACCTTTTGAAAATGCATGGCTTAAGGCTAACCCATGAACCGTGTGAAATTGTAAGGTTTAAGGATAACCAAGAACCTTTTGAAAATGCATGGTTTAAGGTTAACTCATGAACCATGTGAAATTGCAAGGTTTAAGGATAACCAAGAACCTTTGAAAAAGCATGGTTTAAGGCTAATCCATGAACCATTTGAGATTGCATGGTTTAAGGATAACCAAGAATCTCTTGAAAATACATGGTTTAAGGCTAACCTATGAACCCTTTGAAATTGCATGGTTTAAGGGTAACCAAGAACTCTTGAAAAAGCATGGTTTAAGGCTAACCCATGAACCCTTTGAAATTGCAAGGTTTAAGGATAACCAAAAACCTTTTGAAAATGCATGGTTTAAGGCTAACCCATGAACCCTTTGAAATTGCAAGGTTTAAAGATAACCAAGAACCTCTTGAAAATGCATGGTTTAAGGCTAACCCATGAACCCTTTGAAATTGCAAGGTTTAAGGATAACCAAGAATGCATTTTGAAAATTGCATGGTTTAAGGATAACCCATGAACCCTTTGAAATTTTTAAGGATAACCAAGAACCTTTTGAAAATGCATGGTTTAAGGCTAATTCATGAACCCTTTGGAATTGCATGGTTTAAGGGTAACCAAGAACTCTTTAAAATGCATGGTTTAAGGCTAACCCATGAACCTTTTGGAATTGCATGGTTTAAGGGTAACCAAGAACCTTTTGAAAATGCATGGTTTAAGGCTAACCCATGAACCATTTGAAATTGCAAGGTTTAAGGATAACCAAGAACCTTTTGAAAATGCATGGTTTAAGGCTAACCCATGAACCCTTTGAAATTGCAAGGTTTAAAGATAACCAAGAACCTCTTGAAAATGCATGGTTTAAGGCTAACCCAATGAACCCTTTGAAATTGCAAGGTTTAAGGATAACCAAGAATCTTTTGAAAATTGCATGGTTTAAGGCTAACCCATGAACCCTTTGAAATTGCAAGGTTTAAGGATAACCAAGAATCTTTTGAAAATTGCATGGTTTAAGGCTAACCCACGAACCCTTTGAAATTGCAAGGTTTAAAGATAACCAAGAACCTTTTGAAAATGCATGGTTTAAGGCTAACCCATGAACCTTTTGAAATTGCAAGGTTTAAGGATAACCAAGAATCTTTTGAAAATTGCATGGTTTAAGGCTAACCCATGAACCCTTTGAAATTGCAAGGTTTAAAGATAACCAAGAACCTCTTGAAAATGCATGGTTTAAGGCTAACCCATGAACCTTTTGAAATTGCAAGGTTTAAGGATAACCAAGAATCTTTTGAAAATTGCATGGTTTAAGGCTAACCCACGAACCCTTTGAAATTGCAAGGTTTAAAGATAACCAAGAACCTCTTGAAAATGCATGGTTTAAGGCTAACCCATGAACCTTTTGAAATTGCAAGGTTTAAGGATAACCAAGAATCTTTTGAAAATTGCATGGTTTAAGGCTAACCCACGAACCCTTTGAAATTGCAAGGTTTAAAGATAACCAAGAACCTCTTGAAAATGCATGGTTTAAGGCTAACCCATGAACCTTTTGAAATTGCAAGGTTTAAGGATAACCAATAATCTTTTGAAAATTGCATGGTTTAAGGCTAACCCATGAACCCTTTGAAATTGCAAGGTTTAAGGATAACCAAGAACCTCTTGAAAATGCATGGTTTAAGGCTAACCCATGAACCTTTTGAAATTGCAAGGTTTAAGGATAACCAAGAACCTTTTGGAATTGCATGGTTTAAGGCTAACCCATGAACCCTTTGAGATTGCAAGGTTTAAAGATAACCAAGAACCTCTTGAAAATGCATGGTTTAAGGCTAACCCATGAACCTTTTGAAATTGCAAGGTTTAAGGATAACCAAGAATCTTTTGAAAATTGCATGGTTTAAGGCTAACCCATGAACCCTTTGAAATTGCAAGGTTTAAGGATAACCAAGAACCTTTTGAAAATGCATGGTTTAAGGCTAACCCATGAACCCTTTGAAATTGCAAGGTTTAAGGATAACCAAGAACCTTTTGAAAATTGCATGGTTTAAGGCTAACCCATGAACCCTTTGAGATTGCAAGGTTTAAAGATAACCAAGAACCTCTTGAAAATGCATGGTTTAAGGCTAACCCATGAACCTTTTGAAATTGCAAGGTTTAAGGATAACCAATAATCTTTTGAAAATTGCATGGTTTAAGGCTAACCCATGAACCATTTGAAATTGCAAGGTTTAAGGATAACCAAGAACCTTTTGAAAATTGCATGGTTTATGGCTAACCCATGAACCCTTTGGAATTGCATGGTTTAAGGGTAATCAAGAACCTTTTGAAAATGCATGGTTTAAGGCTAACTCATGAACCTTTGAAATTGCAAGGTTTAAGGATAACCAAGAACCTTTTGAAAATGCATGGTTTAAGGCTAACCCATGAACCTTTTGAAATTGCAAGGTTTAAGGATAACCAAGAATCCTTTTGAAAATTGCATGGTTTAAGGCTAACCCATGAACCCCATGAACCCTTTGAAATTGCAAGGTTTAAGGATAACCAAGAACCTTTTGGAATTGCATGGTTTAAGGCTAACCCATGAACCCTTTGAGATTGCAAGGTTTAAAGATAACCAAGAACCTCTTGAAAATGCATGGTTTAAGGCTAACCCATGAACCTTTTGAAATTGCAAGGTTTAAGGATAACCAAGAATCTTTTGAAAATTGCATGGTTTAAGGCTAACCCATGAACCGTGTGAAATTGCAAGGTTTAAGGATAACCAAGAACCTTTTGAAAATGCATGGTTTAAGGCTAACCCATGAACCCTTTGAAATTGCAAGGTTTAAGGATAACCAAGAACCTTTTGAAAATGCATGGTTTAAGGCTAACCCATGAACCCTTTGAAATTGCAAGGTTTAAGGATAACCAAGAACCTCTTGAAAATGCATGGTTTAAGGCTAACCCATGAACCTTTTGAAATTGCAAGGTTTAAGGATAACCAAGAACCTTTTGAAAATGCATGGTTTAAGGCTAACCCATGAACCCTTTGAAATTGCAAGGTTTAAGGATAACCTTTTGAAAATGCATTTAACCCAAACCCTGCAAGGTTTAAGGATAACCAAGAACCTGGTTAAGGGTAACCAAGAACCTCTTGAATGTGCATGATTTAAGATAAATAACAAGAACCTTTGAAAATGCATGGTTTAAGGCTAACCCATTTTTGAAATTGCAAGGTTTAAGGATAACCAAAACTTTTGAAAATGCATGGTTTAAGGCTAACCCATGAACCTTTGAAATTGCAAGGTTTAAGGATAACCAAGAACCTTTTGAAAATGCATGGTTTAAGGCTAACCCATGAACTCTTTGAAATTACAAGGTTTAAGGATAACCAAGAACCTTTTGGAATTGCATGGTTTAAGGCTAACCCATGAACCTTTTGAGATTGCAAGGTTTAAAGATAATCAAGAACCTCTTGAAAATGCATGGTTTAAGGCTAACCAATGAACCCTTTGAAATTGCAAGGTTTAAGGATAACCAAGAATCTTTTGAAAATTGCATGGTTTAAGGCTAACCCACGAACCCTTTGAAATTGCAAGGTTTAAAGGTAACCAAGAACCTCTTGAAAATGCATGGTTTAAGGCTAACCCATGAACCCTTTGAAATTGCAAGGTTTAAGGATAACCAAAGAACCTCTTGAAAATGCATGGTTTAAGGCTAACCCATGAACCGTGTGAAATTGCAAGGTTTAAGGATAACCAAGAACCTTTTGGAATTGCATGGTTTAAGGCTAACCCATGAACCTTTTGAAATTGCAAGGTTTAAGGATAACCAAGAATCTTTTGAAAATTGCATGGTTTAAGGCTAACCCATGAACCGTGTGAAATTGCAAGGTTTAAGGATAACCAAGAACCTTTTGAAAATGCATGGTTTAAGGCTAACCCATGAACCCCTTGAAATTGCAAGGTTTAAGGATAACCAAGAACCTTTTGAAAATGCATGCTTTAAGGCTAACCCATGAACCCTTTGGAATTGCATGGTTTAAGGGTAACCAAGAACCTCTTGAAAATGCATGATTTAAGGCTAACCCATGAACCCTTTGGAATTGCATGGTTTAAGGGTAACCAATAACCTCTTGAAAGTGCATAATTTAAGGCTAATCCAATAACCCTTTAGAATTGCACGGTTTAAGGATAACCAACCTCTTGAAAATGCATGCTTTAAAGATAACTCATAAACCCTTTCAAATTGCAAGGTTTAAGGATAACAAAGAACCTTTTGAAAATGTATGGTTTAAGGCTAACCCATGAACCTTGTGGAATTGTATGGTTTAAGGGTAACCAAGAACCTCTTGAAAATGCATGGTTTAAGGCTAACCCATGAACCCTTTGGAATTGCATGGTTTAAGGGTCACCAAGAACATCTTGAATGTGCATGATTTAAGGCTTATCCAATAACCCTTTAGAATTCCACGGTTTAAGGATAACCAACCTATTGAAAATGCATGGTTTAAAGATAACTCATTAACCCTTTGAAATTGCAAGGTTTAAGGATAACCAGGAACCTTTTCAAAATGTATGGTTTAAGGCTAACCCCTGAACCTTTAGAATTATAAGGTTTAAGGATAACCAAGAACCTTTTGAAAATGCATGGTTTAAGGCTAACGCATGAACTCTTTGAAATTACAAGGTTTAAGGATAACCAAGAACGTTTTGGAATTGCACGGTTTAAGGCTAACCCATGAACCTTTTGAGATTGCAAGGTTTAAAGATAATCAAGAACCTCTTGAAAATGCATGGTTTAAGGCTAACCAATGAACCCTTTGAAATTGCAAGGTTTAAGGATAACCAAGAATCTTTTGAAAATTGCATGGTTTAAGGCTAACCCACGAACCCTTTGAAATTGCAAGGTTTAAGGGTAAAATTGCAAGGTTTAAGGCTAACCAACCCAATTGCATGGTTTAAGGCCCTTTGAAATTGCAAGGTTTAAAGATAACCAAGAACCTTTTGAAAATGCATGGTTTAAGGCTAACCCATGAACCTTTTGAAATTGCAAGGTTTAAGGATAACCAAGAACCTTTTGAAAATTGCATGGTTTAAGGCTAACCCATGAACCCTTTGAAATTGCAAGGTTTAAGGATAACCAAGAACCTTTTGAAAATTGCATGGTTTAAGGCTAACCCATTTGAAATTGCAAAAAGATAACCAAGAACCTCTTGAAATTGGTTTAAGGCAACCCATGAACCTTTTGTTTAAAGGATAACCAAGAATCTTTTGAAAATTGCATGGTTTAAGGCTAACCCATGAACCCTTTGAAATTGCAAGGTTTAAAGATAACCAAGAACCTCTTTGAAAATGCATGGTTTAAGGCTAACCCATGAACCCTTTGAAATTGCAAGGTTTAAGGATAACCAAGAATCTTTTGAAAATTGCATGGTTTAAGGCTAACCCATGAACCCTTTGAAATTGCAAGGTTTAAGGATAACCAAGAACCTTTTGAAAATTGCATGGTTTAAGGCTAACCCATGAACCTTTTGAAATTGCAAGGTTTAAGGATAACCAAGAACCTTTGAAAATGCATGGTTTAAGGCTAACCCATGAACCCTTTGAAATTGCAAGGTTTAAGGATAACCAAGAATCTTTTGAAAATTGCATGGTTTAAGGCTAACCCATGAACCCTTTGAAATTGCAAGGTTTAAGGGTAACCAAGAACCTTTTGAATTGCATGGTTTAAGGCTAACCCATGAACCCTTTGAGATTGCAAGGTTTAAAGATAACCAAGAACCTCTTGAAAATGCATGGTTTAAGGCTAACCCATGAACCTTTTGAAATTGCAAGGTTTAAGGATAACCAATAATCTTTTGAAAATTGCATGGTTTAAGGCTAACCCATGAACCCTTTGAAATTGCAAGGTTTAAGGATAACCAAGAACCTTTTGAAAATGCATGGTTTAAGGCTAACCCATGAACCCTTTGAAATTGCAAGGTTTAAGGATAACCAAGAACCTTTTGAAAATGCATGGTTTAAGGCTAACCCATGAACCCTTTGAAATTGCAAGGTTTAAGGATAACCAAGAACCTTTTGAAAATGCATGGTTTAAGGCTAACCCATGAACCCTTTGAAATTGCAAGGTTTAAGGATAACCAAGAACCTCTTGAAAATGCATGGTTTAAGGCTAACCCATGAACCCTTTGAAATTGCAAGGTTTAAGGATAACCAAGAACCTCTTGAAAATGCATGGTTTAAGGCTAACCCATGAACCCTTTGAAATTGCAAGGTTTAAGGATAACCAAGAACCTTTTGAAAATGCATGGTTTAAGGCTAACCCATGAACCCTTT